>VWZF01004740.1:923250-1230885 GCA_013396755.1 Sclerurus mexicanus
TTTTTGTCCTTTTTCTTTCAGGAAAAGAAAGACCTGGCTGGCTGCTGGCAGTCGGATTTGTAATGTCACATTGAAAGGAGCAAGCTGTGACATTGCACAGTGTAAGAAATCACGTGCTCCAGATGATGTGACAGGTTTAGCAGGAAGGAAAAACTGATGTGCCATCAATATATGCTGACAATTAAAGCTTCCTGACTATAGCTCAGGAAAGGAGAGCAGACAGGTCGCTCTGCTGGTCTGTGCTGTGTTTCCACAAGAGGGCCCTGCCAGCAAAGCTCTGCAGGAGAACACCTGTGTGGAGCTGGGTTCACATACAAAGCAGAGCACTGGATTAGACTCCTGGGATATGGAAGCAGAAATTGGCTTTCACTACAATCACTACAATATAATCCTCTCATGAAGTCTTACCAGTGTCCAGCAAGAGCTGGCCAGGACAGACCTCACCTGTCTGTGCACCTGCCTCTTTCACTTGTCCCCTGCTCCCTCCCCATCTCTGCTGCTTCTCAGTTCAGAAAAGATGTTCCTGGCTGCTCTTTTATTTGCTTCCTTATTTGCAGACAAATTATGCTTATTATAGTCGATCCATTATTTGCACCAAATATTAAAGATTGACAAGTTCTCATGGTCCAAAAAAAGTTGGGAATCACTGAACTAGACATTTCATTTATAATTCCTCCTAACTCCAAAAATTTTATTCCGAACGGATCTTTGTTTTTATAGCATTGAACTGTTCCAGCCAATTTAAACACACTTGTTAAGAATTTATCATCTATGTTCCAGTGTTATGCTCCAGAAATTATATTGTGTTTGTTCCCTCTAAGGTTAAGAAGTATGCTCCAGGGATTTCCTGGCTCTCACAGAATCCCAGAGTATCCTGAGTTGGAACTGAGCCACAAGGAGCACCAAAGGCCAGCTCCTGGCTAGTTTAAAGAGTTTTCTGTGTAACCGTGCAATGGGACCACAAGAGGTCAACAGTGATCCATAATGGCTAATATCTCCTTATTTCTAGGCATGCAATACATCATAACAAAAATATCTAGTCAGACTAGATTTTCTGATTGTTTTAGAGACGATTTTCTATTGTTTATAGAAATAATGCTAATAGGATTGTTAACAATCTCTTTTTCTAGACGTATTTGAAGACTGATGATCTTATATTCTAGAACATTTATTCAGTGTTTGTTTTTAAACAAAAAACAAGTTGTCAGAAACTAAGTAAATTGTCTGAAAATGTATGTTTTCCAGATGACACGATTGTCTTTATTCATATAATGATAAAATAGGCCTACATTCACTGTGTGAAATTTGTCCCACTATACCATTAATATGCAAATTTATTTATGTATCCATATACATATAAAAAAATATTTCACTGACATGTTAAAGTGGCACATTGACTTCCTTCTTAAAAATTGTATCTGTTGTGTAGGGCTAAGACCTCCCAGCTGATTACCACAGGAACAGCTTTTACTGTAGTTATTTGTGTTGATATAAAGGCAGCATGAACATTTGTTCACCATAGCAAGCTTTTTAATGGGTACCAGTTGTGTTTCAGGCTCATTCATGGATTCACAGAATGGTTTGACTTGGAAGAGACCTTAAAGCTCATCATCACGGGCAGGGACACCTTTCACTATCCCAAGTTGCTTCAAGCCCCATCAAACCTGCCCTGGATACTTCGAGGGACGGGGCTGCCGCAGCTTCTCTGGGCAATATTATAGTAGCATAATACAAAATGGAAAATTTATTGCAGTACTTTCCGCCTGAATGACACTGGTATGAGAATAACTAATGTAACAAGGAGGTGCTGTTGCATTTTAATCCCTTGGCATCTGCAGGTGATACAGAAAGCTCCTCTCAAGTTTTGAAAAGGAAAAAAAAGAATCACGTACATGCTTTCAGAAGCTTTAAAAACAGGCCATGCCTTGATTAAAGGGAGTTCAATTAAAGGAAGTAATTTCAAAATGTAATTGATAGTTTTTAAGTAAGTATGGCCTTGTAACAGAATGCAGATGGCAAACCCACGATCCAGCCGACCTGGGGGTGTGATTGGGAAACAAGCAGGAGGTGCAATACATTCTATTAATTATTTTCACTGCTACAGTTGTTTGCTCTATAATACAGGTCAACAGGGGTTAGCCTGAAGCTTCTCCTAATATATTAGTAAATAAATTTGAACAGATATTAATTTGCTAATGGAAAGGTCTGAGCCAGTTGCAAATAAGAGTGGAGCTACTTTGTCTTGCTCATTGCTATGCAATATGGGTGCTCCCAGCCATTCATACAAAATGTTACATTTCCATAAAGCACAATGTAATTTGTCACACGGAAAGGGGGGTGGTGGCGAAGGAAAAGCAACAACAACAAAACCCCAACCCTGTAAACTATATTAGATTAAAGATAAATGTGTATCATGGAGCAATCATTCTTATGGAGCCCGTAGAATAATGGCACGTTGAACACCTGCCCCCGACGGCTTGCCAAAAGATCCAGCACGGAATCTTTGTAAAACTTCGGTGTTTCAGTGAGGAAAAAAGAAAAAGATATGCTATTTCTAGAGGATATAAACAAGAGTGAGCCGTTTTTCCCATGCCTCCTAGTGATTTCTCACCCTGTCTAGAAGCTTTGCTGTGCTTCTGTTCCAGCTCCCGTAGCTTCCAGTGCTGTACACTCACAAAATCCTAACACGGCACGAGCTGCACGAACCGCTTGGTTCTCACTCTTTTCCTACTCATAATAACAATCCCTAGGGTGTTCTTCTTTTCCCCTTGTAAACGTTTGCGAGTATTTTCCTTTCACAGAGGTAGAGACGGAGGGGTACAGGTGCGCCTTGCCCAAGGTCTAGGTTGGCTGGAGCGAAACTGGGAACAGAGGCTGTTTCCAAGCCAGGGGCATCGCCTTGGTTTTCCTGCCGCCCCTGCTCGGAGCAGGAATGGCCACTCTTTAAACCCATTGGAGAGTTCGTGCAAAGAGGGTTCACAAATGGGCAGATTAAAATGTGTGTCCTTAAATTGCACTTTCCTTGTCTGCACACAGGATGTTTCTTACTATCAACAATTTTCGCCGCGTTTAAACTCCTTGGTTTTTATGGGCGTGCTTTTTTGCGCTGGCAGAGTTCTGTGGTTCAGTTTGGCTTTAATGACCTCCTGCTTTTAAATATTCCACCTGTTTGTGTTACTCAGATGCAGGAGGTGACAGGAAAAGCTGCTAATGTTTAAACCTTTGTCGTTTTCACCTCTTCTTCTCTCTTTTGTGATGAAAGAATGGCACTCTATTTTAAAACAGACACAAATTAAGAAGCATCTAAGGATTAGTCCCTTAATTACAATAATCCCTAAAGGATTATTCAGAGATTGGCCCTTACTAAAGTTTTAAACTTAGCCATTGCATTTTAAATCAGGAGCAGACTGAGCCATGGCCCAACAACAAAAGAGAGGGTTCAGCTTTGAGCGTGTTTGCATAAATATATTTAGGTTGAGAAAATAGTCAACACAACTGCTGATGCAGGTTCTGTTTGTTTCTGGTAAACACCTCCATAAGCCAAGCCTAGGAGAACTGGGCTTGTTCAGCCCGGAGAAGAGAAGGCTCCAGGGTGACCTGAGAGGAGCCTCCCAGGACTTATAATAAGAAAGATGAAGACAGACTATTTAGTAGAGACTGTTGCGACAGGACAAGGTGTTAAACTAATAAAGGGTAGATTTAGTCTAGAAAAAAGAAAGAAATCTCTTACAATGAGGGCAGTTGCCCAGGAAAACCTTCGAGGTCAGGTTGGACAGGGTTCTGAGCAACTTGATGTGGTTGAAGATGTCCCTGCTCTTTGCAGGAGGGTTGGACTGGGTGGACTTAAAGGTCCCTTCCAACCCAACCCATTCAATGATTCTATGAAAACAACTCAGTCTGCATTGTCCTTCACAAAATGCTAGTCCCAGACAGATAATAATAGTAAATAGCGTCAAGTATTGAAACTAATTTTCCTATTCAGAATAACGTTCTGCTGGGATTCTCTTCATATGCTGCCCCGTGTTGCACCAGAGAATTTTTCTGCGTTCATTTCCACCCAGGAATGTCTTTACCTCCATAAGAAATTACACTGTTCCTTTGTAGGTGCTGAATACAGCTACTGTTATTATAGAGCAGCTTCACCTGAGGGCTGTGTATCTACAATTTTAATAACTTCATTGTACAGGAGCAGTTTATATTTTAGAGGACTTTCTATTTCCATTTCTCTGCAGCATTTGTGAGTAAACCAGTGCAAAGAAAGGCAGGCACCTTAAAGTTTCTAAAGTGTCATTGTTACATCTCAGCTCAATAAAACAGTTATATGAAAATTAAACACCAACAAGTATTGAGGGGAGAAAAATTAATTTCAAAACTTTGTGAGGTATTAAGCTTATAAATTATTGTGTTAAAAAATGATCCTGAGAGCTCTATCTTCCATGGAAACAAACTATTGTACGATCAGAACTTTTTAATCATTGGGCTTGTTAAGTTCTAAACACTGTGCCTGTGTGCTTGTTCTGCTGCAATCTTGATTAGTTTCCTTCTGCTCTTATTATCTCCTTGGAAAGCTCACACCAAGGGGTTAGAAGCCAAGGATAGCAATAAAAATTAAAAATCAAAACTACAAAGCTTCAGGATTTAGGTTTGCAACTATAAATGCTTTATTGCATTTTAGTCATGGCTGAATATTTTTGTTGAGAAAAGAAATGATTCATTTCAATGTGTCTACTTGTAGATACAACCCCCGGAAAACTTTTTCCTACATTATTCCACAATAAATACTGGCTAGAAATAAAGTAATAAAATAATGAAGCAACTTTTGTGACTGTTTTAGAAGTTAGTTATATTTTTAGCTAGTACACAGCATAATAAAGGATTTTATGCAGGGTAATAAAGGAATTACCTTTACTTATATTGTTCAAACCTTAAGGATAAAAGCAGTTGCTTTGGTAATAAGCTTAAAGAAAGTTCTTTTGAAAATTAGTTACACATGTCAGCCCCTTATTTAGGATAAGATTCCAGCCATTGATACTTGAGATTAAGGAAGAATAATCCGCACATCCACAAGGAAATCTGCATTCTAGAGAGCATTTCCCCTACATGCTGCAGGCATTTAGAGGAAGTATGTGGGAAAGGCAATAAGCTCTTAAAAGCAAAACTTATTTTAAATGTCCTTCAAAGCTAAACAATAAAATCATTAAGATTTTTAATGCATTATTGTATGTATGTAACAATTTAGTGGCATGTATCTTTTCCTTATATAATTGAAGAAAAATGTGGTCTTAAGGCAACCTTACATTACAACGATCTAATTTTGAAACCAGTGTCTCTTACTATGGAAAAGCTTTGCTTTCCAATGTCAATGCACAGATATTCAAGTCAAATTAAAATATATATTTACTGTCAAACAAATAAACAAACTCATTTTTTGTTTTTGTTTTTTTATATGTATACCTGAAATGTGTTACTTCATGTTGACAAAAAGATACTGTGGCGTCAGCTTCTAAAACAATTAAAACTCCTTGGTTTCTTGTAATCAAGCCTTCTTGTAGAAGAGATCTTTTTGCACTAAAACCACATTTTTGGGCGTGGTTTTGAGAAGCAAATAAAACCCCCCTGAAATGGTAGAAAGGGAGGGGTACAAACCTAAGCTCTGCTCGGAGGGTTCTGCCTTTTTCCAATGTGAAACACGGGAAATCCTGGATACCTGTAAAAGATGGAAGTGATGATAGGAAATGATGACTGGGCTCTCAGAGGGGAAGAAGGTGTGGCTTTTTTCATTGGCTTCTCATGGATGAAAGTTTAGAGAAGTAGAATATCTGAGAATTCTGCCACTGCGTAAGATTTGTCTGAGCTTTGAGAGTAGGGAACGAATGGATTGATTGCTCTTTTCTGCCTTTCTCCTCTCATGGACACCTCCACGTGCAGCACGCTTGACCTTAGGATTTATTTCTTGAGGAAAAAGCTAAAACCTGGATAGGAGGGAGTGGGTAAGATCCAGAACTTGCATTTTTCAAAAAGCTTAAGAAATTTCTGTGTTCAGACAACCGTTTGAAGGCATTGGAGAATAAGGCAAAGTTCAGTGAGTCTCTTAAGTGTGTGTGTCTTTCTTTGGGACATGGAGACAAACTTTCTTTTCTGCTTTCCTGTAGGACTTCTGACAAAGCACGTCCTCTCCTCGTGCCAGTGCCCCTCCTTTCCTCATCTCCCATAGCCCATGGGTTCTTCACAACAGAAACTTTCTCCTGCTCTTTCGTTGTGCAGCGTCCATCACAACAGGCTTTTGATTTTGGAAGGAAAAACCTTTTTAAAAACATAATGTAATACCAGCAATAATAAGAAATAATACGGAATGCATCATTCCTTAGGCCTAGGATAAGAGGTTACTACCAATTCGCTGCATTCAGTTGTGCATGTCCTCTGCAAATTGACAGAATACAAATCACGTTTTTCCTGCACTCCCTGACCTATTTTCCAATCTGCTTCTGCTTTCAGAAAAGACATAATAACTGTCTTATTTTTACTCACCTTTTTGACCTTGATTCATCTGTGCTATTCCTTTTGTCCCCAGCAAATCAGCCTTAGCATTGAGAATGACTCTTTAAAGAGAGGACATGTCCTGCATGTGTTGCTATTCCATTCCAGGCTGGCTGTGGGTGTCTGTGTGTGTGCTCATCACCTTATCTACTATAACAATTAATAATTAACTACCTTTGGTTTTTTTGTCAGCTGACAGGAGAAATATCAATGCCAGTATTCATAGGATTGGTATCCTTTAATACCTCTCTTACTTTTCACTATAGCTGTTAATTGTCACCAGAGTGCTCAGCTTTTTGTAGGAAGACCATTTACTATGATGAACCCTTGATTATCTCCCAGCACCACCCTAAATATTCTGTATCAGTTCATTCTAAAATGTAACCCACGATCTAGGAGTGCCCAGAAAATGCCTAGGACATTAGAGGTGGGAAATGCCCACAGATGATTCCTTAGGTGAGCACTAATGGTAAGAATTGGGCTCTTTGTGCAATGGGAGGATGAACCTTTTTGTTTCAGTATTCCTATCCTGAGTTTTAACTTCTGGAGAAAGACTGATGTTTTCCTGGCTTTTTGTTCCACAAAAATTTCCCGTTTTCTTTAAATGTAAAAATTTTTTTTTTTTTTTTTTTATCTAAAAGGCTACTAAGAATTTAGCAATTGGCTTCTTGCTTGGGTGCCAGAACAGAAGGGTGTGAACAGGGCAGAAAAGACTCTCCCTGAATTTCCTCATTACAGGTGGAGTCCTGAAGTTCTCCAAGCACGTTGCCTGCAGATCACTTTCCGTGGGGCTGTTTAGTGAAAATAAACAAAAACTTGGAATGATGCCCCAGTGTGACATCAATGCACAAGATGGAAGAGAAGCAGAGCTAAAACTGCTCTGAACCAGAATAAGTATTAATGTGGTTGCTACAGTTTTTAAGGGATTTCTTACCACCTTAGCCTTATTCCTCTGGAAAGCAAATATGGATTTGTCCCTGGTCAGATTTAAGTATTTGATTCTTACTTCAAACCAGTGCACTGCAAGTCTATTTCAAAGCAGGAATTTATATCTTGGCCCATAATCTTCTTTTTAAGTCCTTTGTGTGGCAGTTCAATTTGAGCTGTATCAGCTATGAGATCAAGTGGACCTCGTGCACGAGTGTCTCTATTTGAGTGTGTAGGTACAGATGTTACCTGTGGCGTGTTGAAAAGCCTGGGGAGTAGCCAAGAGGAGATTTCCCAGCTTTCACAGGAAAGTTGAGCAAAATTGGAGACACATCACCAAAGTGTCTCAACAGTTGCCTCATCAGACGTGATGCCGCTTTGACACTTAGGTGAGGCTCCTTAATGCGGGTGACACTTGAAACTATTTCCCTGAGCCAAAATTTGTGGGGTTTGGCGCTGGTTTGCCTCACTCAGTCTTTATCCCTAAGAGGAAAGTTAAATGGGTCTAATGCATAATCCGTCAAACCTTTGCACATCGTTCCTGAAAGCAAGGCCACCACGAAGTTCATGCTAAGGAGACTGCTCCATTCAACAACAAAGTCACATAAAACACCCACTATCCATTCAATAAAAACACTTAAGACAGTGGGCAAAAGTGCTACAGAAAAGCACGTTTTGCCACAAGCAGCTATAGACACACTTCTCCTTTCATCTTTCACCCAAACCTTTCCCATCAGGGTGAGTGCTATTCAGCTGGTGTAGAAGATCGGCTTTCTCCTGAAAATGTTTTTTCAGCCTGTTTGCTGATGTCAAGAACACTAAGCTGGTGCATCTCTATTGCACCTTTACAGAGGTGAAAGACAATAAGGGCTTGGAGTCAGCCTTTTCTAATTAAAAAACCCAAACCAAAACATACACATTTAAGGACTCTGATTTTAAAAGGAACTCTGCTATATTAGTCAATGCAGATGCCTCATCTTAGTTCTCAATTTATTTACAGTGGGATTTTTTGCTTTCCTGTGCTAAATCAAGGAAAAGCAAGAACTTACAAAAGGCTCAGGGTTTCAGGGAGTTTTTGCTTCTAGATTGATAATGGTTACCATCACCAGGGAATAAAAGCTGCATCAAAGGAGAATTACAAGAAATTATCTGAAATGTCATTTTATGTGCATCCAATCATCCAACTTAGGCACTGCATGTGGTCCTGGGAAAACCAGTATTCCACCCTCTGCCATCAAACAAGCCTTAAAATAGGCAGAAGTCAGCTTGGTCATTGGAAGTGTTTTATTCAATAATAAACCCTTCCTATTGCTCCGTTTTCCCAATGGACATGGATGCCCTTCCTCCACAGTATCATGGCACAGAGAAATAGAGGCTGTGAAAGCACTCTCATACTACAGATTTATGGCAGCCCTAGGCAACATGAATTGCTTTGCTGAATTGGTTGTTGTCTTTCCTTGGGTTTGCCCCGAATCTTTCATATTTTCTTACAACGGTATGACAGATGTGAAAGAAGACCCATCTCAAAGGTAGAAGTCAAGAAGGAGAGTTCTGGAAAGGAGTCATCAAAGCATTAGGATGGACACCATATTTTACAAACTATTTCCCCCATTTACTCCCTTAAAAAGACTTGGGTGAGGTTTAGTGCAGCCCCCAAGCTTCCTTTCCTGTACGTGTTCCCTCAGCTCTGGCCCCAGGTCAGTAGCACTCAAAAAAAAAAATCCTCCCTTGTTAGAGGGTTGTGCTGTGCCCTGTATGGCAAAAAAAAAAAAATAGCTGGTGTTCCCAGTTCAGTTCCTAATGGACAGGTGTTCACAGCACAAAACCCTCCACTACAATTGGCCCTAATTAGCACCTTTATCAGCAGCCTCCCCAGAGAGGCCAGAGAATGAAGGGGCTTGGAAACGGAGCCACCAGGCCGGCTCATCGCTGGAGGTGAGCCCTGCAGGTCAAGGTTGAGGGGCAGTGTGAGGAAGCTTTCCCTGGGCTCTGGCTGCTCCATGAATAGAGGACTTCAGTCTCAGGATTGTCAATCTGGCACCTTTCAAAAGCACTAAATTCACTTAATTAAGAGACAGGGGAAAAAAAAATAGCCTTCCCTAGCAACTCTTGCATCAAATGGCACTTATGTTACCTTATATTCTGAGCACCTAACCCTATTAGCATTGCATTGTGTGTTTCTCTTGGAGTGCCTTTATGGACACCCCAATCTTACCATACACACTAATGTACACTGGAAGATTGAGCAGCATTTTAAATCAAACTGACATTATGAAGTAAAATCTAAGTCTTAAAAAACCAATTTCTCTTACCTGTTATAAACCCTTAATTTCAAAGAACAACATTTTTTTCCATATGAATATTCTTTTACCCCCCCCACAATTAAATCAGTTTCTCCATTGAATTTCATGCTTTCCCTGATCATTTTGTCCTTTTCCTTCTTTTTCTCTTCTTTTTCTTTGTTGGCACAAGGCAACACTTTGCATTGCTGTGTTCTCGGGAGAGGTCAGTCTATTGTCTGCTAAGTCCACAACACAGCAGAAAAACATACGCCTCATTTTCTTTTCAGAGAGATGCAGGATATACTAATTTGTACAATAACATAGAGATAGTAATTACCTATTTTTGCCCTGTCCTGAGTGTGATCGTTCATAGTTGGGTATTTCTTAGGGCCACAGGCTCAGCTTTGTGGCATGAAGGAGTCTGCACTTCACAAATGTGAACATTGAGCAGTAGGGAAGTGGAAAAACTGGTACAAAACTCTGATTTCTCAGAAGTCTCTTAAAACTGTTACAAGTTCCTGTATTTATTCCACTAGATAATGTTTGCCAATGGTCGTGTTTTTACTCTTCTGGTAGGACTAAGTGATTATGCTCGAAATTAGCTATCAGTGAATAACCAATTTATACTTAGCAACTCTGGTTTTTGATGAAACATGTAAGGTGCTAACAGAGCTGAGGAAAAGCTTTCTACTCTTCAGATTGGATTTCAGCTATTTCCTGTTCTTCTCTGAGATGACATACCATGTTCTAATCCAGTGCAAATAAAGCAACCGGCACCTGGCTAAAAATCAGTTGATCAACACTTCTAACCTGGATGAATTTGATGGACTAGTAAATAATTTTACATATGTCTGCAAACCAATGTGCTGATTGCCATTATTAAAAGGGCTGGAGCTGCTGTTCAGAGTTGGCACTACCTCACAGCAGCTAACACACATCAGATATCTTAGGATAAAATCACAATCAATATAAAATATATCGATTTTACTCTATAATAAATCTAGGTATGGTGGCATTGACCCTCAGTGAGTCAACTCTGGGCCTAATTAGCTCCTGATCTTTTTCTCTTTAATGAGCTATCTACCTTTTTTATTTTTTTCCCCTTGCAGAAAATCTGTTTTACATTAATTAATCTGGTGTAAAAGTTCAGTTGATTTTTAAGCAATGAAGAATGACATAAAACTACAAGGATGTATTGTCACCGTTACAACCTACTTCCTTCTCTGGGGTTTTAACACCAGAGGGGCAACAACACTAAGAACAACATTCTTTAAATTGTGTTGCGAAATCCTTGTCAGTGGATTTTGATCAGTGAATCATTTCTGGCCCAGGATTCTGTGTCAGTACCATTCAGTAACCGGCCATCGAGAGTTCTTTCTGAAATTTGGCTTGGCTGCCCACTCAGCTCGCGGCCAGTTACATCAGCAATATGTCTTTTGTCACAGGGCTTGGCGTCACATGGAAGAGTGACTTTCCTTGAATTCTTTATCAATCCATCAGTGCCCCAGAAAACACGAGTTCCTTGTGCCTGACCAGGTGCCCCTTATGGGGACCCCCCTGAACAGCCTCTGCTGTGGGGAGTTTCCACTGACCTGTTCAGAGTTCCCACTCTTGATGCACCATCAGTTCTGCCAAGTCTCCCATCCCCTGTCCCACTGGGCGATGACATTTACATTTGCAAGGGAGCGATGGGTGAGTTCCGAGCGGAATGCGGCAGGTTTGCCATCACCGGGCGAATTTCCAGGGGAGGCAGCCAGTCTACCTGTCCTCCCCGGCAGCAGAGAAGCATGCATGCCCTGGGGGACGAGAGATTTCCTGCCCAGACTGGGGCCTTTCTCCTTCCAGGCACAGCAGGATTCCTATCTTAAGGTTACAGGCAGGACTTCAGTGGAAAGTAGCTCTCTCTCTTCTAAGATTAGTCTTTTTGCAAGGAGCCCACTTATCTTCAGTTGCCTCTCAGCCTTCCTTGTGTCTCCTCGTTCATTGTCTGGGTGGTATTCAAAGGTGTCATGGTCCAAATCTCCACTGTGCTGTTCCCCTTGCCCCCACCCTTCCTTCTGGTTACCTTTGGCAGCCCTCTGGTTACCTTTGGCAGCCCTCTGCTGTCTCCTCTCTTCAGCCTCGTGGATTAAAGCGCTATGAGTAATAGAAATAAAATATAACATTCAACTGAAAATATCACGATGGAAACTTTAAAATACAGTTATTCTAAACCAGAGCAAAACTCACTGAAGGTTTGATGGAATGTCGGCAAAAGTCTCGAAATACGTAATTGGGGGAAGAATAGAAAGAGTCAAAGGCAGTCTCATGAGAGGTATGGAAGAAGGTTAATGAAGAAAACCAAGCATGGAGGGTAGTGCTGAAATTCTAGGTCAAACACCTGAACTAAAAGCGTGTTGATAGGGAAATGGGGAATTTTGTGATATTTAAAAACACATCACCTATTGCCTGAGTATCTGTAAAAAACCCAAGGTATGTACTGTGTACATTAGACAATGTACCCTCTATATGAGCAATATTATGTATCTCTTGTTTTAGGCTATTTTCTAGATTGTGCTTCTAAGAGACTAACTGAGAACAATTTGAACTCAATACCATCAATGATTTTAATTTTAGTTAATATTTTTCTTTACAGCAGAGCACTAAGTGAACGCAGTAACTGAATTCTACAACTCTGGAAATTATTAGAACTTTTCTTTAAAGCAGTAAAGTGTAAGGGTAACCAATAAAACATTTTGGAAAGGGTCTGATCAGCTGAAATTGCATACAACTTTGGTACCACAGAAGCCCAAGAAATGAGATTTTTATGCCTACTGTGGACTTCTCTTGGGCTGGAATTGGATGCATTCTTTGATAAATGGGACCCCAAAGAAGAAACATGTACACAGTTGTGATAAACCAGCTTATTTTTAAGTCAGATTTATGAATCTCAATCCACGACTGAAAACAAGGCCATGCAGTGGGAATGAAGACAAATATTTAACACAAAGTGGGGAAATAGGTTTCTGAAAATAAGAGATTATTAAAGTTATGGTGAACACGTGCAAATTGCAAAATATCAGCAAGTCTTCTCTGCTGCAAACTGATCTAAAGCAGCTTTCCTGTTTCCCCAGCAACCTTGAGCAATGCTAGCTTGTTTCTTTGGAAGTAAATTAAATGTGACTTTCAAGTAGTTCATTATTTCAGTAGTCGCAATGCCTTTCGGAAGCAAGGACATTTGATAAATCATATTAGGATTTGCTGCACTTCTGAAGGGAGGCAGATAAAGGATTTTTGCAGAAATAGTTTTCAAATCTAGTGCATTTTTTTTTTAGAAATTACAAAAATTATGTTTCTATTGATACAGGGGAAAAAAAGAATAAAATGTATTTCCTGTGTGTAAAGAAGGCTAAACACTATTTTGTGCTGCGTGGTGGCAGTGCTGGGGTGGTGGTTGCCCTTGATGATCTTAAAGGTCTTTTCCAACCTTCACGATCCCCTGATAATTCAGGTGTTTGGTCAATCTTGGCTTCTCCCAAAGAAAGCCACTCCAGCCCCTGCTGTCCACCTCGGCATTAAGGAACGTCTTGATTGCACAGATTAGAGACTGAGATTCCAGCTGAAGGTAAATATCGTTGGCACGTGGTGGCTGAAATGGTCCAGAATCACAGATTGGTCTGGATGGGATGGGACCTTAAAGGTCATCTATTTCCAGACCCCCTGCCATGGACAGGAACAGGTTCCATTAGAAGGTCACGTTGCCAGACACTCTTAACTAGTGGAAGTCAGGCATGGGGAGCAGGCCCTGTCTCCAGATGACCCTGTCAGGTGGACAGCAGTGGCTCTGTCCTCCTCTCACCCTCACCCACCAACCCTAACTCCAGAAGTGCCCCTGAGTATGAATATTTTTTCATAGTGTTCTTGTAAGTGATTGCTTGTGGCATCTTATATCCTTATCTTGGCTTGTGCAGCCCCCTCATGAATATTCGGTACATATGGAAGGGTTTTCTATATCATTGCCCATTAACAAGGAGGATAATCACTCATCCAGTTATCAGGAAGTCAGTGAAGGCCTTTCCTTGAGCCCTTAGCGCGAGGAATCCTCGGAGACCTAAGGAGGTTCAATGTGGCTGACGTTATGATCATTACTTTTTTTTTCTGTGTAATTATTGTGTTATATCAAGTTGATCTAAGATAAGGAAATGGAGTATTAAAGTCTTTTAGGGCTAAGAGACCGTACTAGTGACTCTACCTTTTTAAAATGCATATTTGAGCTGATACATGCAAAGGAGCATTCTTTCACTAAAACCACAGTGAGGTCAGAACTGTGCACGTAAATTATGTGTTATTGCATAATTGCTCTTAAGAGAAGTCACTCCAATGGAAACGCCAAAGGGGAGGGCAAGGTGTAATGGTGCATCATTACTAAAAGCAGCAACACTGAATTTTGGGTTCAGGCTGAAAAATGTTAATCTCCAGAGAATTTAAAGTGTTTAATAGTACATTAATGAGCTTTACCTGCCTTCTCTGAGATGTTCCATCACAGTTTAGCCATACTTTCAAAAGCCAGTGCACTGAGTACATTCACATAAATTAGGAGAATTTTTATAAAGAAATTTTTACAAAAGCCACTTGTTCTGTGCAACTGGTATAAATGTAACAAAAAACTGGCCCAGTTACTCTCCTGGTTGTTCTGGTTGTTGACAGCATTGCAACAGAGCCAGCAAAACAAATTGACTGTCCATTTGGGATTTCAACATAAAATCAGGTTTTCCTTAAGTTCCATTGCTCATCCAAAAAAATCAACAAAAAAAAGAGTAACCGTCTTAATTGCACGAACATCATCAGTGCTATGACTTTTCTTGCTGGAAATGTGAAAAAGGGCCATCCAAAAAAAAGAGAAACATCCTGTTTCTGACACAAGGCAGCATCCGTCAGCCAAAGCATACTTGGTTTGGAACCTGGAGGTTCTCACTGTCCGCTCTGGGGCCTTTCCAAGTTATCCTGCTTCGTATCTGCATGAAAAGTTTCAGTCTTCTGCTTGGTTTTGAATTTTATTTTCCTGTGAATGGGTATTTGGGTAGGAAATTGTGTTTTGAAATACAGAATTTGACCTTACTTTGCAATATTTCCTTATTTCACAGGTTTTTAAGAAATTGTCACAGGATTTTATTTCGTATATGTCTCTCACACCTAACATATTTCTTCAGTTTATTTTGGAAAATAACAGACTGCTGATTTCATGAGTCACCTGATGCAGTTGTCCACTGCTCAATGTTGCTGTCTTTGAGAGCATTCTCTAGTGCACAGAGGTGACACCTCATTACTTGACACACAGTTCCTGCCAGCAGCAATTTTCAGTGTGTCAAATCTGTTCATGGCTGAGGGAGAGAAATGTGCAAGGTATTAAAGTCATGCTTACTGGGAAAGCTTTCAGGAGGAACAGAGGGAAAAACCTGGATGTATTTCCAAGTAAAAATCATATTCTCTGTTAAACAGGGATCAGTGGGATATGGTAACTCAGGTGCCATGGTACCAGAAACAACACTAAATTTAAGCCTGAGAAAATGACGTGAGGCAAACCAGAAAGGACAGAGACAGCCTGAAGTTGCCCAAGTTGGCTTCAAGGTCCCTTCCAAAATGCATCAGAGGCCTTTTATGTGCTAGGAGTTTCCCAGGAGCTCTTCCTTGTTAATTATAGTCAAATACGTGTTTGCCTCACATCTAAAATTCAGCACAACTTCGTGCAGTCAAGGCAAATTCTGTTGCTAGGACAGTCACAGACTTGTGGCCTGCTTGAAAAGTTCAGTCAACCTTATTCCCATGGGTTTATACCTCGACATATAGCTCTTGAAAAAGAGAAAATAAAGATGTTAGTAATGTTGAGCCTAACGATTTCTCGAGAATCCATTTAATTACTTCCTTGAGCCATTTCTGTCGTACCAATCGCTGTATTACTGAAGTGCATTTTCGTTTTGCTTGAAACATTTATGTAAATAGCCCCAATTAGGGGTGGGATTTTGGGTTGGTTTGGTTCTTAATCCCTTTGTACTTCTGATGGGGACCTTTTGCCTCTGGCTTTTCAACCTGCTGGCTGAGGAACACATCCAACATTGTACAGCTCTTCATGGCTCACAGCACAGATCCATCATCTGCAGCAGGCACCAACTTCCTGGACAATTCTACTTTTGAAAGCCATAAGTCAGTGGGACTGTACTCATAAAAGTATTCCGCGGAAGCAAGACAATCTGATGGAGTGGTCTTCAAATTCTACTTTCCGAATGCTAAAAGTTAAGAAATATAATTAAACTGCAACCGCATTAACATTTATATAAAATATAAACCAAATGCTTATCCTGATTCGCCAAACAAATTACAGTTTGAACATTATAAGAAGGAAAAAAAAAACCCAGCTACTTATCAACGGCACCATTTGAAATTATTGCCAGTACTACAACTCTAAATGCATAAGATGCCTTAAATACAAACCCTGAACATTTACATACTGATTTCATGAGCAAAGCAAAAGGTATTTGCCAGTAACAGTACAGGACTCAGCATTTTTATTGTCTGAGTAATCCTGGTTTGCTCTGATATGAAAATTCAATTATTTTAGAACTGGTCGTCTCATTAAATTTTGACAAGGAGCACAAGCTCAGTACCAGCTCCAGCTCTAAGAGGCTGTGGGAGCCTGACAGCTCCACGGTGAATTTTAAAATGCAGTATTTTTACAGGACAAGATTATCTGACAATTTTATATTAAAAAAGAAAAAATTAATCAAATACATTGTAATATCCAACACTGCTAACTTGGCCTTTTTGTAGATATTTTTATGAAAATTTATTGTAAAAAAAAGGAGTCCACTGTTTATTGCATCTTTCCCCCCAGGCCCACCTCCATGTCTTAGGCTCCACAATTGTGCTTGGGAAAAAAAGTGTGCCTTTATGTGAGCAGCAAGTATTTAGCCACTCATTGTTAGCAATTTTTCCCTTTCCTCAATTGAAATGTATTTGCAATCATTTTTATAAATATGATTTTTAACAGTGGCAAATATTTTATTTAACCTATATATATATATATATGTATTTATATATACACACCATTAGTTCTATCAAGGAATGTTTAGACAAAACGTTTGTTCATCAGAAAATGTCAGTTCATTGAAACGAAAACCTTTTACAGGATCATAACACTTTGGTAAGGCTTTCACTGGAAAAGGCTTCCCAAGTTTAAGAGGATATTCCATGGAACAGAAGATAGTCCTCATACTGTTGGAATATTTTGACTAACGACCTGAACCTCTTGTAGAACTGACCTTGCACCACCTGGGACTGCAACCTGCAGTTGTTTATTTTGTGACAGATTTCCCTTATCAACCCTCTTGGAGGTGTTACCCACTTTATAATCCAGATAAAGCAGCCAGCTGTGGATGGACAACACGGAAAGAACCAGGCTGAGCATGAGATTTGTGAAAGTGTAAAGTTACACGGTCTTTTGGCAGTGTCTCATGGCTCTTGAGTGGTGGCAGACCTATGTAGATTCTAGTTCCTGTGGAAAGAATGTTTAATCAGTTTGCAGAGTAGAACAGCTCCAATAGAATATAGGGCACTATGCCACCTCTTACGGTGCTTTGTGGAGTGGTGCTTATGGGAAAAATGGTGGAGCAGACTAGGAGAGCAAATACTTGTACTGGGTCTTCTACATCCCAGGTGAGTGCTCTGGCCAAGGGCTTCACAGTTCTGGGCTTGGGGGCGAAGGAGGAAATTAGGGTTTGTTCCACCCCTGTCTAGAATGTGAGAGCTGGGGAAATACTGGAGACACTTTATAGAATACAGAACATTATTTCCCTATTCAGGTCTGATGTTTCCTTATATCATATAGATCTGTGTCTTTTCAAGTGACTTATGTTAGCTTTTGAACACTTAGTAAGCAGTGGATGTACAAAGAACTAATTGGCTCCAAATTTGAAAAGCCACTGCTGGCAAACACTGATTTATTGAGCTTATTCATGATTGTTGCTCAAATATTACCTTAAGACACTCTGAATTTTCAGACTGATTTCTTATAGTAAGCTATTTCACCAAGCAAATAAAATTCTTTTATTTTTGTTACATTATTTCTTTGTTCTTACTGCTGTAAAAGAATTCCATAAACCAGAGAGTCTGCGTACTTACCACTGCAATATACTTCTTACTGCAAATTTAAGACAGTGAGATTAAGAAAAGAATTAATAGTAATAACAGTTGAACTCACTTATCCTGGAAGTCTTTTCCAACCTAAACAATTCTATGATTCTATTGCAAGGTCAACACAAATGTTCCGTTTAAGATCTACCCCAGGATTTCTTGAAAAGAGATAAAATGTTCAAAGGCTGAACCAATGTCACGTGTGGACCAGCAGAAGAGGATTTCTGTTAAACGTGTTAAAATCAGAGTGACAGAGGCATC
Source organism: Sclerurus mexicanus (assembly GCA_013396755.1). Lineage (NCBI taxonomy): Eukaryota > Metazoa > Chordata > Aves > Passeriformes > Furnariidae > Sclerurus > Sclerurus mexicanus. Next base: position 941,424 of record VWZF01004740.1, read on the forward strand.
CTCAGTGTGACAATCTCCAGAGGGAAGTTATTCAAGGGGACCTTGTGTGGGAAATAGCAGATATGTTGGACTACCCCGTCTATTGGTTAGGGCCAGGGACATTTGAAATACACGCTTCCTAGGAAAAAAAGCAGTTTGAATTCCACACCCCCCCCCATATTTTAATTAACTTCTGCGAAGGTCACACCTATCTCTATCTCTGAAACGCACAGTGTGTCACTCATTTTAAAAATCTGGATATTTAGCATTATCTTGCCGTTATAGTCCAACTTTATTTTAATCCAAAATTTCACTTTAGCGATCAAATTAAAAAGATGACACGCTCCCTATCCTTACAAGCTAAGCATTTTATGTTTTATACTCAGATAGACTCTGTGCGATATGAGACTTCACAATGGGATTCAGTGCAGTTGAGTGCTAAATTATAGCAGGCTTATATCACAGAAAATTGTAACAATGAGAGGAGAATTCATATCATGGCTTTAGTAAGAGAGGAAAATTAAGACTTTGCAATTAAAGTAGTAACCTAAAACTTTAAAATAATTTAAACAGTTTCTGAATACGTGTAATGTTCTATACTTATCTGGAAGCAGGATTGGCAGACGTTTGAAAGGATCCAAATGAAATGTGGACAAGGTGTATGTTATGTCCTCCGAACGCAGATCTGTCATTTTCTTCATTGTTCATGAATACATTGGTATTGAATATCTCTTTCCCACAAATTCACAGGCTCCATGCAAGACTAGAGAGAAAACCAGTGTAATGTTATCGTTAAATTGATGTTGCATACAACTTTATGATAGTCCTGACAACTGCAGTTTGTGAATTTGCCAGGAGCAACCCAATAAGTGATTTTCAGAGATGAACACTGGACTATGTAGTAAAATAATCCTTTCCTTCAGAAGGATAAAACTGCAATTTTCTTGTAGACATAATTTACAGAATTATTACTGACAATTTTAGAATTCCACTGGGTGAAACACTGGGGGCTTCAGAAGAGAATTTCTTATCCTTTTAAGAACAGGCGAATTTTAAACAGACAGTGTGTCTATAGCATCTGTGTAATAACACAGGAGGAACCTGACCTGGAAAACTAGTGGCGGATTCCATTCCTTATTTAAGTCTGTTGGAAAGCTGGGGTGCTCTGTGATTCATAGCCTTGGATAAGATGTAAAAAGAGCTCAGGTTCATATTCTGATTTCTTCTCACGTACCTTTGGAGTACAGTCGAGAGTGCATTCAGAACTAGGCTTTTCATATGAGCACTGCTGCATAAAAAAGACCAGACCTCGCCACAGCTATTCAGATTTCTTGCCCTGATGACACCTAGAAGTTTATGTAATTGTAATTTTTTAGATTGCAAAGCACAGTGAAAATGATTCAGTTGGAGCGTTGGGAAGGAAGAAGGGCACATAAATTGTACCGCAAATTATACTGATATGATGTTTAGATTTCGTGTGGAAAGTTGTTTTAGTAATCTCATAGGAACAAGGGAAGAGGGAATAGCGTTCGATATAGATGCCACATCTCTAGTTGGTTTAGATGTGATCCTGTAGACTTATTGCAAGCACATGAAGATTTCCACCACCATCACTGAACTAATTGAAACTCGCTGAAACTAATTTTAGTGAAATGGTTGTAGGTATCGTTGTCTGACTTAGACTCGAAGGCTGCTTGTAAAGCAAAACACCCTGTGCTTGTTTGATTTCTTTTCCATATGAATGAAGGCATCAGACTTGTTTCTTTTTTAACTGGGAAAATAACTTTCACTGTGGGATGGACAACTCGCAGGATTTGACTGTCTAGTCTGCGTTAGCTTTACTAAACCCAATGCAATTACATCTGTTATTCGTAAATTCTAACATCCAAGGGTGTAGCAGATGAACTGCCAAGGCACTTGGAGATGCAATGATGTAAGGCCCAGCAGTTTTCCTTCCAACTCTTGTGGCTTTCTGTGGTTGAGTAAGTGATTCCACCACTTCTGCTCACAGCTTCTGCTCGCAAGGTCAGAGAAATCCTGGTTTGTAGTGATGCCATATAACGGACTTGGAACAAAAATGGGCTAAATTCAACCTATTTCCGCTTTGTTGGTGACTCCTGGAGAAAGTCAGGGTGGAAAATTTGTCAAATACAACTAAAAGAGGAGCATCTTCTAGAACATCTGCAGGCACCTCCGAACATGACTGATAAATGCAAAGGGTTGTAGCCCTGGGGCGTTGCAGGAGTGCAAAGTATCAGCTGATTTCAATCCTTGCCTTTAGGGGAAGCATTTTGAGGGGGATTTTAAGAAGGATGTACTCCAGCCTACCCTTCCCTGCTCGGAACTCCTTCCCTGGCACTCTACTCAGAGTCATCTGTTGGTCAGTTCTTGCATTAGTCATGCTTACCTGAAAGTACGGGTTTTGACAAAGACCTATGTTCTTGGTGCCAAGTTTTGGACAGACTTGCAGACGTTTACCGGAACAAGCAGCCCAGATATAGCAAAGACAAACCAAGTAGTCTCTTTTCTTCAAGGAAGCCTAAATAATGTAGGTGATGTCTAAATTCTAGGAGCACACCTTAATGGGACAAACTAAAAGCAAGTGGAGGAGATGCACTATAAAATGCAGTTACCTTCCACATTCAAAATGCAAGAGCAGAAGCAGTGGATAATACAACAGAGCTAACAAACAAAAAAACCCCACCATGTTAAATTACTCTTCCAACATTCATCATAAACTGCTTGGTCTGGCTTGAAATAACCTGACAGTTCTTAATAATAAAAATGGTTAAAGCCCTACTGAATATATCCTGCATGGCTGAAGCAGCACACAATGAAAACCAAAGCAGGGCTGGAGAAAAACATGGTTCTGAGCCAAAGTAAAATAAAATGCTTTGCTAGAATATCTAGATTATCAGGAAATAAAATTGTTTCAACTCATCCTTTGCTGGCTGCTAACCATCCTGGTTTTAATATGGTCTGCATGGTTTCACGTGTGCCAGTAGAAAACAAATAAGGTATGTTTATAAGTTATGCAAGGTCGAGTTTTCCCCTTTTGGCACTGAAACCTCAGCCAGTACAAGCCCGATACAAACAGTTGTTAAAATAAGCCGTTGTCTGCTCTGTGCAAGATCTCTAACATACTCTGAAGTTCTTCAAAGACTGAGAACAGTGGTCTGATCTCTTTTAAATGAGGAAACAGGAGGATCAGAGGCAGTAGCAGGAAATATAAATACTTGATTTTTCACAATTTAAAAATGCATTTCACATGAATCCTTTTTCCGCTAAAAGCACTGAAATCTGTGAACTCTTCCTCTTAGGCAGAGAGTTCTAACAATTAATGGGAGCATCTTTCAGTGGTTTTGCAAATTCCTTAATTTCCAGTGGCTGATGGTATATGTGAACCGCAGGAACACATATCTTTCTTGGTGCCATCATTTAAAACTGCAACTAGACTTTAATAGATGAAAAATAAATCTGGTTCATATTTTATTCTTCCCATTAAAACTGGCGCAATTCCAGCATGGTAAAGATCACCTAATTGACACATACGGGGCAAAAATGAGAATTACATATTTATTGTCCATTTTTAATGTTCTTTCCTTTCTGAACCCAGACTCCAGGCCAGCCTCCTATCCAAGTTTTCCTTCATGCCTTATTGTCTATTCTGTTCAGCTATTTAAAAAATGTTGAATATCAACAATGGCTTTCAGTAGTGTATTGTCAACTTTTGTATGAAGCAATCTTGGTTGAATGAGAAGATCCCAGAGCTTATAGTTCTATCTACTGTGCTGCACTGGGTTTCTGCTTGAATGTGTGTGACTGATAACAGGGCAAATTTCTACCTTCGTTATTACATTTCAGCTACATAATTCATTTGCCAAAATCTTTTAGGAATATCTTTATAACGTATTGCGCGAGACATCAGGTAAGTGCTCGCAACGCAAAAATAAGTACAGATCCAGCAACTGCCTTGTCAAATTTGTTTGTTAATTGTAGATGTGCTTCTGCTTGGTTGTTTCACAGCCTTTTACAATTTTGTGGGTAGCTGTGCGCCGTGAGACATCTCTAGCAGAACATAAAGCAATATGGACTGGATCTGCCTTGCTTTTAAAGTCTAAACGCAGTGGTTTGCAATATTGGGGAGGGGGGCAATGTTGCAAATGTGTGCACAGCTTGTGGCTTTTTCAGGGAACAGATTTTGCCGGTGTTATTGTCAATATACAACCTCACTGCTCTCTGGAGTTTGTGGTACTAAAACTGCTCGAAGCGTCTTTGGGGGTTTTTAACTGGTTGTTTGCCTTCGCATTGTTGTATCTTTTCATTTTGCATAGGGGGTAATTGTAATTTAACTTATATAAGCTCAGTCACCAATGTATCTTTGGAAGGTAATTTTCTAGACACTCTTTTCAGGAAGTCCAAGGACTCCCCAGCAGCGTTCAGTTTATTCATTCATTTCAGTTAACAGGTGGCAAAGCAGGTAAAACACAAGCCACTGTTTTCCTTTCATTCTCCATCTTTTTCGTTGGCAGTTAATACCACTTTGGAAAGAATTAATTTGAGAGACTGTTTTTCAAAATTACTTGACTGTTACAATGACAGAAAGGGATGCTGCTGTGTAGTGCTTGATCCAGCTGAAGGAAATGAAGCAGAATTCCCATTGCAGACTGTATTTTGCCCAGGTTAGACGAGCAGGACCAAGCCTATCTTGCATGTAAAAAAAAATAAAAAACAATTAATGCCTTCACCATGTATCACATTAAATAGTCTTTACTAAAAGATTTTTGTGCAGTAAGAAAAGGGGAAGACAAATTCCCAAAGGCAACAAATATCAGTAAGGGCTGAAAGAGTTCTGACTCTGGTGATCTGAGAAGGAGCAGTAATGAAGCAAATTGATATTACTGAGCATGAGAAAAGGTCCAGGGAATGTGTTGTAGCCAGACTGGTGTTACACCCCAAACAACCCCAGACTCAGCTCTGGAGTGTCCTGCTGGGCAGAATGTCGAGGGACTGAGCAGGGTCCCATCTGACACTGTGGTATCGGTTTCCCATTAATTCCTCTGCTCGTCTCTTTGTCCCGGATCCTGGACTCCTTTCAGTGCTGTGTCTGCTGTTCCCGTGTGCTGTCTGCAGACAAACAATGGCCTTTAAATACCTTACACTGTGTGTTTGGGTGCATCTGCACGAGCAAAAAAGCTGTGCAGAACACATCGTTGAACAGATTGCAGCCTCTCTGGCAGAGGTGTAAGGTACTCCTTATTTAGAGGTATTTATTCAGCTATGTTCTTGTCAAATACATGAGAGATTTTGGCGGATTAAAGAGTGTGTCAAAAGCAACTTTAAAGGAAATTTATTTCAATTTAATTCAAAATTTAAGAAGAAAACCTGCCGTTTTTGTACGTATACTCTGATACTGAACAGTGGCAGCAGAGTTCTTGGAAACAACATATTAATAACGAAGATCAGCTTGCTAAATTGTTCCTTGGTATTTTGTATGTTTATAGTTTTAATAGTTTTGAAACATGACACACATGATAATTCATGTCATTGTTATACTGATCACTATCACAGTCAGAGTAAGATGACTTAATGAAAAACTTAGGAATGAACTTAAAACTTAGAAACTAAAATTTTATTTTTACCTGCAGGAGTTAAGGATTTTTGGACAGGCAGCATCACAAAGATGGGACAAGCGCTCAGGTGGGGTAAAATGTAGGACCATTGCACATCATAAACCAGGAATCAACGTCATGCAGCGTTTGCAGAGAAAAAGGACAAAACTTTGTGTTTTTTGAATTACTCAAACAAAGCTCTCTTTAAAAACAAACAAAATTCTATTGCACTTTAAACTCAGGCTTTCTTTATGTTTCAGTGCTCTTGTTCAATGAAAGGAGATTCAGGACCGAGAAAGCCCCAGGGGAGAGTTTCACGAGCACCTTGAGGACGATGTAAAAGGAGAAGCAAACAGAAAGGTACAGAGCCCGTGCAGGGGCACGTTTTACATACTCTGTGGAAAACCTCCCGTCTTCTCCCAAGTGCCCAGCTGATGAGTCAACTGTTAAATTTATTGCGAGATCATCTTTCTGGACTTAATCAAGAGATTTACAAGTTACTAAGGCAATATCTTAGCATTTCCTTAGCACGTCAGTATTATTCACATCTCTTTTAAAATACAGGTATTAGTTAGTGGTCACAGTGATGCCTGTGGTTAAAAAGCCCCTAACATCCAGTCACCAAAAGTTGAGACAAAATTTTCTGGTTTTAAGAATTTCTTACTTTTCCATGATGAAATAATAGGCTCTGCAATGACCTTTTTATTTCAGTGGATGCTAGAACTCATAGAACTTCCTTAAGAGGATAAGATAGGTTAAATCTTATTTATTATAGGTTATAATCTTGTTATAACCTATTATAGGTTAAATCTTATTAAATCTTTGTTGAATCTGCTTTAGTCTGTACAATATAAAGTATGGGAGGTTTCTACTCTGGTATTTTTCATTTTTAAAAATCTTATTAGTTGTACAGGGACAAGCTGGTTGCCTTTTAAAAATAAAAGGCTCTCCGTGGAAATCGATGTTTAGGAGGGATGCAGGTTTTAATTACAAATTGATTCTCCCGTTCTCTCCAGCTACGCGTGGCCAGCATTAGGTGTTCGGGTGATACACTGGAACCTTGCCCTCGGTTACACCCTGTCCACGCCTGGAAAGGCTGATGTTTAAGCTGTCTGTGTAACCCGTGGTGATCACTGATCTCAACGTGTGGCTCTCTCCCGCAGGCATGAGGCTGCCTCTGGTTCTTAGAACTCTCAAGATAATATGTTGCATTTCAATAGTATTGTTGTGTCGAAGCCACACTCGTGGGCTTTAGAAATTACTCATAATTACGAAGTGATAAAAATGCTCCTTTTCATTTTGCAAGAGGAGAAATTGAAGCGTGAGGTTTAGTTTTCTGAGATCAGCCTGTCAGCTTGAAAAAAGAGAAATATTTAGGTCTTGCCAGTGGAATTGGGTGTCAGAGCCCAGTCAGAGTCTATCTGTTTAGTGCCCCATAATCTGTGTTCCCACTCATGGTATGAAAAACGCTCTTTTTCCTCAAGATGCCTTCACTGTCTCACTCCGCATCAAAGTCACCCTAAGTATTTCTTGCCTTTCCAATATGCCTTTTCTTTTTTCCCTCTGCTTAATTTCACACGTATTCTGTGGCAGTTTTGGGTAGGGGATGGTGCTTCACCTCAGTCTGAAAGGTCTGAAAAGGTGAAAGAAGCACCCAGTCACGCTTCCTTTGCCCATTTATAACCACGGAGCTGGCACAGCCTCCTCTGTGCAAAGGAATCTGCTCACTCCAACACTGTTTCCCTGTAGAGGGGAATAGAAGAAGGGTTTGGAACTTTGTGAGGTGTGTGGTAGACAGTGGAAGCCCCGGGTATCTGCCTTATGCTGTAGAACTTCACTGACTTGGTAAGGCAAAGACCTTCACTAAAATTTGCAAGGAATCTCAGCAGGACCGAGGTTTCAGGGATGACCATCTGACATGCTCCGGCAGAGCCAAACCAGTTCTGCTTTCTTTCCAATGGATTCTGCACGCTTTGAAATGAACCAAGCACACCCCCTGTGTTCATCCCCACGAGGTGTGGGGAGCAGGACAACCTGCTCACCGAAGTGTCCTTCCCATGGAGCTGGCCAAGGTCACTGTTTTGCTCTTCTGACACGTTATCAATTATCCTGCCAACAGACTGATACCGAACCTGTAGTTTTCTTATAAAATAAAAAACTGAGTTTAATTAAATCATCAGTAACTTGGACCTAATTATTTCAGACAGTATTTAATTAATGTTTCATGGATACCTAATGTAATTAGGGTTCCTTTAATAAGACCTTCTCTGACATTAAAATATATGACCTTTATCTTTCTTATCATCCATAGTCTGACAACTCAGATTTGTCATTTTCACTATAGGTATAGTTTGATTAAATAGAACAGAACATAAAATTAATCTGCCAAATTGTACTTGTTTGTTTCTCTTTTTTTTTGTCTACTTAAAGACTAATAAGTTAAGTCTTTTAATTAGCAGTGTCAGTACAAATGTTCATGCTAGCGTTTTACCTTTGTGTTTTTTTTCAGACTGTTTCTTTTGTATATAATTTTTTATGACAAAAGTAGATAACAACCAGACTTTATTAATCATCGTGAAGGGTCCAATCTTTTAGATAGGAAAAATAAGGAGCTATTCTTTATAGCAACAATGACTGGAATTCTTTTTTTTTTAAATTTAAGACAATCCTGCAAAGCACTGAACTTTTCTGGTCACAAACTTCCCAAACATAAAACTGTAGTTTTAATGTGAATGAGCACAAGTGAGATTACTAGGCTGGCCAATACTTGCTTTTCAGCAGCTACAGGTTCTCTCTTCTTCACTGTTGTTTCGGGGTAGTCACCAAGATCCAGCAAAAGAGCATCTGTCATATGCAAAACTTAGAGGAAGTGAATGTGATTGAAGGGATATTACAAGCCTTCTCAGAACAACATTCATCTGATCTTGTTTCCTCACCCCTCGAAGAGCTTTTCTATCTCACTTTTAAAAGTAAAGCTGCTCCAGTGAGTTCGCTCCTGTTTGATTAAGTTCCACTCACTGAGTTAGGACTTACTAATGCATGTAAAATTTGTCACATAGGTAAGAGTTTTGCTAAGTCACAGTGCTGACATCCATAAATCCCGTTACTTTAGTTGAGGAGGAGGGCAGCTGCCTCAAGGTATGAAAAAAACCCCGTGACATTAGAATTTAAACAAGCAGAATGCAACCTTGCTCTTTAAGAAGTCCATATGAATACTCCATGCACAACAAAAATACAGGGAGAAGGCACAGAAGTCTATCAATGGAACAGTTTCACTTTATTTCTGTATGTGTTTTGGTTATTTTGAATGTCGGATCTTTGGTGCGTGGGTCGTGTCCATGAACTCTGTGTCTAGTAAAAATAAAAAATCTGATTTTTTTTCCAGATGTATGACAAAAGGGTTTGGTAAATTTGTAGTTAGAAAGACAACACAAAGCTTAAAAAGTTGAAGTGAACTTGTAGTGCACTTTTTTGTCATTACACTAAAAAGAAACTGAGGAATGACCCTCTCGAGAAAGGAAATAATGTACGTTGTTTTCCCTTCTCCCACTCAATAAAAGCTAGGACAAAGCAAACTCTTGGTCCAGAACCAGTGCAGATGCCAAGGTGGGATATCTTTGCTTCGTTTCCAGTGGAGAATGTAGAGAAGGAGCAGTTCACTGACTCATGCTTTTGTTCCCTTCATAGGAGTTTTAACACCAGAGGTGTTGTCAGGAGAGACAACACGTTAAACCAATTATTGAACAGTACAGAGTTGATTTCAGGCATAGTCTTTGAGGAAGAGAGGAGTTCCCTCTGCTCCACTTCAGAAAAGAGCAGAAAGTGTGCTGAAATTTAAGCCTCTGAAGAATCCCGTTTAAATCTGTGAAGGTATTCCCACACTTCAAATTAAACGGGAGCTGAAGGGTTCTGCTCCACGGGCAAGAAAGGGGCTTAGTGAAATGTCTGGTTGACAGAGGTTGTGTCACTGCTGAGGTGATAAAGAGAAATGAGCAGAAAGCTGCAGTCGTGGTAATGAAGGGTGGGAAAACAGCAGCCTGAAGGAATGAAGTGCCAAGTAAACTGAACACCTCATGGCCTTGCATTTATTCTAATACCCCACCTGGAGCTGTCAGCAGTTCGGTGTGTGTGTAACCCGAAATTTAACAGGAGGGTTATGCAACAGTATCACCTGAGTAACATCATCAACAATACACCTTCATTCCCTTCTTCATTCCCTTTCAACTTTTGAGCCTTTTCTTACTAACATAGCCAGACACTGTTTCAGATCTATTCATGTCTCTAAAGATGACCTGTAACCTTCTAGTAAACCCTGCTCACCACAGAACTGTGGATTTGTTGCAGGTACCAGAGAGAGAGAGAGAGAAACTCTCTGGAAAAAGTGACACCAGGATCTTCTTATAAAAAAAAATTACAGAAATTCTTGTCAGGAGCCCATGATCTTCTTCCCATTCCCAGTAAAGCAGCTCCATTCAGCACACGGCAACCCCTGACTTCATACATTGAATAAAATTGTCATTTTAATTTAATAAGTCTTAATTAGTAGCTATATGTTGTTTGCTGATTGCAGACTGTGATTAGTATTGAGAATGCAGTCATTAACCAGTACTAGCAGTATTCAATTAAGATTTAAAAATGTAATAAAGTCAGTGATCAAGATTCATCCCACTTGCATCAATTCCCAGTAGGGGAAGAGGATGTGAAGGGGTTAAGCCCAGGAAATTTATCACTACACAAACAGGCAGCTGCACAATTCCGCTCCTATTGCTTCCCCGAATCTATCCTGAGTAAAGTCTCCCACTGAACAGGGGTTTGGGGATAGGAGAGCAGGAAAAAGATTTTCCCCTGACCCTTCCTGATTCCCCTGTTCTACAATCTTTTGCATTTGATATTGATGACCTGATCATTTTCTCCTTGCAGTTAGATCTTGATATTTTACATCATATATCTTTATAGTCACCACAGTTAGATTTCATTAACACAGTGAAAATTGAATTACAATGAGCCTCTATCTGAATAGAAACCACCTAATCTATCCATGGATATTCAAGCAAATATGATTAATATAGAAAAATCTACAGGATAAAAAATTCTTGATCAAAGCATGTAAAAACAAATTAATCTGATTACATAGATTACTGAAAACTGGTCACCTTGGCTACATTAGGACCTTTAAAAGCAAACACAAATCAGTGAATCATTTTAATCAAATTTAATTTAGATTATACACTTTCACATAAAATCTAATTTAGTTGGAATTACTCGGTCATGACTTGTCTGCTCCCCACAGGACAAGGTTAAAGAGATTACATTTGGGTTCATGTCAGCAGCATCTGCTAGTTAGCTCCCTGAATGCTGATTTAATGAGAGAGGTTGTGCTTAGTCTCTTGGAAAGACTTCTGGTTTAGGCAGGTGCTTGAGAGATGTTATTAATTTAGTACGATACAAGGAATGATGTTATCATGCTTGGAAACCTCTTGTATCATTATTTTCATGCGTATAATAACCCTGGTGGTTTTGTTTACAACTGTTTAGCAGCTTTTGAGGGTTTCCCTCTAATAGACTTCTTCAGAAAGAGAGAAGAATCCTGTTAAAGAAATAACAGCTTTTTTTGATATGAGCAATTACCTTGGGGCTTGTCTATAAGGGGCAGCAAGTGAGCATTAAAGCTGCAACAGGAGTTTACAGAGAACCGGAAGGTGCCAAATCTACAAGCAGGCAATGCCTTGTTGTCTGTCCCTTAAAGGAAAATCCACACCTCCGGTCAATCCACAGAGGACACCTCCCAGCCCACCTGCTCTGCAAACAGACCTTTGAGTTCTGTGTATTCAGCTATCCAGAGCCAAATTGTATCCCCCTTTATAGGTAGCACTGAGTTTTCATGATGGAATCAATCGGATGCATCGCAGTTAGTTACTATTTGATGAAAAAAGAGTTTAAGTGAGTTTAGCCTTTAATGCTGAACGTAGCGAGGGCAAGCTCCATGGGGATGGAGCAGCTACTTTGCAGCAAAAACAGAGGCAATGGTCAATATTTCTACTTCTCCATCCCTGTGGCAGAAGAGAAGAAGGTCAAAATAATTCTGAAAACCTGTTGCTCAGCACCTCGCTCTGAATCGGAACATTTACAAGGGCATTATGAGTCACCAGAGTTGCTAAAGACACGCCCATGATTCTCCAGACAGAGATCACTGCACAGGCACAAGGTGCATCACAATTTTGAGTAACAGTTGAAATTAATTACAAAATTTTGCTATTTTGATGCAGAATTTCCGTGGTGGTGTGGCTTAAAACTCTCTCTGTAATTACCATAACAGCATAAGGGTTGAGCCATTAAAATAATCTCTGGCAATTCTGTGTGATTCCAGTTATTTATGAAGAATGCTGCAGACACAATGTTCTTTGCTACACTCTCTGCTATAGGTCTTCTACTCTTTCTCTTCCCCTATGTATAAATGGTCAATTCTTTTATATGTACTAGAAGAACGTACATCTCCAGAATTAATAAATCCACCCTGAAGAAATACCATTCATATATGACATCCATAGTCATATCGAAGAAAAGTGGGCAAAATTGAGAAAAATGGGGACATACCTTATTACAATTACCTTCTATTCTGGCATATTTTTCTTATTAGCAGTGCAGACAAAAAGGCAGCCCTCCTATTTTATTTTAAATGAGCCTGATAGAAGTATCTCATTCCCTTCATTTTCATATAAAATTACACTCTGGAGCCTGATCCTCCTTTCCTTTACTCAAGAAAAATACCTATTGCTGTGCTGGGAAACAAAGTCTACGTAAAGATTACGGGGTTAGGACATGGGATATACACTTTTGCCCTGGATAACCACTGATATTTGTTCTGTGTTGAATGTTGCATTCCCAAATCATCTTTTAAAGAGGAAAATATCCAAATAACGTACTGAGCTTGGTCAGCTTTTGGTAAGAACAAGTATAAGCCACACAGTGATTTCATGGGGAAGTGGCACAGTTCTGGTCCAGCTGTGACAAAGTAGAGACACATTAAGCTTGTGTGAATTTATTTCCTAAGGTGGTTCTGGTGTTGAAATACCAAATACTTCTGGTGTCCAAATTATCTGTTCGAGTTTACAGAAGTTTCACTTTCACAGAATATGGAAGAGGAGATAGTAAAGTTCTCTGCCAGTGTTATGTTTGTGTAATCCTGATACAAGTGTACATCATTGACAGCATGTCCCTGCTGCCCTAAACATGTTCCATCCCCAGAACTCACACGAGTGAAATCCAAAGAAACAAAACCAAAACAAAGCGAAACATAGTCAATATTGCATTGTGCAATATTGCACTCTAAAACTGAAATCTTAAGCGTTGATTTTGACACACTCTGTATTTGATGCAGAAATTTGTGTCTGGGGGTAGCATGAAGAAAGGGATGTAATCAAAAAATAAAACAAAATGCTGACCCTGACAGTGACAGAAGAATCTGCAGGGTTCATACTGAGCTCTGAACTGCCCAATTTGAACCTTCTTATATGACACTATCACAATAAACAGGCAGTATAATCCAAAATACAGTACAGACACCAAAAACATCCTGCTTAATTCAAACTCATGAAGGAAAGATAAATAACATTGTCGCTCATCAAAACTAAGATTTTTAGAAAACTGGGGGAAAAAAGTTCTGAGTTTAATTACCCCTTTTAATTATCTCACTAGACAGATATTTAATTCCTGAGATTATAGAAGAACAAGCAGAGCCTTTCACATATTCTTTCTGTCAGAAGTCTTCAGGTGCAGAAAGACAGTTTTTCCTGCTATTGCAGTAATTTTTATTTATAGACCATTTCGAATGCAAATATTGGCCTAAATTCAAGTGCTAAGGAAACTGACTGACTTGGCAATAGGGATAGAGTAGGAATGTAAAGGATTAGAGTGCTTAATGTACTGGAAAGAAGTTTATCAATACTGACAATTCTCACAGTGCTTAATCAAACATTTAAGACAAGTGGAGAAACAGACAGTAAAGACTTTGGGGCTTTAGGACAATAAAAGCAAACAAAATGTCTTGTTGGAACATGTCAATTTCTGCTGGAATAAAGAAACACCTACAATTTAGTTACTGTTTTCATATAGATAACCAGTGGCTTTAGGTAGTGAGCTGACTTTAAAATGACTGTAAATAACTCCTGAGGAAAACGAAATACAACTTTTGTCCTTTTGTAATCAAATTTTACTGTTAGGCTTCATTTACAGCTTGATTACTGTTACGGAGGACTGTGTGGTTTCTTTTTTTTCTTAAAGGCAATTTTTAAAAATCAACGCATAATAACAGATATAAGGTCTGATTCTTCAGTAAGACGACTTGTGTTTACCTTGACAGAGCTTGAGTCTGTGCTGAGACAGGACCAGGACCAGAGCTGGGAGGAAAATGCTGCTCTTTATGTGTCTGCAGGGTCAGCTTGGGAAAGAAACTCACAGACCTGCTTTGCCCGGGCTAGATCTTCTCAAACAACAAGGCTGCATATCCCCTACTTGAAAATTCACCACTGGTTCAGGGTATCTGGACAGACTCCTATCTAAAAAGCCTGACTGCAATTCTACTGTAGTTTAGATTAATACTCTAATCAAAATCTGGATTCGTTTCAAAGAGAAAACGGATTCCAGTTTCTGGTTGGATCTCAGTGGTACAGAGTTAATTATTGGTTAGCTCAGCAGTAGTCATACTGTACTGCTGGATTTACACTCCTATCAGAATGCTCTTAATCTGGCACTTGGTATCCTGGTATTTTCTTGAGTTGATTTATTTACTCTGCTTCTACAGTGAAATATCCCGAGCTTACTACCTCCCCACATTGCCTGAAGTTCCTAGAAGCTGCGTGTCAAATTCCCACAAAGCGCTTCTGGCATTCATTTACATCTCGTAGTCTTTAACTACATAACGCACGCAAGCATTGCTAGATTTCAGGTTCGTGAATGTTTGCTATTTGATCTCAATTAGTACTCAAAAATCTTGTTTGTCAAGAGGATGTGCTCCTGTTCACTTCATGTTTTTCCAATGCTGCTCCAAACATAATCGTTCTTATGCACTTGGTTTTGACCAATGAGAAATATTCCAAAACAGAAACTTTTCAAGAACAATGCCCACAAAGAAGATAATTTGCTTAACGAAAAAGATGAAATCCTTAACCTAGCAGAATATTTCAACTTTCTTGATATCAAACTTTGCAGATATACATCACAACTCCTTTGCTTCTCAATAGTATGTAAGGTGACAGTCAAATGTAGCTTGATTTCCATAGCAGAATAATCTAGGTTTCATTTTGGAGACCTAGTGATAGTTTTGTTTACAACAACTCTTCCAGTTTAGAATTTAATATAACTTTAGGCATGTTACAGTTGGACCTTATAGCTCTGGTACTCAAAACTTAAAACTGCCCTGACTACCTAATGAATATTCAGGATGAGCTTAATTTGTGTGTCTGTTTCCCATTCTCACACATGCAAATCTTGTTGGCCGTTCACGCCTGCTAATGGCCCAAATGCACATACAGTCCCGCGAATTTCTCATGCAGATTATAAATTCTCTTGCAGTCTTGAAGACCCCAAGTAGTGGTCTCCTCACTTTGGTGTTTGTGCTAAAATGGTTTTACCTTATTATGTATAATCCTGTTCTTGTTCGTCCATTTAGATTTTTAAGGTAATTTACCTGGTCTCCACTCACATGGACACATTTGGGTGTTTAGAAAGAAGCTACTGCACAAATATTGTACATCACTATTAGTAACATCACTAAACACATTCCTGTTATAGAGAAATATACTTTATAATTATATTTTTGTTCATGTTTGTCTTTAACTCCTGTTTCCCCGGAAAGACAGCCTGGACTAAATCAAAGCAGAAAGTCTTGTCCTTTCTTGAACAGAAAGTTGACATGTGTCAGCAAACAGTGGAACTTGATTTTGCTTTTCATCTTCCAGCAAAGTTTTTCGCATAAATTATAGCAGCATAAATCTCAATCCTGTGTCAATCCAGCAGGATTTATATCAGCCTTCAATCTGGAAGTGTGCAGCTTTCCCTAGTTAAGGGTAGTAAACCTTAAAAATGTGCAGTTGGTTCAGGCTCATGTCTTTACTTGATTAATCTCCAGCCGGGGTGTAACAGCTATCAATGGAAAATGATTGGATTGGGAAGTTTGATTGTTGCTTAATTCTGATTGTGCATTTTCATGCTACACAACAGCACAGACATCTTTTCTCTGTAATTCTCGTTTCCTCAGACACTTAATATTGAGGAAATTCAAAGGAATAATAACACTGTAAATTTAAATATGTTCTATGGCTCGTGATTAGTTTTGAATAGGGAAAATAGTAACACTTTTCCCTTATAGGACAATATTCTACCTGGTAGCTGGGCAATTCTATGGCAGCACTTGAGGAGCACCTGAGGGTTGTGGGAGGCACAGGGTGCCCTCTCCTGGGTTAAGGAATTATCCCATGAACCAGCAGTGCAGGAGCCATGGGACAAGGACAAGGGGACATGTGATTGCTGTTCCCATTTACATTGGCACACCAAGGTGTAGGATTTCTGTGTTTCAAGAGCCATCCTGTCTGTGAGGAGAGACCATCTGTCTTAAGTTTCTTGCACGAGCTTGAAATAAATTATTTCGGGGTTTTTTTTTTCCAAACTAACTCCTATTCTTTAATATTTTGAAACTTTCTTTAGAAAGTTGGCTGGTTTTTTGTTTGTTGGTTGGGTTTTGGGGGGAGTTTTCAGCTCCTAATATTTATGGGCATGATCAATTACAGAGATGCAAGATGATCCAGCCCTGGGCTAGTGTGATTTAGTCTGAGATCTGGTTCCACATGTTTCCTATGTATTTCAGAGAGTTTTCACACTATTATGCCCCCTTTCTGAATCCCTCATCTGTAAATAGACCCAGTGCTTCCTCACCTCACATGGAATTCTGTTAAGTAAAAACTGCACCAATTATTGTAATATAATCCAGTAAAGTCATATGAAGAGCCATAAAATCAACAAAATAATTTTAGGTTGTTACTTTTATCTGCAGTTGATTTTATTTTATGGAGTCTGGAGAATAGAAGACTAAAGTCCTCATTTGTATGTAAAGATTGCATATGAATGTTGCAATGCTTTGTGTGAGAGTGCTGCCATTCTTCATGCAGCAGAGCTTAATTGAACCTTCAAAGAGAAGTAGCAACACTGTTGGTAAGAGCGAACTGGTTTTTTCATGAAACACTAGGGCACAACAACCTCCCACTGATTTCCCTTTAGCTTTACTGGGAGCTGCTGTTGTGCAAATAGTGAAGGTTTGAGTATTCCTGGAGTTTGTGTACAGAAATTGGA
Source organism: Sclerurus mexicanus (assembly GCA_013396755.1). Lineage (NCBI taxonomy): Eukaryota > Metazoa > Chordata > Aves > Passeriformes > Furnariidae > Sclerurus > Sclerurus mexicanus. The sequence continues at coordinate 958,358 of VWZF01004740.1, forward strand.
AACCAGATACAGAAATCATCTGCATTAGCACTGATTAAAATTATATAAAATATATAATATTATATACCACTTATTTTCTTAACAACCTACAATTATTTTTCAGCTCCAATCCAAATATCCTCTAATAAATAAATAGGATCGATATATGGATTCCACGGCCTCTGTACAATACACTTCTGAATGCTAATCCTAACACTTCACTGGATGTTTTTTAGAAATGCTTTGTTTGTGACGGCTTCAAATCAAGTTAAATCAAAGCAGAGTGTGACAGTTTTGTGAGATTCCACTATTTTCCAAGGTTTTATGGAATCCTTTTCAAAGAGAAACTGAGCCTTATATTGATGGGTTCTTTTGCAAAAGTGGGAATGGGGTGGGCCAGGAGAACAGTGGCAGCTGACAACAGGAAAAGAGAGCAAACAGGTAACAAACCATAAACTGCGTGTTCTCCCCACTCTGACTTACCTTCTTAGTCACTAAATGGTTCCTTTTGAAGCCTTTTCCCCCTGTAGCTCCTCCTGCATCACACAGCACTCTCTTCCTCACTTCCTACCACGACTCAGTAGCCTCAGGACTGCATACCAAAGCCCCTCTTCCTCTCCAGCTACACTCACTGAGTGGCCTTTTGTTTTCTTCTGCTAGAATAAGGTCGTGTTTCATGGGTCCTTTCCTAACATCATGAACATCCTGTGACCCTCACACACATTTAGAACCTATGTTTAATCTACCTGGAAACCACCACTGGAGAAGGGAACCCAGTGCAATCAAAAAGGCTTCTGAACCAAAGAGTTTTGGTCGGAGTCTTTGGGTGAAAAACGTGGTGGATACACCAGCAGCAAGATCCACTGTGTCCCTATAGATGTGCATTCTGTGGCCTGTTCCAAAAATGACCTTGAAATGCCTATTTTACAAGTCCATAACTTATGTATCATTGTGTAAGTTTCTCCTCTTCAAGTGCCATTGGCACTTGCCCTGTCAGAAGAGTTGTTGTCTACAGAGTCAATTAAGATCTGGCCCACTAACACAGAGAGTAGGAACCTTCAGCATGTGCTCCTTTGATCATAGCCCCAAGCAGTCATTGCATCTGTAAGTAAAGGGAAATCTGATGGTGGTTAGTCATGAGAGTTTGCACTGCTCAGCAAGACTGGGATTTGAGCAGTTCTTGGGAGACGCCTCCAGCACAGTCCCACTTAAACTGTAATTTTCAAAGCTCTTTAGGTCCCCTACTTCTCTATTCTTTGCAGAGCATTGCTCCAAAATCTTGTTGCCCTGTAAGTAATCGTTGATTGCCTACAATTTTAGATGAAATTTTCAGATTTTGAGCATCAATGTCAGTTTAGATTCATTTATTCTCCTTCAGACAGTTCTTTACCCTCAGCTTGTTTCCAAGGTCTGAGGACACTTTCAGAAGTAAAACATCACTGTGAGGTCTGGACTGAGAACTGGAGCACCACTACTGGGTTTTCCTAAATTCTTAATCTCCTCAGTAACGGAGATCTTTATGTATGTTTTGTATTGTAAGCCACAAAGTCTACAGGACACTTGAGCTGCCTATTTGCATGGAGGAAAGTTTTTCTCACTAGCTAGTAGTATGGGTAACTTCCCTCAGACAAAATAATTTCAAAGAAAACATCATTGTAATTAAGATCTTTCAAAACAAATGGAAGTTTTGTTCCAGTAAAAACTGAGGCAGAGACTTGCATTAATCATAATTTTCTAACTACTCTCAAATAGGAGATTATTTCAAATGCAGACATTAGTGACTCCAGTTTTAGGAGATCATTCTTAACAGATTAAACTGTATCTTATTATTTTTTTATATATATCATAAGGACAAGAAGGATTGAAGGAGGACAAGCACTGAAAAAAACCCTGTCATTAGTTTTTTATATTAAAATCACTTCTAGGTAGAAGATAAATACGTTTTAGTTTTCTGAACAGCAAAAGTAATTTTTATTGAACACTCACTTGTTTAAGGGTGAAAAGGATAGTTATAAAGCACCCTGTGACAGGAAAACCAATTCATAGGTATTTGATCACTCTTTGAATTAACCATTTAGACTGATTTTCAAACAAATAGTACAACAGAGAAAGAAGAGGAAAGAGGAAAATAAAGAGAATGGGATAGGAAAAGAAAGAGAGAAAGGAGAACATATGAAAGATAGAGAGAGAGAGAGAGAGAGAGAGAGAGAGAGATATGATAGAAAAAATGAATGAGACATATGGAATCTTAGTGATTTTATGTTATTTATTAAAGACATCTCTACAGTCCAGCTGAGCCAATACGAGAACAGGATTTGTTTAATATAAAGCTTTGTAGTCATTGTATGTTTAAATCGCCACTGAAAGACTATTTCAGTTACAATATATTGATTGGCTAATAGCATGTTATCATCTGCTTGTTACACCTTATCATAAAAGTATGACTAGGGAGAAATGGTGGAGGAAGAAAGGAATGTTTTTAGGATTGTGCCTCAGATTAACAACAAATTATTTTGATATTCAGGAGAAATAACAATGTCCAAAAATTATGTTCGAACGAAAGAACTTGAAAGAGAACCCATATTTTAAAGTTATCACACAGTAATTTAGTTTCACATTTTAAGGGTACGAGTATGATTTCTACAATATCTGAGATGTATGGGTTAAAAGTGATGTGGGGAGAACATGTCTGAAATAATCTCCCAGTCCTGAGTGTAACGAAAGAACATTAAACTCAGATCAGAAGAACTATAACCAAAATATAGTAGAGCATTATTCAGCATTTTTTTCCCCTGAAGTTCTTCAATCTTCTTTTTTTTTTCCTCTGAAGAATGCACACAGGGCGGAGATGAATGTGCCAAATATATTATTTGATGTGCAGTGAAAACATCCAACTACCTAATTTGAAGTTTGTGTTTTACTAGTTCCTTTACTGAATATAGTCTGCCTTGATTGACCTAGGAAATGCTACAATTGGATAGTCTGAGTATTATAAAATACATAATATTAGTTAACTGATTACAATAAAAACAAAGGGAACATGGGAAGACTGGCTGCCCGCCCTAACTCAGGCTTTTTTTTTGGTGCAACAGAGTTTATATTCCCCCCTGTGTTTTTCCACTTTCCTTATATGAAATGAACAGCTGTAATTGAAAAGCAAGAAGCTCCATGGTTTATAGAAATAGGTGTTGTTAAGAGCCTTAGCCATCTAATTTTCTTCCTATTGCAGGGCAGGCTTCCTATTGTCTGTCCTTTAGAGCTAATTTCTTTTCTGATCAAAAGGCCCACATCATTGAAAAGGTAGTAATGACTATTCATTTGGTTGAAACCTCCATTCTGCAGCCTGCAAAGCTTTATTTAGAAACTGCTATTTCTTTCTAAAAGGAAAATCTCATTTGTGTCCTCTATAATGTCAATTAAAGTAGAATATATTTTAATTATTTATCCTGGAGAGAAACCTTTCAGGATCTCAATTTGCTGTGCCAGTGATACAGGCTGTAGTTTGAAACAATATGTGCCTTCAAAATTGTATGTCAGAGTGTAGCAATAAGGTGTGTTTTGATTTTAATTTGCCACTAATGAATAGTTTATTTGCAGCTAATTAGCAAGTTAGAGTTTTACAATTAATGCCTGATTTCTAATCTAACTCCTAATAAACAGGAGCCTGGCCATCATATCCAGTAAATTCAGTGGGTTACCAAATCTGTATAGAAAACATTGTAGGAAAGATTCGCGAAGTTTTAAATGTGCAAAACAGATATGCTTTGAGGTGATGGGGTTTGGTTTGGGTTATTTTGTTTGTTTTGTTGTGTTTTTTTTATTATTATTATTATTTAAGAAGGAGAGCGGCGACGTCTCAGCCAAAGCAGAGCAACAAGTACGGGGAGGGCGGGGGTGGGTTCCCGGCCCGGGGGAAGGGGCTGCAGTGCCCGGAGCCCCCCGGCCCCGCGTGTGGAGCGCAGGCGGTGCCCGCAACACCCGGGGCTCGCCCGGGCCGTGCCGTGGGCACCGTCCCCACGCGTGTCCCCGCGACCCGGGGCGCTCGTTCCACCCGAGTGCCAGCCCCGCACGGGGCTGTGCCCGCGGGGCCGCAGTGGCAGAAGGGGACACGGGCACCGAGCGCTGGGCTGCCCTTCCCGGGGGCTCGGAATTCCCGAGGGAACGCCCGGGGCGGTGTCGTCCGCCCCGCAGGGACGGGGGAGGGCAAATCGTGCGGGAGCCGGGGCGGTGGAATGACAGAATCCTTTAGGTTGGAAAAGACTCTTAAGGTCATCGAGTAAAGCTCACTGTGCCAAGCCCGCCACTAACCCATGCCCCCAGGTGCCACATCTACTAGGGTTTTAAAGAATGGGGACTCCACCACCAACTACCCCTGGCAGCCCGTGCCAGGGCTGGGTAACTGGGATCTGCGCGGCTGGCGTTGTAACAGCAGAGGGAAGTTGCAGAAAGTTCCCGTTACTGTCTCACGCACTGGGAAAGAGATTCCTGCCAGGCTCGGTACACACTGCCCTGCAGCAGCCGCCGCCGGGGCAGGGGGCAGTGATGGTGGTCTCTTTAGCATCACTTTTCGTGCTCTTTTTTTCCCCGGTGTTTTTGCGTGAAAACACATGAGCTGAATCCATCGTTTCCTCGGGGCTCCGCAGCGAGCCCTGGTGAGTCGTCCTGTGCTGGTGGTCCCCTCTACAACTCTGTTAATTGGTAACTCGGAGATGGAGAGAGCCCTTATTAGAAAACCGCATCCCCCTCCGCTCCCGCCTCAACTCCATGAGGCGATTGCCAGGAGGAGCTATTTGTCAAGGGCTAATAAACAAATTCCTCGCGAACACCTGAATGAACGAGGGCCAGGAACAACCCAATTAAGAAACGGAGCTACTGGTTGTTTTTTTGTGGCGGTAGAAACAATCCGGGCTCGAAAAGGGTCTATTCAGCGGGCGCTCCGAGAGGTCTGTTTGCAGCCCGCTATTGTTGTCAGAAGCCAAATAAAAGTTCAGCTGGGGAAAGGGGGGAGTGGGGGGTGGAGAAGTGATTAAAAACAACATTCACCGCTGCCTCCTGAGCGCACTGGGAGGCTCAGTTCAAAGGGATCGATCTATACCCAAAAGACACTGCCCGGGTTTACCCACGCACTTAAGATTTTTGTTCTTAAATGTTGCGATTTTTAATGATGTCACAAGTTACTCTTGCCTTCCCGGACCCGTGAGCAGCAGGGACAACTGTAGGCGCTAGTGCAGCTGCTATATGCGTGAGGGGAGGTACTGGAGAAGTCACAGAAAGAAGCTGGAGCTCGTTTGTTGGAACTAATGATTTATTCTCCCTCTCGCCGGGCTGGGAGGTCGGTCCAGCCATGTCAGCCCGGCGGAGAGGGAGGCAGCAGCCTCGCAGACAATCTCGTCTGTTTTTTGAGGTGACAGTTAGACGGGGAATATAAAAACAAAATCCCTTAACGACCTCGGGCTGTAGAACCAGCCTGAAATTATTCATTTAGCAGCCACGTTACCACTCTGGAAACTTCTGAGGGAGGATACGGATTCGAGCCTGAAACAGGGATCACGTGAACTTTTATCTTAAGCATCGCTAGAAGGCTGGACCTTTCCGGAGGATCATCCTAGAGAGGGTCAGCAGGGTCCAAACGAAAAGGGCGCCCAGCACCCGTGTCTGGGCAAGTTCCGAGGACAAGCCCTCGCTGATCTTGGTCGGGAATTAGGCTGGGGACCAGGGGGATGTTTTAACAACAGGATTAAACGAGGCCGATTTCGTGCGTAGCGTTATTCTTTTAAAAGTCAGCGGTCCTCTCTGAAGTGGTTCCAAGACTTCGCCAAGCTCTGCTGGAGCATCGATTAACATATATTAATGGCTGTTGCTTATTAAGCGCTGATTGAGTAAAAAACAGACGGTCCCTTTCGAATGGCCGTTTTCGAGAGTGGGTTTCTCTCGCGTTCAAGTTGGATTGTACTGTAAACTCCTTATCTCGCCTCACACTCTCTTGTAACATAAATAAATAAATAGTGACAAGAAAAGGGCTTCTCAGCCTTTGACAACTGTATTTACACAACCTCAAGTGTTCTCCAACCCTCACCCGGCACACGGGGCTCCCCTAGTCCTGGCCTCTGCCGGGTAGTGAATTTAAGAAAATGGCTCCAGGCATCAGGTTTCCCCTCGCCCCGTTTATTGCGCTGGCTGAGTCCTCTCCTGCCTTCTGCCCCTTCCTTACGTTCCAACAGCTCCGCAGGCTCCGTCCCCTTTCCCGGGGAGCAGGCGGACGCTTGAGCTCGCTGCCAAGGCGGGGGTAGGATCTTTCAAAGCGCTCCGAGGTAACTTTAGAGAGCAGCAGTTGGTACAGCGAGGCTCACGGGCTAGCTGGGATTTTTAGGGCAAGGAGGCGCTATTCCCCGTCCCCCCAGGGTGACAGCCGGCCGCAGATACCGCCGTGCAGCGCGGGGAAGGAGCCGCTCCGCCTGTGCCGCTGCTGGGGACCTGCGAGCGGCGACAGCCCCGGCCAGCTCCGTGCCCGGGCGGGAAAGACCTGGAAAGAAACTGGCTTCTGGCTCTCAGGTCCGAAATCGCTTAAGAAATCCCACCGAGAGTTTCCTCCGCGCACGCATCACTAACGCCGAGGTTCGAGCAGCGGGTCCCTGCTCATCCCTTCTTCTGGAATTAGAAATCAGCCAGATTTTGAACATGTGCTGCAGGGGAAGCCAAGTGCAGCAGGAGTATTACAGGGACCTGTGAAGTGTGGAAATCTACCAATTATATACTTACGTTTTTATTCAGTCATGTTCAGTTCATCTGCAAGGAGATCAGCTGTGTGTCGAGAGAAATGCTATCTTGCTTTGAAAAAATATGGATCTTAAAAGTGTTAAATAGCTTGGCCTTTTGGCAGAAAAAAAAAAATCTGTAGTTTGAGACTGAAGCAGTGCAAACACGAATTGAAAGATAAAGTGAGAGCCTGAAACTTAATGTTGTAATATTTATTTAAACATTGAGGGAAACACTGTTCGGGGGGGCTTTCAGCAGGTCCTCTAATTCCCTATTACAGCTAAATTTTTCGTTGCATGCCAGCGTGTTCAGTTCCTCCAACAAACGATCATATAAAGTAATATCAAATAGCTGTCAGGATATATACCAGTCCTCTTTCCTGCCCTGCCCGGCAGGTCTTAAACATCGACTGTAGCGGTTAAAATATTTGAAGGGGCTTGAGGTTAATTACAAGTGTCTGAAGCTTTTTCAAATGTTGCAAAAGTTACAAGCGAACTACTCCCGCCTGGAACAACCTTTCCGCTGTCACCCCGTCCCCTCCGGTTGCCAAATTTTGACTTCACTCAAGAGAATACACCAGCCGAAAACCAAACAACAACAAAGACAAAATGCTGACTACACCATAGCCGGTCGCAAGCGGGATTTATTTGCCCTTCGACGTTGTCCAAGAGATGATTTTGTCAAAAAAAGAAATCCGTACAAAACGACTGAGACCTTAAACTGCTAAATCCCAGCAGTGCTCAGATCCGCTGAAGGATAACCTCCTCCACGACACGGTGATGTTTCAAGAGTACCTCCGATGCTCGGCGGGTTCCCCGGCCCGCGGGGAGCGCTCCCCGCCACCTCCCTGCCGACCCCTCCCCATCCCGGAGCCCCCTCCCCGGCGTCCGCAGCACAGCGGGCTCTGGGCTGGCGGCACCGGCCTGGGCTGTGCCTCCGGGTCCAGCTGGCAGCCCTGCCCTGGAGGTGTCTTTACCCCCGTACCGATTGCCGTTCTTATACTCGCGGTCTTCTCTTTGAGACGACACCAATGCCTGCCAAGCCGGGGGAGTTGCGCCGGCAGCATCCCTCCGCTCCGGGCCGCCCAGTACGGGACGTGATGCCCAGACACGTCCCGACCTCAAGCCCACTGACCCTTCCCTGTGCCCCCCACGCCCCCGGAGTAGTTTGCTCAGAGCGACGCCGGCGGTGCTGCCCCACTTCTCCGGCACTGGGGCGCTCCCAGCGCGGCTCCGAGCAAACTGCGGCTCGCTTTGGCTCTCCTCCCCTAGCGCTCCCCGGCCGGGAGAGCCGCCCGGCTTCCCAGACGGAGCTGGAGCTGAGGCTGAGGGAGGACGAGGAAGTGCAGGGACGGGGCAGCGTGCCCCGCCTTGCCCCAGCGGCAGGGCGAGGCGACCGGATCGCTCTGTGCATTCAAGGATCTGGAGGCCCTGCCCGTGTAGGTGCGGGTGTCCGCGCCTCTGGGGAAGGAAGCGAAGGAGGGGTAAAGAGAGGGGAGGGACGGACAGGGAAGCCCGTGATTGACAGCTCCAGTGGGCGCCGCTCCACTCACACATCCGCCGCCGAAGTTTTCTTTCACACGGAGGGAACTTTCTGTTGCCATGAAACTTGGGAGCTTTGGAAGCGCCGTCCCCTCCACCCGCTCCCCCTCCCCCGCCTCTTTAGGGCAGCCGAGTGGAAAAGCTCAAGCGGCAAAGGGGTGGGTGTAGGTGGGGATAGCCGGGAGCGCCCGGCCGGCCGCCAGCCCGGCCCCGCTCGCCCCGCACCGCCGCCTCCCCCGCGTGTTGCCGCGGGGCTGCCTCTCTCCCACCGGGACGGTGCCTGGTCCCGGCAGGACAGCGTGGGTTCTCCCCCAGGCGAGGGATCAGCAGTGGAAGGGTTTAGGTCGTCCGTCCCCACTCCCTTCCATCCGCTCCGGGGAGGGCGTCCGCGCAGCACGGGCTCGCTCCGTCTCCAGGCAGCTTCTCCGGGATTGGCATCCACCCGGGAGCCCCAAACCTCTTTGTGCCCGGCGAACGCACGGCTCCCGCTTGCAGCGCAGCGCTCCGCCCCGCTCCGCTCCACTCCACTCCTCCTCCCGCGGCCCCGCGGGGCAGCTCCGGCCCGCTCGGCACCCGGTCCCGCTCCTTGCCCCGCGGCACTGCCGGCAGCTGCCGGAGCGCCGCCGGCCCCTCTGGCCCGTCCCGTCGCTCCGAGCTGGGGGCAGGTGCAGGGCCCGGGGGCTGCGGGACACGACGGGAGTGGCCCAGCGCCCGCATCCCCGAGCTCGGGGTCCCCTCAAGCCCCCCCGGCCGGTCAGTTACCGGCGTGGGGCTGTCGGGAACCTCTCGCTGATTGGCCGCCTCCCCCTCATTTATAGCCCGTCAATCACGGACCCCCGAGATCTGTGTGCGCATCGCCCGCGGGAGCCGCTCCGCACCGCGCTGCCGCCGCACACCACCACCACCAGCACCGGCACCTTGGGGAGCGGCACCTCTGCAGAAAAACTTCCTCTTCCTTTCACAGCAGCCGCCCAGGCAGGTTTTTTCTTTCTGTTTTGTTTGGTTGGATTTTTTTTTTTTTCTTCCCCTAACTTCCTCTCCCCGCTCGGTGCCCGTCTGCCCGCCGCCCTGGCGCACCTTTTGCCGGCCCCGGCCATGTACAGCATGCTGGAGACGGAGATAAAGGCGCCGCAGCCGACGCCGGGCGGCACCGGGGGCAACCCCGCTCCGGGGAACAACGGCAAAGGCGGCGGGGGCGGCAACGGAGGGGGAGCGGGCTCGGACCAGGACCGGGTGAAGCGCCCCATGAACGCCTTCATGGTGTGGTCGCGCGGGCAGCGGCGGAAGATGGCCCAGGAGAACCCCAAGATGCACAACTCGGAGATCAGCAAGCGGCTCGGGGCCGACTGGAAGCTGCTGAGCGACGCCGAGAAGCGGCCCTTCATCGACGAGGCCAAGCGGCTGCGGGCCGTGCATATGAAGGAGTATCCGGATTACAAATACCGGCCCCGGAGGAAGACCAAGACTTTGCTGAAGAAGGACAAATACTCGCTGCCCGGCAACCTGCTGGCCCCGGGTGGGGGCAACGCGGTGAGCAGCCCCGTCGGGGTGGGGCAGAGGATTGACACTTATGCCCACATGAACGGCTGGACCAACGGGGCTTACTCACTGATGCAAGACCAGCTGGGCTACAGCCAGCACCCGGGCATGAACAGCCCGCAGCTGCAGCAAATGCACCGCTACGACATGACGGGCCTGCAGTACAGCCCCATGATGTCCACGGCCCAGACCTACATGAATGCCGCCTCCACCTACAGCATGTCCCCCGCCGCCTACGGCCAGCAGCCCTCCACGGCCATGAGCCTGGGCTCCATGGGCTCCGTGGTGAAATCCGAGCCCAGCTCGCCGCCTCCGGCCATCACTTCCCACTCGCAGAGGGCCTGCCTGGGAGACCTGCGGGATATGATCAGCATGTACCTGCCCCCCGGGGGGGATGCCACAGACCCTTCCGCCCTGCAGGGCACCAGGTTACACAGCGTCCACCAGCACTACCAGAGTGCCGGGACTGGCGTGAATGGTACCGTACCACTAACTCACATATAAACTTGACTGCTCCTCTCCGGACGGCTCCCCGTCTTAATCCCTAACCCCACCACCGCTCCCTGACTACACCGGGACGTACGGCAGTGTTGCTCGGCTTAGCAGACTTAATACTAACTTTGGAGAAATTTTAAAAGGAAATCCGTTAGTTGTGTCCTTTTTTTTCCTTTTTTTTTTTGAACAGGAAATAATATTTGAGCAAGCTGTTATTTTAATAGAGCACAACTCCTGCCTCCTAGAAGCGCTGTGAAGTTCTCAAACCGCGGCAACTTCTTTCTTGGTTTCGGCTAAGTTGGCCGCTGTTTTATTCGCTTGAAAGTTTTTTAAAAAGTTCTTGCATCTTCCAGTTTGATTTCTAGCCTTGCAATGCCATAAGAAACAAAAACCGCGGGCTTTTGTTTTTAAACTCGGCTGGTCATATAATTGTCGTGGTTTATTAAGTGTTTTGTTACCGACTTGTTTCCACAATCTGTAGCTTTCACGACTTTTTAAATCTTGGGGTTTATTCCTTAAAAAAGGGGGAGGTGGGAGAGAGCAGAGCTGTGCGGGTCGCAAACGCATTTCTTTTATTTATAGTAAGTTGTGTGTCTTGGTTTTTCTTAAGCTGTAAACTTATGTAAATCGGTTTGTGAATTTTACTGTGAACCATGTTTTGACATAACGGATGAAGAAACGTTTTAGTTTTGTTACCGGATTCCTTCCAAGAAAATAAGTCATCGAAATACCCCTTCCCTGTTCCTAGCCCTCGTTTGCTTCCTTCTTCCAAACGAAGAGAGATCAATAAATTTTATATCAGGCACGTCGGCGGTCTCCGGGCGGTTTGTGCGGGCCCCTCCGCGGCTGCGGGAGCGCGGAGCGAGGCAGTGCGGGGCTCCTTCCCGGGGCTCCCCCCGGGGCTCCCCGCAGCAGCCGCGGTCCCACCGCCCGCTCCAGGACCTGCCATCGCTTTTCGGCTGGTTTTCCGCGGCTGCCGCGCCTGGCTGTGTTTTGGAGGGGGGTGGGAGGTGGGGGAGAGTGAGATCCTTCGAGTTTGTTTCCTTCTAAAAGAAACCGGGACCTACGTCGGGGAAGCGTCGCTGCGCTGCCCAGCCTGCCGCTTTGGAATCGCGGCCACTTGTTGCCTCTCCGCCCGGCTGGTTTCTCTCGGCCGATGGGGAGGGAAGTGGATTACATCTCCGCTTCGGTTTTGGTTTTGATTTGTTTGAGTTTTTTGTTTGTGTGTGTATGTTTTCGGGTTTTTTGTGAGTTTTGTTTGGTTTTGTTTTTTGGTTTTTTTTGTCTGGAGGATTTGCCTGGAAACCCGAGCTCATCTGAAATATTTACTAAACTAAAACCCGTTGGGGAACTCTTAATTAGACTCCATTAAAATGAATGGTTACAGGAATCCCCAGAGGAAATAAATAATTGAATCTTTTCAACATGTTTGACGAGTGCTTTCAGTCTGAACAATTTCTTCCCCCGCCTTTTTTTTTTATTTTATTTTTTTATTATTTTCCCCAGGGATCTGCGTTACTCCTGGCTGTGTTTCCGTGGGCGCCGCGGAACAGATCCCACGGAGCCCCGTGGCGGCCGGAGGAGCTGAGCATCCCTTCGCCCTCCCTCCGCTCAGGGGGCACAAGCCGTGGTCCGCTCGGGTCCCCACGCGTGCCCTCGGCTCCTCGGGAGGGACCGGGGCCGGGTCTGACCCCTCCACGCCCCGTGGCCTCTCAGAAGCCAGACCGGCCGGGGTACGGCAGCGCATCCCCGCCTGCTCCCGGTGACCCTCCGGTGTTTGTCTTGGTGCAGAAGGAAAAGGAACGGGAGGGCGCTGGTGGTGCTTGAGTGACTACAGGGGTCTTTTCTGCCGCCTCTTACAGCGGCTCCGGGGAGATTTTGCGCCCCTTGGCTGTCCGAGAGGTGCCGGGGGCGGTGGGAACCGTGTTCCTTTTCCCGCTGCTTTCCTCCTGGCCGGGACTCGGCGCTGCCTCTCGGTCCCGCTGCGTGGATGCCCCGGCAGCGGGTCCTGCCTTGTCCACCGGGACGCACCTCCAGGCTCGGCCAGGGCTTTCTTCGGGCTCTCCCAAGAGGCAAGAACGTTCTGCAAACCACACCGAGAGTCTCCTGTGGTGGGGTACCCGGCTCCTGGCCGGCCGGGGAAGGGGGAACGCCGAGAGCAGCTGCCGCAGGTCCTAAACCGGGGGGAGGCCCCGGGCCGTGCACGCTGCCCCCGCAGGGCACCCCTCGGGGCCGTGGGGTAAGGCTCCGGCACCACGTACTGCCCCCGGAGCTGGCTGCGGGTAATCACTTTGCAAAGGAGAACCCAAGGTGTCTCACACCCCCAGCTCAATTCCTTCCTTGACATTTCTGGCGAAATCTGGCGAATCTGTGGCGTTGGTTTCTCCTGTTTGTGCTGCTGCCCATCACGAAGGGGCAGAGACTTAATAGCTCTGTTAGCAGCATGTTAGTAACATGACTTAAGAGCTCTGCGAGGAGAAGCAGCCCCATAACCTGGAGGTGTGAGAGAAGGTATCAGTGGTGTTGGTGTGGTGTATAGAGATAGGCAGGCGGGGCAGCAGCAGGTCCTGAGTCAAGCTGCTCCCCAGTGCTCTCCAGAACTGGCAGTGCTCTGAGCTCTGAGCAGGGAAGTGTAAAGAACCTGTTGCCTGAAATGAGTCTCCCTCAGCCTTCCCAGGCAGGTGTTTGGGGCAGGTCTGGCAAAAGTGAGGGCTCCCGAGCGGGTGAGAAGCTTGCCAGCACTGGAATTGAGCTTGGTATCTTCAGAGTTGAACTGCAGCTGCTTCGTTATAAGTAGCTGTTCTTTACATCTGAGTTTCTGGAAGGTGATTCTCCACCATGAAAGGGGAGAAATAATGTTCTTCAAGGGTTTGCAGTATTTTTAAGTTCAGGTTATCTTCCTTGTTTGCCCTAAGTTCAGGGCCTAAGGAGAGAGTATGAGCTAGTTCCTGAGGGACTCTTCCCCTGTGTAAACTACCTTGTTCTCTCTGGAAGCTCCTATGAGTAGTTTGGCTTGTGGCTGATTTTCCTGAGCTATTGATTTTGAGATGTCCAGATGAAATCCTGAATGCAGTTTTCAGCTTCCTGGAGCTCAGCTTTATCCTGAAGTTCTTAAGTTGTGGTCAGAGCTTGTGGAAAGGGTTGTAAACAGGCACACACACTGGAGAGGGGACAGACCCACTGGAAGCCGAAAACAACAGAAACCAGCCGTGCACATTAAGTAGAGGCACAGATACAGTCTTTTCTTCCTGAACATGAGTATATTTTCATCAGAGAGCCTCAACATAGAGGGAGACATTGCCTGAAACACTTTTTTTCTTTTTTCTTTTTTTTTTTTCCCCCCAAAGAGCACTGTTACATCCTTTGCTTGGACTCAGGAAATTTACCTCATGAACAAATGCAGGAATATGTTTCCTTTAGAATTAACGAAGAGTTGTTTTATTTGTATTGAACTAAATTTTTAAATTTTCAGGTTATCTGGCCAGAGACATCCCTCCAGCATGCATTAAATCTAAATGCCTTTTGAGCAAAGCCCAGGTAGCATTTCTTACTTTTTACCGCTTGTGTGGGAGGGATGAGAATGGAGCCATCAACATTCACAGGAGGACCAGGTGAAGTTGCCAACAGTTATGTAGGGGACACGTTGGGTGGAAGATGTGTCTGCACAGGATCCTTCGCTCCAGAAATCCCCAGCACTTAGTAAAATAGGGTTATAAGCGAAGTGCTGGTTTGTTGCCTGTGGGAAATCATTAGCAATTGTTTGCACAGTTAAAACAAAAATCAGCCTCATTCTACATCTCGGATCGATACAAGTGCATCCATTATCCGTAGAAAGACAGAGCATTGGCTGTGAAGAGGTTAATAATGTTAGCTTTTAAGCGTAATGACAATATTTAGGCTTTTGCATTAACACGTTTTTGAATGGAGGAGCGGAAGATCACACTTGGTGCTACCCTTAGTTTGTCAAAAAAACAGGGTATTGAGTTACATTTTCATGGTTCCCTCCTATGCCAAAGAGCTGCAGAGTTAATTTGTTGCAAAAAAATTGGTAAGTGAAAATATTTTAAATTTTTGAGACAGTCTGGTTGGGGAGTAAAGTCTAATAAGTAGCAGAGGAATCTGATTGTGGGTATTTTAAGAATATTTTTTTAAGGCACGTTTTTGTATGTTTAATTTTTTTTTTTTTTTGCTATAAGAAAAGATGAAGACTAAATTCAGGAAAAGCATAAACTGCCTTCACAAAGTTGAAAGTGTTTATAAATCAGTGCTTTCCCACATCAAACATGAGACTAAGAAAGGTACTTTTCAGGAACATTAGGAAGTATGAACTTATCTATCATCTATCTTCCAATGTTAATGGAAAGGAAGATTTCTTAGTAATGAATACAGCTGAAGAGCTGAAATTAGGTGATGTTCAGGACTGGAATGCTGCTGCTATCCTCAATGCCTGCAAAAGTGAGGAGCTTGGTTATGGTTTCTTTTCCACTTACATAGACCTTGATCCTAGGTTTGTTGTAGTCATGTCCAGTTGATTAACATGCTGCAGTTTCAGATGATTTCTATGGTAAATTTTGCCAGTAAATTCTGGCAAAACATTGAAATAATAAAGAAATGAAATTTGAATCAATTTCTTTTAAGATTTCCCAAGGAAGGTGTGGAGAGCTGTCACTGCAGATCTGTTTGCATGGAGTAATTTAGTGGTTAAGGGAAATTGAGTTTTCCAGAGCAGTTTTCCAGTCTTTATGACAACTTTTTACGGATGCCACTGATGATGCAGCAGTAATTGCAACACAGTGACTTATTTCACAACAGAATATCCTCGGGATGAGGAATTAATTATTCTTTGCTGTGAATACCATTCACAGCCAATTTCTTTGTGTTGTTAGTCAACGAAACAGAATTTTAGATTTGCTTCTTTCAAAGACATCCTTAAAAGCTCTTTTCTTGGTTTTATACCTCAGTTCTCCATTTTCTAAAATATCTATATCCACTTAAGTGCAGCAGGGGAGATTGCAATGTAAGAGTGTGTGAGAGGCCAAGAGGATTGAGGGGGGGGAGTCACAGCAAATCCATAAAGAGATGTATTTATATATTTTCTATTATTAAAACAAACAAACAAACCCCACAAAAAAAAAATGTACCACAGTGTTATGCTCGGGATGCTCATCTTTATTGTTGTTGCCAAATTCAATCATAACATATTTATGCCAGGTTAATTTTATTCATTAATACAACAAATTAAGACAAATCAATCTAAGCATGGTTTGGCCTGGTTTAAAAATGCTTTTGCTAATGGAAGTGAAGTCTTTGATTCATGCCCACATGAGGAAGAAGCTGGGGAGACTCAACACCTTGCTATCCCAGAGCTGTTTGCTGAGTTCATCTGGAAATCACTCCATTTTTCCATCTCTGGCCATCCCAGTTCACATGCTGGTGGATTGGCGCAAACTCACCTCGGCTGACAGGTGAAGTGTGAAACATAAACTACTGCATGAGCCGGGCTGCTTCCAAAGAAATGCAAAGTGAGGCAGGTTCTCAGAGTCCCAAATTGCTCTGTGTATATTCCACGTGCACAGCACCCAGAGCCCAAAGAGTCGGGCATCAGTGGGGAAGAGCTCAGGAATAAGAGGGAAATTAAGCAATTTTAAAAACTTGTGAGCCTCTGTCATTTATCTCTTCTGGGGCTTCTGATTGAGACTTCTGGCCTCGGTGAGCTTTCTTCTTTGTCTCTGTGAAGAATATTATGCATCTTTTCTATGCAGGCCATAGGAAATAGTATAGCAGTGATTGCACCAAGCCTTCAGGATTTCCCCTTTGTACAAGACTCAGCTTATTCATTTCATGCATCATTCACAGCTTGCTGTGCTGATTTCAAAAATTCTATACATCTACTTGACACAAAGGGGAGAGACAGAACATAGTGGTGGATGTGTCTTAGGTGCAAGTAACGACTGTTCTTGAATGCCATTTGCAGGGGAGAAAATCTTGAAAGTCAATGGGAACTTTCCCCATTCAGAGTTCAGGATAAGACACTTGGCATTGATTTCATTTTCATTGTGCTCTGCTGCCAAGTCAGAAAGCTCCTCTTCCACAAGGTTAAGAAAAGATATTTTAATCCAAATAATTCTTTTTTCTCTCTCCCCTATCCCCCCCTCCAATTTTCTTTCCCCTTTAGATTCACTGGGCAGTGTTTACAGCCTGTAAACAGCAAATGTCATAGTAGCAATCCCTTTTAAAAAGCAAGTTATACTTTCATTATTGGGCAAAAGTTCCCTTCCTTTAAAACTCAGTCTGTTAAACAGGTGAACATTTATGAAACAGGTGGGAATTTTTTATGAGCATACCAGAGCTGGGATAGGAGCTGAATTAATTGTCGTGGCCCTAAAGTAAAAGGAAGTAAAGGAGCTGAATATACAATCGTATGAATCAAGGTATTTTTCCAGCCATTCAGGAGGTCTCTGTGAGTGGCTGCAGAAAGGATTAGCCTGGTTGTGTTCTCTGTCCTAAGAACAACTGAAGTTTTCCTGACTTGGCCAATTTTGTGCACATTTTTCATTTTTAAACTATATTCAAAGTAAGAAGACCACCTTCTGGAAAGTATTTTGCTTCCTTTTCCAATAACCCTTCTGCTCTTTTCTCTAGATTTCAGACTGCACTTGTGTCAAAGGGGAATAATTCTAGCCAAGAACAAATGTTTTGATTTGAAAGTCCTCTGTAAGCAGGGACTAATAACTTTGGATTAATTGTTAAAAGAAATAAGGATTCTTTTGGTGGTTTTTGTTGAGTCAGTAGTATAACAGAGAGATTATTGAAGATTTTAGACTGTGGTGGCATTCAAAGATCTCCTGGAGGTTCTGGAGGAGGAAACACGATTGTTTTGGCCCCTAGCAGAGGACTGTCCATCTGTGCCCTGCAGTTATTTTATTTTTCAATGACTGACAGGCCAGTTAATGATAGGACTAGGCTTGTGGGCTACAGAGAGAAGCATAGAGCTGCCAAAATCTGGCACATCCTTTGGACTTCCTGTTACATGAAAGTTTTCCCACAATCATTTTCTTTTCAATTTTTCAAGAAAGGACTAGAATTTAGGCCAGCCTAAGCAGATTTCAATGGCCCTGAACAAGCTTTAGATGAGATTTTGCAGTCCTGTGCCTGATGCCTGTGTCCTGTTTCTGCTTGGCTCCATCTCTCTCCTCGATCCTGCCAAGATTCAGAAACTGGCTATGAACGTAGCCTCCACATCTAGGGGAGCACTGACCATCCAGTCCTACTCTTATTTTGGGATTAAAACATTTTCGTTGTGCTGTCAGGATGCCAGCCCAATGAAAGAGCCCAGTGTATATTCTGATATGCACAAAAAGTTCATTTCTCCTTACACTGAGGTTTCATCATGGCAATGTCCCTCTTTCCTAGCAGAACTGCTTATCTCTAGCTTCTATCAAATTACAGTTCTTAGCAGCTTCACACCAAAAGCTTGTTGGTGCCCCTAGAGAGTTGCTGACAGGATGTGAAGATGTTGCTGACACCATGATATTGCTAGAATTGGGTGCTGAACACATCTGTACCTGGCTCTAGTAGGACTGCAAGACGAGGAAGTGGGACTAATGGAAAATACTGACCTGGAATGGTGTTGGGAAGGCACTGTTGGGTATTCGGTGCTTGATCTGCTTCATCCCCAGTGCAAAGCAGGTAGCTGAGTAACAAATGTGCTTTTGTCTGTGTCTGCTTACGGGCAAGGCATTGCTAAGTGAAGGCAGAGTTTCTGTGTCTGGATGGAACCAGAAGAAGGAGGACAACTTGATGCTGAAGTAAGCACATATTAATTGTGCTTTGATTTGTGAAAGGAGGTAGGTGAATGTGGTCTTTGAATGAGAAGCAGTCCATAGGAGACCTCCTTGGTGAGTTCCCAAACTGTGATGGCTGAGAGTGTTATCAATCCATGAGAGAATTTCTTGAACAATTTCTAAGAAGAACCACTGCCAGTTGTAGATTTTAAGAAGATTTCTACCTTGACTTGCCCATAGAAGGGCTGGGGAGGGAAAAAGCAAGTGGAGCAGACCTTCATCATCATCAAGACAAGAAGGTCATAAAAGAAGTTGCTAGCAGAGGGCTAAGCAGCTGGGGTGTGAGGGAGACAATTTGGGTTTACCTTGCCTACTTAATGTGAAACAGGAACACCTGCAAAGGGGGAGCAGGTGACTTTAATAAACTGCAAAAAAATACCTCTTAAGCACTTTTTATTTTGCCATGCTTTAGGCTGTGAGTGTTTCAGAGGAACAGGACTTGTCTTCCCCAGCTTCTAAGGCATTAGGTGTGATCTTGATGATCACACGCATTCATATATCTAAGCAGGTTTAATAACCATTTGCGCCTGTCTTAATTCCAGCTCCAAAGACTGGCAGCCCAAAGGGAAGTGTGGGAAAGCAAATAGTAACCCACAGCATGGGAGGTAAGTGAAAGCTGTGGCTCTGTTGAAATGCATTGTTCCAGCTAAACTGAAACCCTCTCCTTTTCTTTGAAGCCTTAGAAGGCTTCACGATCTGCAGTGGTGCATGTGGAAGGAGGGCTAGAGACAGGGTGCCAATTTAAAAGGAGGCTTTTATGATTTAATCACAAATACTCCCTCGCTGCAGACATGAGAAGTAGGCATATGGAAAATGGCATTGACAAATAGTACCAAGAGGGTTTTTTTTCTGAGTCCGTTTAGTGAAGGCTGGACAGGGAGGGTAGATGTAAAAAAGGAGAGTGATACAACTAATGGAGATGGAAGGGGAATGCCCAAAGATAATGGGATGAAAGGAATTTATCACCTTGAAACAAAGATGTTTCACTTCTGAGGATTGTTTTAAAAATTTGAAGGAAACAATGCAATGTTGTTTTGTATTTAAAACACATTTTCTGTGTCTAATAGTTACTTTTTCAACCTGCACAATGTGGCCAGAATCTAGTTTATCCTTACCTTGAAGTGTGAGCACAACAGAAAAAGCAGTTGTAGCTAATGAATGAACAGGAACAATAGAGATCTACTGGCATTTGTCCCTAAAATCTGTGTGAAGGGGAGGATGGGGGAGCTTTGAGAGGGAGCTAGTCCAGATCTGCTGAATTTCCATGAGGAGTTTTCTAGTTTGTCTCCCATTCTGGTTGGCTGCATTATTAGTTATTTCCTCACTCAAATTGTGGTAGGTGCTGCTTGCCTTAGAGTATGAATAACAAGCTGTTGGGCTCAGTAGAGCTCACTTATGCGGTAGGACAGAATAATTCTTTCCTCTCTAGGAACTGCTGGGTAAAATTTTATTATATTGGCTGTGCCTCAAGGATTAGGGTAAAGTATCAGAATGGTCCTTTCTGACCTTAAAGTGTAGAAGTATGTAATAATAACCAAGTACACACCAGGATTGTATCCTGGCCGGTGTACACTCAGTGAATTCCCCCTACATTTCCTTGTATCCTTGCGATAACTTTTCCTAAAGTATAGGACATAAAAACTTGCTTAATAATTGCTAGATTAAGTAATATAGAAAACAAACATATACTACCAGATCTGCATGTTATCCCACAGATCGTGCTGCCATATTCCCACTTTATTTCATAGCATTGTTCATTTTCCCTGTTAAACTTAATCTGAAGAGTGAATTTTGTAATAGTTCTCTGGTAAAATTTGACTCATCCTAAACTAAAAATAGCAACATTTTCACCCGACACGTCTGTCTGGGCAAATTCTCATTCCCTTGGTCCTGTGAAGTCATCTTCAGATTGGAATATTTGTCGGTAGGATGAGCTGTTAAATGTTTCACAACATTTCTATTTCAGTGGCTTTAAGTACTTTCAACATTTGGAGGCTCCTGAGGTAAGAGGGAAGGGAAGATAGCACTGAGTTAATGTTAATGATCCTGATGGCTCTGTGCTGCAGGACCAGTTAAGGTTGCATTGTTGAGGTCTGTTTAGGGCCAACAGGCTAGCAGACTTTTTATCAAGGAAATTTAGGTGATGTAGGAATTTTCATGCACACCTGAGATTCTCGGGATCTGTAGATTCCTGTCCTCGCTGGCAGGTAGAGAGAATGACAGATTTCAAAATTCACTAATGATTCGTCATTTGCTCTTAAAGAATCTCTCAGATGCCATGGCTGTGGCAGAGGCCAAGTACGGGGGTACAGGAAGAGTATGTGCTTTTAATTAGGGAAAATTAAATCAGGGAAAGTGCGCACGATGTCGATGCAGTCTTCCCGCAAGGATTTAGTGTGCCTTGTCACACCACCTTGTCACTCACACAGAGCAGCTGGAGAAAATTGAGACCTCAGCTAAAAAATTACTTAAGAGGCATTTTCAGGAAACATGTAAAGAAGTGTGAATAGAGGTGGATGGATGAGGGACTGTGTGATGGCTGCTGAAGGGAGTAAGAAGTCTGCATAACACCTGAAGGATGCAAAAAGAAAAACTAGTTCGGCTGGGTGGTGGCCTGTGACATGACCAGGAAAAATAGGAAGGTTTAATGAAAGGAATGTCAAGAAAATAAAAGGCAGATGTGCAAGGTTCTCTCTAAGAGAATTTTTCAGATGCTAAAGCAGGACTGGATAAAATGTCTGTGAACTGTGGAGAAAAATCTTGTGTCAGAAGGAGTGATCAGTGCTTCTTTGCGTGTAGTTTCCGTGAGTCAGCCTGGCAGTTGCATAGGCCGGTCAGTTTGATAGGACAGAACTTGTGATTTGATGATAATTCTTAATTTTTGGGTTGTTTTCCCTGTTAGATCTCAAAACGCTTTGCAAAGGAAATCAGTGCAACTCAGTTACTTTAGGAAAATGGTCCAGGGACACCCAGTAAGGCAGTGGCAGAGCCAGTAGGTATCCCTTGCCTCACATTGATGCTCTGCCCACTGTTTGGAAGAGGATCTTCAAAACTGGACTTATTATTGTCCTGTCTGCAGCGTTTCTTTATGCTGATGATGGAGTTCCAGCAGCTCTAGAGGGAATTCCTCCCAATTTTCTGCTTAGACCTGTATTAAAGGTTCCTGGCCTTGGAGAGGGAAGTGCATATATGCCAGCTCCTCAGTCTCTGCGTGCTGGCCTAAAGTATTCCTGTTTTCAGATGGACTACTTATAACAGAGGGCTGGCAATCTCCGTGTGCCATGTAGGCTTTGTCACCCTGGTAGAGGGAAAGTAAACAGTCATGTAGTTGTTTCCTACTTTTTCCCAGTGTGGACTGCCAGGTCTTATCTAGGGAGAGTCAAACTTAACTGAAAGATGCCCTTCCTGCTCCCAATAAATAACTACACTTAAATGTTGGGCTTAATTTCACTAAAAACATAACCTCACTGGAGCGTGTATCATGCTTTTTATCAAACAGAAAAGGCATTTCATGTGTTTTGCAGCAGATGAATCCTAAAGACAAGGAAAGATAAGAGGATTTAAAGTCTATCGGTGTCCCCTTGGAAATTTCTATATGACAGGGATTTCATGTAAGTTTATTTTGTTTCAAATCAGTTCTGTGGTAGGGTAACTTGTATCTGAGTTTGCTGCTGGTTTGATGCATCCGTTGAATCTACTAGCAGCTGCAAAATTCCAGGAGCCTGGCCTTTTCATGATTCAGTGACCATGTAATTGGCCATGGGATTTATTCAGCCTTTTCATTCTATGTGACCCTTCCATACAGCATCCTACCAAAAACGCCCTGGTTAAACTCTGTGGCTTTCTGTTGTGCATTCTGAATGAACAGCTCACAATTTAGAATCCATTTTCCTTATGCGACCAGATAAAATATCATATTAATGTCTGACTGCTTGTTTGCATCATTGTTAAAGTATACAAACCGACTTTAAAATACAGTGAACTGGGCCTTTGTGAGCTCGGGCCACTGGATTTGTTCTCCGTGTCTGTTTTGTGTACCTCCTGGAGTCAACTGACACCAGATATTTCTGTAAGCCAGCTACTAAATGGACCATCAGAAATGGACACAAGCACAGTGCAGAGGCATAAACAGTCAAGCACATACTCAGCCTCCACCCCAAGAAAGTCTTAAATAATGTGATTTAATCATTTGGCAACACTCTTTGAGGAGTTTCAAACATAACTGCTCCTGGGACCCAGCTGCCTCTTCTTTATCCGCCCTCTGGCTGGGAGTTGTGGGTGTGGGAGGAATGCAGGATTGGTGCTTATCTCTTCATCCTGTCTCTGCTGCGTTTTGAGTTGCTAACTGGAGTGCTGACGGGCCTGGAAAGGACTGGTAGGGGAAGGTCAGCTGCTGCACTGACAGACATTCGTCGGGAATATAGATTTTGTATTCGCTCCAGATTTATTCTAAACCTGTGTGGTGTAATCCAAGTGACGTTTCTACGTGTGTGTGATGTGTGTCTTTAGGAAGACACCTTTGCACGGGTCACAAGTGGGGGTCTACCCAGAGGTTGTCATCTGTGAGAGTTGTTGCTTCCAGCACTGATGGTTAAAATTTCGATCTCTGTTACACATTTTAGCACGGAGTAACTAGTTTTACAAAGGTGTGGCTGAAATAAAAATTTACTGTAGGTTTCAGTTCCGAGGGCTCCAATGTGGCAGGATTTCAGCTGCAATACCATCCTTGCTACCTCTGCAAGACACCAGAAGTGCCTTTTGCATATGAGAATTAAAGTTATAGGTTGTTTCAGGAAAGAGGGAGGCGAAGGGGTGCCTTAAAATGTGCCTTTACTGAAAATTTAAATTGAAAAAAGTCTTATCGATGTGAGGTGTTTTTTTTTTTCCTTAAACTGATTTTTTTTTTTTTAATTGAAGTGAGGTTTTTTTCTTTAACTGTTTGTTGGGGGCTTTTTTTTCCAGAGCACTAAAGCTCATCTTATACAGTTGTTGCTGACTTGTATTTGGAGGAGGTAAAAGCGATTATGGCAGTTACTCAGCTAAAGAAGCCTTGTCAGTGCCTCAATGAGTGGTAGGGAGTGGAGAGTTGTGAGAAAGAGCTTTACCCTTTATCATATTTACAGCCAGTGTTAGTGCATCCAAAGTCTTTCTTGAAAAGAGCACTTTAAACCCTTTAGGATCAGCCTGAAACCTTTCTGCGAGAGATTTCTCACAACTACTTGGCAGGTTTGGAGGCATTCAGGCTTTCTTCCTCTCTGTCGAGTGAGATGGTGTGCTAGTTCATCTGAGAAAACTGAAATATTGCAGTGTGCCATGTAGAAAGGCTCGTTTGAGTCCAGGGCTTTCCGACCTCTGCTACACAGCACCACACTCTTCCTCACTTGTTTCTTGGTCCCTTGGGCTAGAAAAAGGTCAATTATGCATCAACCAAATACAGAACCAACCGGAGAAACCCAAACATGTGAGGTGGTTAAGGGTAGTTGCCAGTGGGAGAAGTAACAGTGCTCCAAAAGCCTTAAATTAAAGGTGATCCTAAGCGTGTTGTTTTGAAGTGACTCTTTTTGAAGCCTGTATTCATTGCTGGACAGCCTGGTTCGTGGCACAGCATTGGAAAAAGCACAGTCGCAGTTTGAGGTGGCTCCTCAGAGAACTCATGAGTTTGCTGTATTTCACCCTTAGGTGAATTTTCAACATTTCTGAGGTAAAATGGCAACTCACACAAGGTGACAGCAAATGCACAAGGCTGTGATTATCACCGCATCACCCTCAGGGATGCCCGAGTGCCACATCAGTCCCAGTATATGGGGATGGCATCCTGCATCTGCATTCAGATCTTAACAGGCTTTGGTTTCCCACAACACATTCCAACCAGGAATGACCCAAATCACTGGGCAGGCTTCTGTGAGTTCAGCCACAAGTACCTGCACTCGGGTGCCCAGGGTCCTAGCAGTCCTACAACATACCTGGGTAATGATAAGAGATCCCTAGCGATTAGAAATAGGTAGCTTTTGCATAGACCTGCAGATGATAAAGCCGAAATATTAGAGCCTGAATGCTTAAAGGGAGGGTGACTTCATGCACAGAAGATAACTTAGTTTAGGACTATACCCTTAGCTGAACAACTTGTGATAAATAGCAGTTTATTGATTTCATTTAATAGATTAGAAAATGGTTTTGTTTTGTTTTCCCCATAAAAGTAGCAATGTAATTTGTTTTCTTTTTCTACAGGTGTTATGTATCTTTTTTTTTCCTTTGCCTTGAGAGCTGGGGAGCTGATTGAGGGATTCCTGAACTGATTTATGTAATTTAAAACTTCCAAAATCTTTACCTTGAATCACAGGGCTGAATTGGAACAGTTATTGATTAGCTTCCAGACTCAGCACCCAGAATATCTTTTCTCTTTATTTCCAAGCTGAATATTTTCCTTCCCTAGCTTTCTGAGGATCTGGTGGATGCCAAACATTTCTATTATCTTATCCCAAAGATAAACCCTGTGTTCTCTAAACATCTAAACCTTCTGTGGTAAATTACCCTCTTCCTTATGGACAAAGAGACTTGCTGTCCAAGCCCACTATAGCAGGGGTAAGAGTAATGAAATTAAAATACTGTGAGGCTTTTTTTACATGTCAGAAAAGGTGCATCTGTGAGACTGAGACCTACATTTATGATGGAGAATACAACCAGTGGCTTACTTCTTAGACACCAGCACCGATATATACTGAAATCTAAAGTGTTAGAGAAGAGATTAGGAACGATGCTGTGCAATAAATTGACCTCCCCTCTTTGGCTTAGAAAAATCATTAAAGTTCTGTTTGTATTTTTTCCTCTAAACAATGGCATTTTTGTGGAAAGTGAACGTTAAGTATTTTAACGAAAAATATGAAGGCGTTATTATGCTGTGACAGTTTAAGTGATGAATAATTGCAATTAATTTCACAAATACTGGGTACATACCATGACTTTTGCGATACCAAGGGACAGAGGAAACTTGTAACCCTCACTGGGAAGTAACGAGCTCGGCCTCAGTGCAGTTAGGGGTATGCATGCATTGGGAACACCCTGTTCAGCAGCTTGGCCACATGCTGAACAATTCAGCTGCTTTTCCTGTCCCTCTGCCTGAGGTTACCTGTTGCCTAAAGCTTTGTTTGGTTTTTGATGTGCTCTGAACTGCTGCAATTCACAGGTTGGCTTATTAGCATAACCCACCATTAGTCCTGTTATTGCTCACAGCCCAGAATATTTGCATAGCATTTGAGTGAAGCATCTCTGTAGCTTCCACTGCTGAATCCAGTGGGAATTGTGTGCCAGGGCCCTCGGGGATTTACAGCACCTTTTCCAGTCCCTAAATGAACAGCACAGAATGTAACTTTTTAGAACTCGCAGCAGCACAGCATGTGAACATTAGTGCCTTATGCCGAAAAAAAGAGTTGGATGCAGATCTGATTTATTCAATACCTGACTCTGAACTGATCTGCACAATCCCTGCTGGTTTCTGCAAAGACATGAGAACACAAAATTACTGGACGCAACCTTGGTGCTCTTAAATTCTAGATCTGGTAGGGTGCTTTTCAGGGAACACCGTGGAGGCAGTGAGCTTTGTAATTCCAATTTTAAGGACTAGGAGATTTGGGCTGGAGGAGCCCAAGGTACTTCTGAGGATTCCTGAGGACCTGCAGGATCAGTGCCTTGTATCGCCCATCGGTGTCACCAGCGCAGCCCCCCGGGCGGTCACGACAGAGTTTTTCTGGCTTGTGGCTCCTGCGCTTGGTGGCTTGTAAGGACCGTAGGGGAAGGTGCTAAAACCTCACCCTGATGTGCCGAAGTGCAAATCGGGCTTAGTCACGATCTGGATCTAAATGTTCCAGCTCGGGAGGATTTACAGGCAGGATCTGAATGAATAGAAGCCCAGGCGCTTGTTGATGGCTGTTTAAGCGAAGGGATTGACGCGGGGATCCATAGCTGCAGGCAGCGGACCCGTTCACCACTGCCAGCTCTCCACCCACCCGCATTGCCCAGGCAGCTCCTGGGCGGATGCTGTGCTCGGTAGAGTGGCATTTCAGAGGGAAAGGGAGTGATTCTTGCCTGCCCTAAAAATCGCGACGCTTGGGCTCAGTGCCTGCCTTGCTTGTGGCTGTGCCCGCCGTGCTGAGGTAGCCCATTTCGCACCCGGTGCCCCGAGGGTTGCGTTGGCAAGCAGGAGAGTTCCAGGGACTACTAATAAGCGATTAGATAATGAATGTTTTCCTAGCAAACTGTTCGGGGAAACTCAGAGGCATTAAGAATGATTTCACGTTTATAAACCACTCTGGCTGAACAATTTCACCATGTGGCTCTGGTCTCTCCCTGTGCTCTCTCTCAAGCTGAGGAGGCACAAGGGACACCATCAACCCCGGGCGAGGTGTCAAACCTGTGACCTCTAAGTGTGACAAAGCCATTACTGAGCCCTAAAGCGATCTTCTCCCGTGCTTGGCGTTATTGCTATCAGAGATGATCGGCAGAAGGGTGGTGGTGGGAGGGGGGAGCGGTACCCTGGGCTGTGAAGTCCCGGTGGAAGGTGCTGGCCAGGGAGGATGGGGAGACCCATCCCGGTCTGGCTGCTGGGAGGGGACTGCATTCCTCTGCTCCCTTCCACCCAGGGGTGGAGCACAGGCTGTTTGCTTTCATCTGTGCTGATGATAAGCAGCCAATATCCAGGTAACCCTGAAACAACTTTCCCTTGGCCCTTTTCCTCTGGAAAAGAGGCATTTATATTCGTCCTCTACCCAGGATGAGTAAAGATATGACTCGGTACATAGACAACAGAGATGCTGAGGGTTGTATTATGGCTGATCAAGGTTAATTAACTTTGCTATGAGCTACATCAGAAGACCTCTTACGATAGCCTAGACTTCTGCAAAGTGTTGCTCAGCAGTGGCTCTCCACACTGGCCTCACCTGAACTTTGTCACCGAGGGGACAGTGTCTTATCATAGTGATGCCTCCTGTTGTAGTATAATTTAAAAATGAGATTTCGCTGAGGCACAAGGAAAACCAAACCAAACCTCTCAAAACATGCCAGGAGAGGTCAAGTAATAAGATTAATACAGACAGTACTAAATATGAAGGCACAAGGTTTCTGAAAATGATGGGGAAAAGGATTATAGGATTGCCTAGAAGCAAAGGCAAATAATTCTGGGTGCAGCACAGCACTTTGTGAGATAGATGACTAAAGGACTCAGTATGTGCAAATAATATTAGAAGTGGAAAAGAGGGTCTTTTTAAAGATTAACTGAAAATTTTAACCTGGAAAAATATGTGGTCAACTTTTTTGCTCAGTGTGGTTGTTTTGACTGATATCCAGCAGTTTGTTCAGGATTTTTCCTGAGAGGATACTTAGAAGTTATTTTTTCTGTTTCTAGAGAATCAGTCATTACATCCTATGCAAGCAACATTTGGCTTCCCTTCTCTCCTCTCCCAGTTTATGCCTTAATTTCCTGATCTTTGGCGTTCTGTGACAATGCTGGCCTTTATGAAGTGTTTATGCGTTGAAAACACTGCGTAGGTGACAGGCATTACTTTAGCGGAGCTATAAATCATTGAGCACAATCAAGAGGTGAGGATTTAGCCCATCACTTTTAGCGGGTATTTTGTCTCTGTGCGGGTCGACTTCCAGTCACACCGCTTAGTATCATCGGTACTTTTCGCTCCCAATTAGATTTAAAAATTAACCCTTCATTAAGGTGACAGGAGGTGATAGAGACACATTTCACTGTAATGAATATAGATTAGGGTTTATTCTGCACTCCCATTGTTCTGCAGGCTGGGCTGGAGAGAGCTTTCTCCAGGGACTTGGAAAATAACTTCTTTGAGAGGTTAGATTTTCCAAAGATCTGTAATCATACTTCAAATCTCTCTCCTCCCAGTAATATACCAAAACATATAACTGTTTGGAGAGTAACAGTTGGGGTTGCTGGAAGGGGAGCATATGGGAAAGATGGAAACATTGCAGAGCGTTTAGCAGAGCTACCACTACGGTGTTTGTAACACCTCATTTTTCATGGTGACTTTGGGCACAGTTTTTACCTAACTCTGCCAAGGGCAAAGACTTTCCTCTGAGATGGGATGCACATACCGAATTTAGCAAATGAAAGACACTTAATTGTTTTGCTGGGTTTTTTTTTTGTTTGGTTTTTTTTTTTCTTCACAGGTGACAGTAAAATTGAAAGAAATTTCGTTTGTTTTTTTAGGTCTTGTGCAGAGATGTGTGTAAGTTGACCCAAAATATACCACTGCTGCTTAATTTGGAGATCATTGCACATGTTGGGCGGTATGAGTCCAAGCATGAAGGAATGATCTCTTCCTGCCAAACACCCTCAAGCTGGCATTTTGTTGATTATATATGCTATTTTATAGGCTTAATGGTCATGCCGTAGCAGTGCTTGGAGACCTTGGGGTACAGTTTCGTGCTAAGCCAGAGCTGCAGCCAAAAGTGCTGCCTTCTGTTGTGTACCAAGGCTGAAGTTCTTACAGCCACCTGGATCAAGGAGCTGATGTTTCTGTAAAGTAGTATTTTTCTTCCAGAATGTTTTTTTTTTTTTTCCAGCTGAATGAACTCCTGCAAGTTACCAGTGCAAAAGGAGAGTGGTTGTGAGCAAGGAATGTGGCCTGAACTGTTTTAGTGCAGCATGGATTTAAAGCAATGAAATCCTGTCTGTAGGTGTGGTTGGAGAAGCTGTGATTCTTTCTGCTTCAAGAGCACATTAATAGTCATAACTGTGTGTTTAAGGGATTTGGTTAAAAATATATCAGTGTGTGTGTTTGGCCAGTTTTTCAAGATAGAAGAGAATCTGTTATTCACTTGTTTATTGTCTGTGCCTTTTTCTTTTGCCTTGGAATATGAGTACACTTAACAGTAAAGGTTACAAGCGTAACACGTTTCAGT
Source organism: Sclerurus mexicanus (assembly GCA_013396755.1). Classification (NCBI taxonomy): domain Eukaryota; kingdom Metazoa; phylum Chordata; class Aves; order Passeriformes; family Furnariidae; genus Sclerurus; species Sclerurus mexicanus. The sequence continues at coordinate 987,432 of VWZF01004740.1, forward strand.
ATTGAGGTTAAGCATAGTCCTTGCTACAAACAGGTCTGTCTTGATTATATGAGTTAACATCGTTATTTTACTTTACCAGGATGATGAAGCATTATTTTTTAGCAGATTGCTGTTTTCAAAGTCTCATAAGGTTTAAGTAGCTTTCAAAGACATAACCTCTATTTATTTATTTGGTTTTGCTAGTCTTTATTTTTCCCATGGTAAAATACACTTTCCCTTTCCCTCCGATAAAAGGTTTCCTCTCTCCCTGTCAAATACATCGGGAAATAAAGACTTGTATTCATTGCTGCTGTATTCAAAACAACAACATTTTACATTGTTCACCAAAACCAACATTAATATATGTTGGCAATACAGGGCTCTGCTCTTGTTGTTTTCATTGCACTGGATGCACTTTCATGCAAAGGTATGTGCTCTTTACCCCACAGAGTCACAAGAAAATACGATGATGGGCAGCTCTGAATTACTGTGTGAATTGAAAACTTTGTTCCTTCATCCTTATTTCAAAGATTGGAAGATCCTTCTCTAAAGGAGGAGAAGGAGGTTCTGTGTCAGAGACAACTTCTTCTGATTTCTTGGAAATAAGGAATGGTATTAGTTGCATGAGTTCTTAACAGTTCCATTTCCACAGAATCATGGAATGGTTTGGGTTGGAAGAGACATTAAAGACCATCTAGTTCCAGCCAGGAGCAGGGACACCTACTAAACCAGGTTGCTCAGAGTCCTGTCCAACCTGGCCTTTTGTAGCTTTAAAATGTCTAGTTCATCTGTCTCTCTCATCATGCCAGCAGGTACTGTGAAAAAAGAATTAAAGGAATTTATTTTAGACCCCTTCAATTGCTGCCAACCCACCAAAGTCGCTTCAGCACCTCCCCAGATAAGTAAATTCACAAAGCATATTTCCCTCAATGTGTGATGTGCGCAGCTGACTTGAGCTCCTTATATCTAGATTTGCTCTGAATGATCAGAAAATAGCAGAAAAGGGATGCCTGGATGTAATTTTTCTGCTGTGATTAACTCAGCTTGCTTTCTGATAATTTCAAAATCATAAAGCATATTTTCTTCAGGATTTTTTGAAGATTTTTTTTTTGTGTGTGTGTAAACCACATCTTGGGAAATGTCAGCCTGCAGAGGTTAGATAAGTCACCAAAGCTGAATAAAGGTAAATAATTTCAGGCCTCGCAGTATAATTACCAAGGTACTTTAACATAACATTTGCCTGCAATGACAGAAAATTTATTCGAAATACAGTTAAATCTTGAAGAGTCCTTCCCAAAGTGACGGTGCTTTCTAGATGAAGTGGGACAGTTGTGAAGTTCCTTCAGCGAAGACAAACTGATTTGTCACTCTGTTTCCTGGTTTTCCTCCCTGCAGTGACAATATTCTAGTCAGGAACTTTTCCTGAGCACACTTCTTTGCCTCAAAGGGTGTCTTAAGGCAACAGCACCGAGTAGGCCAGTTATTCATAGCTAGTTTAGGGTTAATAGTAGCCAGGTTCTGAAATTTGTGTTTTGCTGATAATTTTAGAACTATAATCTATATGATTACAGATCCATTTATTATTGGTTGGGGGAAAGCCAACTGGAAATAAGACACCATCTAGCACATGTTAAGCTCTAGTCATTTATTTTATGAAATGAGGGAATTGTGAGGTTGCATTATCAGCTTCATGGATTCCATATTGTGTCATTTATTGATTAGGTGCCATTGCTAATTTGTCATTTTTTTCATAATTTTGTCCTAAAGCGTTACCGTTAGCCAAATTTGTCAACTGGACTCATGTGACCAGACATGCTGTCAGTTCAGACATTTAGAAACAGAGTTGATGCACAGAATAAAGGTGTAATAATTGTTGGAATACACATTGCATTTTTCCACAGGGGAGAAAAGGAGTCTTATTGAAATGTATCTGAGCCATTTTGAAAACCTGCTTTTCAAATGACAGTTGTGGATTAGCGATACCATAGAAATGATACAACTTAAAATCTATTTCAGGACCAAGGATCATTTCTAAGTACTTGAACCCCTACTTTTTCTGTGCTGTGTGGGAAATACTGTACGTGCAGAGGTGAGAACGGTAGAAAAGTTGCTGTTTATGTTTCTGTCTCCAAGATTCTTTTGGTGATACTGTTGTGATTCCTACAACAATAGAAGTTATCCAGGAATCATGCCTTCGTTTTGCCTGGTTCCCCAAAAACTCATTCCCAGTGTTGTGGTTTAGCACCAGCTGACAACTCAGCCCCTTGCAGCTGTTTGCTCACTATCCCTGGGTGGGATGAGGAAGAGAATCAGTGAAGAGTTACAGTGAAACAGATCATGGGTTGAGATAAACACAGTTTAATAAGTCAAGCAAAATCCGTGTGTGCAGGCAAAGCAAAAGAAGGAATTGCTTCCCATGGGCAGGCAGGTGTCCCAGGAAGGCAGGGCTCCATCATTTGGGAAGACAAACGTCACCACTCCGAATGTCCCTCTTCCCTCTCCCCATCTTTATATGCTGAACATGATCCTGTGTGTTCTGGGATATCCCTTGGGTCAGCTGGGCTGAGCTTCCTAGCATTTGTCTTGAGAATCTGCTTAAACAACATTGTGCAGAGAAAGAAGGAGGGCAAATCAGGACCACTCTTGAGTACGAAAAACAAGACTTTTGTGTAGCTGGAGCTGTGCTGGTAACTTGAAAAGCTGGTTCACAACTAATGGCTTCATGGGTCCGAAGTGTAACAAATCTAAGAAGTCTTTCCCTGGGAATATTACTGCAGTGGACTTTCTTTTGAAGACTGAGAAGCAGAAATTGGCGATGGGAAATAGAAGTTCCCAGCTGTTCCAGGTCTTAGTGCAGTGTAATGAAGTGCCTACGAGGGGCTGTGTTGTGGGGTAGGGTTGACAGACATCGCCTCACTTGGTGCTCCTTTTCTCTGCATCCAACCTGAGTGTGCCAAGGGGGTGTTTCATGGTATCTGCTACTGTTTGATTCTAAGAATCAAAATCCAAATATTCGGAACATTTATCAGCCTACACTGATTTCAAGGGCTCCATGGCAGCAAGTGTGGACTCTGGAAAAACCCACTGTTCTCTTGCAGAAATAGTCAGCATGCTAATAAAATATCCTACAGAGCAAATAGCTCCTGCTGAGGGCTGCTGAGAAAGCTGCTGACTCTTGGAGGGTATCCATCTGAAAACTTTACTTACTGAGGTTTTGATAGAAAAATCTGCAGAGAAGGCACCACGTAAACCATGGGGAGGCTTGACCGAAACTAGACTGATTGTTCCAATGTGGGTTCAAATCAGAAGTATTTGCACTGTCATCCCAGAGGTGGTGCTGAAACAATTATTGGGCATGTAGTTCTTGGGCATTCCAGAACAACATCCCCGTGGCTGTTTATTAACCAGTGGCAAGAAAAATGTGTTTTCTGAGGCTGTATTCAGAATTAGGCCATGGGCAGCCCTGTTCCAGGCTGAGCTGTGACAGGGAATCACACACCTCTTGCCCAGGATGGAGCCCCTGATCCTCTCTGGTCTGCCTGTGACAGTGTGCTTAGCCCACCCAAGCTTCTTGCAGTCTAATGATCTTGATGGATTGATGGCCGTGTGTTTCTTGGGCTTAGGATAACCTGAGTCACTGGGGCTGGCACAGAAGTGACCATTCATCCTCCTGCTGGCAACAGCAGGGCAGGTGTCAGGACAGAGCTGCTCGACTGTTGCACAGCTCAGAATATTTGACTAGTTGTGAGTGGCCTGGAGGTAAGACACTCTCCCAGTGGTTTCTGTGGATGTGAGACAGGCCACAGGTTCAGTTTTTATGTTCTCTACTTCTGCCGTGCCTATGGAATTGGTTTCTGCCTGGTAGCATCACCTACTGATGTTGTTCCTCCCCTCCCTGATAGCTCATTGTTAACTTGCATAACTCCAGCTCGGAAGGAAGGCTAGGAAGCCGACATAGTGAATAGATCATTACCTATAATAATCAGCAATTTAGAAATTTGCCTCTGTGGAAAGTGTTTGGCAGTGTTATTTGTTGGGGAAAAAAAGACAAAGTGATAATTTCTGTAATTGGAAATCTATCTCTTTTCATCCAGAGTAAGGACACATTCACACTGAAATCACGATAATTTAATTCTCAGAGCATCTTTTTATTTTGTTATGGGTTTAATTGCTGTTTAGATGAAACATTGCAGAGCAGAGAAATCAAGTTCAGATTTTTTTTCTCTTTATTTTTCTTCTTAATTTAGTCACAGTAAAATGCAAATAGAAAATACAGAATGAATAGGAAACTTTGAAGTAAACACATTGAGGTGATGTGGGACTTAATGAAAGGCAGCAAACATTCAACAGTAATAAATGATTATGTAAGGACTATTAAATCTTAATTTAGTATTCATGCAGCCCCATTCGCAGAAATAATTTTTGGTATCTAATTGGACAGTGTTCTGTGACTGTGAGGCAAAAATGATGATCCAAACTCATAGCTGTTCTGATAAATGGAGATATCATTAGCAATATGAAGTAGGTGATCATGACTTCTCTCTTTTTCATAAATTACACTAAATAACCATAATGCTGCAATTTAGCGGTCCAAAGTTCATCCTATTCAGCAGGCCATCCATAGTCAACAGTTTAAAGAAAGGGGACCTGCTGAGAAAATGGTGGTCTAATCAGATGCCATAAAATCCGGCTGATCAGATGAGCCCCATTTTCTTTTTTTGTAAGGAGATCCTAATGAAGCCGCTCATTGAGGGGATTCACAACTTTTGTTCCCCCATTTGATTATTCAGGTTGGCTGCACCAAGTCCTAAACTAAGCAAGTGGAGCCTAATCCTCCGGGCTGTTTGCATACATGCTGTGTTTTACAGGAGACTTATTAAATCCCACTTTGCCAGCAACCAAATTGTGTGCGGCTTACCTTCGGTGCAAATGACCAAAACACTAAAAGATGCAGCAAATCAAATCCAGTCATCAAATAGGAATCTACTATTATTGTCTGCTCCCTGCTTGCTGGCTAATTTACCAAGCACAGCAAAAATGAAAAGTACTTCACACTGCAGGCTTCATGAATATCTAAACTGCTGCAAAGTGGATGGGATGCTGGAGGCGTGTTTAGCCAAAGGGTAAATTTGCAAACTTTGGGGCTGTTCTCAGTTATAACAATATCCTAGTGTCATTTGAAGCAATAAAATACTAGGAGTATACCCATTTCTGTCCAGTTGTGGGCATGGCAGTTTTGATTTGGCTACTTAAAATAGATACACTGCTTTTCAGAAAAAGATTTGGTACTTATACTTGCACGTAAATGGGACACTGTTTGTATCCCTTCAGTTTTCTCTTCCCCGTAGTCACTGTCTTATAATTCTTGATCTCTTCACATCTTCCTCTTTGTACTGCCCACATCTGGGCATTGCTCCCTCTCAGAAAATGGGAAGACAAATGACAGCAACCCAGAGCAGTCAATCGTGCTTAAATCTGAGCCTGCTTTGTAAAGCTGCGAGTTCCTGCCCTCGTGGACTAATGGGAACCGAAGCATCCAGCCCCCACTTACCACCACAGTGAATCAGCAAATGGGAAAATTGCTGGAAGAAACCTCCCAAGACTACAAGCATTCTCTTTTCCTGGTCCTCTTCTCAGAGCATTGCTGCAAGAAGCAGCGAGACTTTGACAGAACTGTTTGTCAGAAGTGATAAACACAAGCATTTGTTTTGTTCTGTAAATGGTGAAAACCGGTGTACCAGCTATAAGCCAAATATGCTCGTGGGAGGGATCACCTGTACTGAGGGTTTTTCTCCGATTAGAGATGCAGCAGGTTGCTTTTGCAGCTATAGACAAGAAGGGAAATCTGCTCTCATGCTGCAGGAATCCAAACTCCAGTGCTGTGCTAAACAAAAGGATAGCATGCTGCCTGCTGCTCCAAAAAAATCCTCAGCAGTGATAATTGCCTAATGAAAGCTGGAGCAACTATTTCAGTTGTGACCATTTTTCACGTTCCCATTATGACTGCAAGTGCCTTGATTTGGTTTTTCCCATCAACAAAATTTCTTTCTGTGTGGACTGTCAAATATCTCTGTATTTATAGCTGCCTCCTGACACCTTTAAGTAATATACACACTCATTCACGCTGAGGTGATTTCAAAACTGAGCTCTCTGTGTTGGACATTGCACATCCTTTGCTTTTTTGATTTTCTTCAGCATTTCTTTACATTTGAAACTTTTGGAGAGCAGTTTTTGTAGGTGACTTCACCCTGTGACATGTCTTGCTTTCATTTTCTGCACTATCAGGACGTCAAAATTCTTGTGGTAACTTTGCCTGCTTTAACCACTGTTCTAATGACTTTCATCAGACTCCTTTCCATATCCTGCCCTGTAAGCAGTTGACCCCCTGCCTTTTCTCACCCTCTGTAAGTTCAGCTTATCCCGGTGGTGTGCCATTGTCTTTCAGAGAGGTCCTTAGGTATGCAATGCCCTCCCCATGCCAAGCTCCAGAACCATCCCTGTGCTTACCTGTCCTAGGCTGATGGCTCTAAAATTGCTGGAAGAAAATGTTCTGAGAGGGAAGGAATCGCTGATGTTTCTCTTCTTCATTTATGCCTTGGTTTTTAATCCATGCAGTCTCACTGGCCCTGTAGGTATGTGCTTGTGTTTTAGGGAAACCCACCCACAGCTCTCTGGTTTAACCAGGGTTCGGTGTGTCTCTCTCTGGGTTTAGCTGTGCTGGTATGAGCTGCTACCAGGTGTTTATAACTTTCCAGAGATTACCACTGCTCTGATTCATCAGCAAAGCTTTAGGTTAAGCAAACCTGGAGCTGTTTAAACTGTTCAAGTGAACCTGGCTTGTTCTGACTGGAGCATGTTCGGAAGCAAACGTGAGTGATGCTGGAGGGCTGAGGGGGTGATGACCTTTGGCAGATGGTGTTGCAGAGATGCCTGGGGGCAGACGGATGAGCAGTAACCTTTCCCATATACTTGCTTGTAGAGTGATTAGTGATTTTGTTTTGTATCGCATTGCCAGATATGTGGATGTGATTGTACCAGAACAAGAACACTTTTTAAATTTTTTTTTTTTAATTTTCCAGTTTAGTTTGCCACTGCTACATAAGTGAGGGTGTCTGCGCTACATAAATCAGTATCATTTGAATGGCTAAATTCTACTTTCAAAATTCCCTCTGCAAAAGAATCACAGATTGCCAGTCTCTTGAGGCAGAAGTTATTTTCTGCTCCATATACTGATTAGATCTGTAAACTTTCTGAAAGCTGTAGATACTGAGGTAATAAAAATAATTAATTATGTTGGCTAATCAACTCTGTGTAGAATAAGACTATCTTCAACAAACATTATTTTTAAAAAGCATTTAAGAACTATGCTGTGTGTATATGATGAAAAGAGAAACTTCTCTAGTTCTTAGTGTGATTTTTTGAGGGACAGGAGGGGAGGAAAGTGAAAAGGAAATGGTCAACAACTGTATTTTGAGGGCAAAAGAGGGCTCTCATCTGTACTATTAATTTTTTAGAACTCAAATGTACCTGGGATTTGTCAACTCACAGAATTTGGTTGAAATGTGCTCAGCGATGTACTTTGTGTGTGTCTGATTTCCAAAGCCCTGAGATTGGTGGCCTGCTAATCCCAGTAACACCACCCCTACACCAGTGCTGAGTGTTCTGGAAGAAATCACATCCTTTGCCACCCTTTCTCATCTTAAAAAAAATCATGAAATGGACTATTCACAAGCAACTGAGTTGTTGCTCTTTCTCCTCTCTCTTATATTCACAGAAAGGTAATGCTCAGAGAGAATTCTAATCACATTTCTTTGCAACAGTTGTGGTCACCTGAAATAGTTTCAAAGAACAGCATATTATAGATTGTTTTGTAACTGTCAGGATCTCCTGGGTACAGAGATTTGTTCAGCCATCTGATTTATCGTAGTCAAATGCAGCTGTTTAATGGTATTAATATATTCCTAAGTTTTATCAAGTCACATTGCACATGCTGTATCATCCTCTGTTTGTTCAACACGACTCCCCTTCAAAAAATAAAATATCCTAACAGTTTTCAGTGTCAAATGAATGGTTGATTAATGGCTTTCAGTCTCCAGTTAGACCGAGGGTGCTGGATTGCCTGATTTCCCCCCCACTTCTGCTTTATGTATTTTCAGCCCTTTCACCTATGTACATTACGTCTTTAATTCGAACACACCAAACCCAGAGCTGTGAGAGGTAGATCCCACTGCTGATCACCTGGAAGCTGACGTGGCCATGTGTCACAGTGTGATCAGTGCTAAACATTCCCCAGGCTTCCAATTTCCCTTTTATCAGACCTAAAGCGTTTTAAACTAAGCAGGTGAACTGACCTGTAACCGCCCGCAGCACAGGGGAACCTAACGGGGCACTGAAAGGCGTCGTGATTTTTAAACTTCTTGGGTCTTAAATTTTCTTTTCAGGTCGGGTGCTGCTGTGCTGCTTGAGCATCCAGATATCCAGGGAAGTTTGTTAGGATTGCTTTAAAGACCCCTACTGGAGATTTTGCTGTTGACAAGTTGGAAAGAACAGCTCATGCATTACGAATATACTTTCAAGGTAAAATGTTTACCCTCCTCTGATGTTACATATTCGGGTTTTTTCCTTTTATTTATTTATTTATTTAAATTTTAAAAACACACCACCACAAACCAGACGCACACATATGTTCAGGCTTCTGTAGGTTTAAACTGATGTTTTACTTGAAACAACACTTTATTGATGTTTGGGATCCCCCAATTTCCAAGAAGAAAAGCTGATTATCTTCGGAGGCAGCCTTATACAGAGCAGCAGACCCCCACCAGCCTTCCGCTCCAGACTGGATCAATGCAGAGAAGTGCTCTTTGATGGACTTTCAGGCCCTGTGATCTCCCAGCCCTGGGGGTTTAAAGGATGAGCATATCAATCCAGGACCACTGAACTGCATTTCCATTGCATGAGGGCTCCTCCTCCTGGCTTTGTCCGGACAAACTCGGCTCCTCCTACTTTTGTCACTATTCTTTCATGCTTTGTTTAGCAAACACAAAAAAAGCTTTGTTTGTGGCTGGGTCTTTTTTAAGCTTTGCATAAAACAGTTTAAAGTGCCGTACGGCTGTGTACCTGTGATCACCTTCAGGGTCAAAATCAGTTTACAACAGATTAACCTATTTATCTTCCACCCTCCACACCCCCATTTTATGATTTGCACAAATACAGATTATTGTTCTGATGAGCACAGTCTTCTTACTTTATTCGGAACTCTGACTTTGCAAGAATCGCTAACTCCGTGGAATTCCCTGGGAACAGTCTTCTAGAAGACAGCACATGTGTGCCTGCCTTTCTTTCCTGCTGTTGTCCTGCTGTGTTTCAGCATACTGAGCAAGAAGAAAACTGGTCACATGTAATTTGTAGAAGTTTTGGTAACACTGGTTCAGTTATTTCTCTTGCCCTAGTAGTCAGCATTAAAAATGTGTATGCTTAGGTTTAATTTTTTTTTTTTCGTCTGTAAATCTTATTACAACTGCAGTGTTATAGATTCTATTTCTGATATAATTTCCTTCTAAAACAAACAAAAAAACCCCATTCTCTGTGATATTTCCCCATCTGCCCACTGCTTTGGAGCACATCACACCTAAGTCCTCAAGTGAGAAATGCTCATCCAGTATTAGACATCTTTAATAGTGAAGATCAATGAAATAACTCAGTAGTAGAACAGATCCTTCATTACCTGTATTTTTTACAACCACTGCCCATGGAAAAGGCCCCAGTCTATGGGAGAATAAACCTGTAGTTATTCACCTTAAAAGGGAAATAGCGGTATAGGTTCACACCCTGCCCCCCAAATAAGTATGTGCACACAAAAACCTGTGAATTGAATGACTCCCCCAGAACTGCCAAGGAAATGTAGCCCTACTGGAAAAACAGTGTCTGAGATTCTGTCTTGCAATATCACAGCCAAAAAGTCACCTTAGCTGAAATGGTGGAGTAATCCATCACCTGAGACTTTGGCACTCCTGCACATGATGACTTCCTACAGGGAGGGGTCCCTTCTGAAGCATTTGTAGGTTTCCCATAGGTGAGCCCTCAACACTTCAATGTGATTGAGCAGATCATAGCCGGAGTCCTTATGTGCTGAACTCAAACCACTTCTTTTCCAGTCCCACCCTAAGAAGAAAAAAAAAAAGGAAAAAAAAATTTGCCTCCTCTGCTCCAGGAACCATCCACATGCTTCGTTTGCTACGAAGGGCAGAAGAAGTACAGCTCTGTGCTGCTTTAATTTTTAGTATTTTTGGACTACGTTTTGCTGTAGGACGCTGATCCTAAAGTACTGCAACATCCCAGGACCAAGGAGTGAAAACTAGTGTGCTGTGAAGAAACAGCCTTAGAAACTTTTGCCAAGAGCTGTCTTTTCTGAATATGCCAGCCAAAAGCTGGGGTGGATGCCACATTCCCTCAGCCAAGCCTCAGGCTACAGCCAGGCATGGAAAGAGCTCTTGAAACCCTGATGGATGGGCTGATCCTAATGGACTCACTGTAGCACTTGACTATTATTGATCCCTGTGCGTGTTCTCTGTCCTATTTCCCAGAGCTGTACGAGCGTAAAGGAAACATCCTGAAGTGGGTCAGTCCTCATTTCTTAGGCTGAGCAAGGGAAGCCCTTCTGAGCTCAGACAGCTCCCTGATGCTCAGGGTTCCTGCCTTAAGCGTTCTCAGAGGGCACAAGTACAGTTTAAACTCTTAGCCTCGATGTTAAAGGAGGTCTTGATCTTTATACCCTCATGTGCTTATGGCTCTGCAGTCCTGTCATTTATTGACCCGGCTGGGGCTGCCTTTGGTACAAGAGTAACGCAACAAAAGGTAGTAGTTTACTGAATTTAACTGTTTTCTAAACGTGAGCATCAATCACAACAAGCATAGGTGATGGGGACAGGGAATAGGAACAGAGGTGTTGGGATACAGTACCAGCAGGTCTGTAGATTGGCTCAGCCATCTTCTGTGACTGTCTTCTGCATAATCACACTTCTCTGACGTGTGAAAAGAGTGGGAGATTTGCTGAAAAAAGTAAAGACAAAGAGTCAGCAGCTTACTAACTAGATGAATTTGCTGCCTCCTCTACGCCACCGCTTCACAGCATGATTTCTTGGCCGACCTTGTGTTAAACCTAATTTGGCAGGCCTGAGGTTGTATTTAGTGAAGACAACCCTCTGCTGCAGACTTTAGAGGTAAATGTTTAGAGGTTAAGGTGGGGAAGCGTGGGACTGGGACAGGACCGTATGCAGCTTGCGCTCCCTTTGAACTCCTTGCTGCTACAGATGCCTACAACCATGACAGCAAATTTCCCCTTTCCATCTGCCATAAGAGGTGCCCATTCAATTGGGCCTGGGTCTGACCAGGATGACCTATGCATTCCTGACCTCCCGACCATTCAGCGAGGCCACACATCCCGAAAACTTCAGTACAAAAGGCAGCTATCAGCTCCCTTCGCTTAGCAACAATCATCACCGTGAGCACATCAGCCTGATGTTCTGCTCTCAGGACTGACTCATGAATGCAAAGTGCAGTTCAAGGTCTCTGCCTTAACTCTCAAAGTCCTTTGCAGCGCTGGCTGGATCATTCCCTCAGGACAACACTCTTGCAAAGATGCAGTGGTAAGATGGGAGGTGGTAGGAAAATCCCTGTGGGGATTTCAGGGCTGTGGAAGCAAGATAGGTTGGGCTTCTGTCGCATGTAAATGGCTTTTCCTGAGCTTTTTTTTCTCTTGGGCTCTCTCTTTTGGTCATATACATATAGGCACAGTGGAAAAAAATTAAAATATGCCCCCGATATTCCTTGTATCAAAGAAAAAAGGGTAACTGGTAGCATTTTTTCGGTTTATAGGTGTTTCTAAAGCGTTTGAAGGCAAATGGAATATGGCAATAAAAGTACTTAAGGAGATCTCAAGAGAAGCCCAGGTTTAAAGTGCTGAATCTGACAGCCTGAATCTGAATCCCTGAATGATGCTACATCCATAAATCAAAATGGTCCAACCATCACCTTTGGAAGGAAACCATCTTCCAAAGTAACATTCAAACCTGTAGACTGTGACAAAGCAATAAATTCACTCCCCAAGAATTTGTTTTCAGAATCCCTATTGTCCCTACTGTCTTGCTAGTAAGTCTCTAACACTTAGAAATAACCAGCTAAGGAAATACTCTCACTTTTACTGTGGTATAATTTGGCAAGACTTCTCCATTCATGCAGAAAGCAGGAGCTGGATATATATGTATTCTGAATATATGGAAGGTAACTCGAATCCCCTCTACATGCCACGTGTTGACTGAACACGTGCCTTTCAAGAAGAATCATCTATTTAATTTAAATGCACAGATTTCTGTAACAGAATTAGGGGAAGAAACCTCAACCCTTGTAGAGAACCAATGGAAGTAGTGCTGTGGAGACCCATCTTCCATTCCCAGTTATTCCACTTGTAATATTTTACTCTCCCATCTTTTCTCAGCCTGCATTTGTCCTTCCCTGCTTAACATGTAGCAGCCCTTTTGATCAGTGCTTGTGTGTTTCTTGTTTTAGCCCAAATAAGTTGTGTTGTTAGCTTAAGTCATGAAAATAACAAGGTTGGTTTTGGTGTTGGAGTTTTTTTTGTTTGTTTTGGTTTTTGGTCTTTCGTTTGTTTTTGGTTTCGTTTTTGCTTTTTTTTTTTTTTTTAATTGCTGACTGGTGTTTTTTAATTGAGGTGCACAGTACAGTTGGAAAAGACCACATGGCCTGAAACAGTTCACTGTGTGGCTTCCCATATCACTTTCTGGAGCCAACATTACCATGTAGGAAGCACAGTGACCCAAAGCTGATCCCCTGCTCTCTCTGTCTCCACTTAAAAATGTATCTGCAATTGTCTCCCCAGTTCTTCAGAGGATTCCTTGGTAAATGAATTAGCAGTCAGGCTTGACCTGCACCATCTTTCATACTAAGCAATGTCAACATTTAATACTGCTTGAAAAGAAATACTTCTTTAATAACTATCTGCTAATTAACAGGTACATCATAAAAGTAATTCCATACAGAACCAATGACGTGGGACTCATCCCTTGTAAATCAGAAGAACTCCCCGTCCAATTTTTTCTCTTTTTAGTGAATCTGCTTCTCTGCTAAAAAGCTGCTTGCACGAGCTCTGTGGGTGAGCAGAAACAGCTCCCTCCTCCTCAGGAGCTGCCAGGTGAGCAGTGAGTTGTGCAACATCCCGGAGCCGGTGTGTGAGCGGGTGAGAATTCATTCTCTTACCTGCAGCACCTCCAAATCCCTCACTGTTCCCAGGGGGTGTTGCCCTGTGATGGATGGGCACCCTGCAATGCACATCCCAGCAGTGTGAGATGTGGTCCTCTGGAGAGGGTTGTTGGGGAATAAAGATTATCATGGAAATTACTGCTGAAAGACAAGGATTCGAGGCCAGCAAGTCAAGCAAAAATAATCATCGCTCACAGAAGGCAGTGCAAACTATCAGCAACAGGAGTTATTCTGAAATGGTCTTGCTGTCTAAAGCACACACCTTAAATACATATTTTTTAATTAATTAACTTAGTTTCAGGGTTTTTCACTTTGTTAGATTTGAACTTCCTGAAAATGGATGTACCACAAGTCTTTCTAAAGCTACTAAAAACCCTGCTTGTCTAAGCAAGTGATCGTCTGAGATCAAAGCTTGATTTTCAACTGGTCTGAATCCAGTCTTTATTTGGGAATTAATTCCTACTTCAAACATTGTCATAGACCAATTTTAGGAGGGAAAAAAAAGAGATAAAAATTAAAACATAGGAGTTCTTGCAGAAAGAAAAATAAGATAACCACAATGGTGAGTTTACCTGCTTCGTGTCACCTCTTAGGAAAAGAAAAATATTAGTGCCCACTGTTATTTGTTTCAATCTTATTGGATGGAATGGAAAAGGATATTTCCTAATGATCTAAAATTACTGAGGAGTATCAGATAACTATTAGAGAATTGCACTGGTAATTTCTAGTTTATAGCAAAGGGCTATAGTAATTAAGATATCACATTTCATTCACAGATACCATGTTTGAAGTCCTTCAGTCTCATCCCAGTGGCAATTGTTAGCTGTGGCCCCGAGTTCAGTGGCTTTTGAGACTTTAGTGAAGACGAAGATGAGAGAACTCCACCATCATCTGTGAGAATAGAGCCAAGTAAGTTTTAATTATTGAAATCAAGGAAAAATGTGGTACAGAATAAAATCCTTCTCTCTTTAAGAAATCTGAAGTAGCTCCTTTTATTTTATGAGTCACTTCAGACTCATGGCCCGTTGCTTCAGTAGGTGGAAAATAAGGTGTATCTGCAACCTATTAATAAATAGTATTTGATCTATTAAAAAATAGGGTTTTTTAGCACTCTTGCCCATAGGTCTACATGATGGTGGGTGAATATCCCATCTGCTCAGGGAGGAAATGGGAGTAATGGGCTATCTGGGCTTTTGACCCCTTGGATCAGTCCTTCAGTCCTTGCCAGCTGTACCAAACCTTCTCAGCACAAAAGATTGATGCAAGGGCCATGAACTACCTGGGAAAGACTCTACAGCTTGTGTGGGAGAAGAAATTGCTGAGAGAAACTGTCTCTTTTGGTCTCTTTTTGGCACACATAATCAATTCTTACAGTTTGAATATGGCTTTTAAATCAAGGAGAAATGAAGCACTGTTTGGGTTTCTGGTTTTTTAGAGTGAGTAGCCCAACAGGGACCTGTTTACTTCTCTGGCCTGATGGGTGCTGTTCATACAAGTGAGAGATAATAGGGACAGATAGGCAGATCAAAAGAATCGCCCTGGTCTGAGTTCACTCAGTGAAGTTAAAATGCGGAACAAAATCCTGTGCATTTCAAGTCTTATTTCATCCCCTGGGGAAAAAAAATAGAAGGGGTGCATTCCTGATATTTGCTGTTTTACTACTTAAATGAGTGTAGGTAGGTAAATACAGGTTTATTTTGCCAGATTCCACTTTACTTTCCGATGTCTTTCTATTTAAGATTGTATTTTAGTTTTATACAATTCCTGCATGTTCTGCTGTGAATCCTCTTCACTGAGTTAAAGGTAGGGCTAAATTGTACACTTTGGAGCAGAACAAAAGGGCAGTTCCTTACAGCCTCTTTGCACACCTTCCCACACCGGCCAACTTGCCTATACCAGCCAAATAGGACCAGGTATTTAATCTGAAGGACCCCAGACTTTCAACCTGCTTTCCTGGTGCTTGTTACCTGGGGCCACGTGCAAAGAGGATGGAGAGGGAAGAGAAGTTTATGGCAGAAAGGTAAAGCTGACCTTAGTGAGAGCAGCAGAATAGTCAGACCTGTCTGAGCACTCTCACACAGGGAGGGTTGGACACTATAGTAAACAAAAGATCAGATCCATTTTAAACTGCTGTATTCTAGTAAAAGAAGGGAATAGAGAGGAGGAGAGAGGAGATGACAAGTAATAACTGTAATCACTCCAGTAACCTGACTCCAGTGACGTGAGCTCAGGGAGCAAAGGCTGGCAGACAGGACTCATGGATTGCTGTGTCTCCCGCAGAAAATGCAGTCAGCCATCCCTAGGGGAAACTGGGGAATGCCGGCTGATATTTAATACAGACAGCAGAACATTCGGGCTGCTTTTGGCAGCTATTCAGGAAACCCCTGAGAAATCCTGCCACCAGACTAAAACTGTATCCTTGGGCAGCATTGTGCCTTTTGGAGAGAAACATCCTTTCTGAGTATTGTTGGTGTGTCCTGAGCCACAAACACCTCTTTGAAGCAACCTTAATATTCATATTATTCATCAGAATATATAATACCCTACTCCAATAGGATAGAATAAATCTTTATATAAAGTTTTTCTTATTCCTCTGATATTGGATGAGAGAGGAGAAATAAAACTGCATTTCAGTTGCACTGAGATATTATTCTGAGCAGTAGTGAGATGGGGAGGTAGGAAATGCCAGCTCAGTGCAGTCATTTGCTCCATCAGTTGAACAGTTGTCCCAAATGATGGCTAATCAGAGATAAAGCAGGCACCAGCAGTGCAGTTTCAGTGGTGCAGCTCCAGCAGATTTGCAAGGGAAATTCAGATCGACAGGTGGTCCTTACCTTTGGCAGAAGGTCAAAAGAACATCACAACGTTCTTATCTCCCTGTTTTATCTGCCAGAGGTGGAGGGCACTGGGAAAAAGAGCTGGGTTTTGGTAACCTTAACCATTTAAATACAGAGATATGCACACAGGAACTCCATGATGGTTTCAGGATTTTAAAGATGGAAAAATTAAACATTTTTTCACAGTACAGAGTTGCCGTTTAGAAGCTTGTTCGCCACAACTTCACAACAAAGCTGAATATCTAGGTAAAAGTTATTGTGACAATATTTTTTGCATCTTATTTTGCAGAAGAAAAAGGGGTTTTGTACTGTAAATTTTGCTGTATAATTTTCCCTTCACTCAAGCCCTACAAAAGTGCTTGTTATACTGGATAACACCAGTAGTTCAGGTGAAATTATGACTGAGCTGTACAACCCTCAATGCCAGTTTACTCAGCAGTAATACTGAATGCCAAGGTTAGGATTCAGACCCAGATCTCTGATGTGCCGGCTTGGAGGGGTTGAGGCTCAAAGCATCAAAGCAGCTCCTTAGCAAGACTCCTGAATCAGCCCAACTTGAGAATTTTCCAGTCTGGATGAATCATACTGAGCTATCTTTTGTAGCAATATCCAGGTGTCATTCCTTGGTGACCTGTGAGAACAACAGAGAAGTTTTGACCCTGAAGCTGGTGGTGTTTGACTTTCTGTCTTGAAGAATTTGCTGAGATTTGACTTCTGCTATCAAAGTATGAGTGGTATTTCTTCCCAGGGGACAAGCAGATCGAGTCAGACGCTAGAGATTCTGCGCTGGAGATCGTCTCTGAAGCAGGTTGGCAGTAGGTACAGAAATCTTTGGTGTGCCACCCTCTCATATGCAGCAGGAGTTGTGCTGGTGATAAAGTGGCTGCAAGAACTCTTGAAAATAATGTATTTTAAATGCAATTGAAGGAAAAATAATTAGATTATTTTCAGTTGATGAGCCAGAATCCCTTTTCTATAGGAAATGATTTTCTGTGTTCAACAATGACCCACATAACAGAACTAAAAAAAAATCATAAATGATACCTTTCTTTTAACAAGAATCAAAAGTTCTGTCTCATCCGTAGCATTGTTGCACAGACGGATGAGAGAGGAACAGAAAGTAAAGGTTATTAATTAAAAGAAGAAGAAGAAACAGAGGGTCAGGAAAGGCATATTGATGTGAAGGGCAGGATAACTTGTACGCTTTGTTCTGCATAATTGTAATAAGTGTTACAGTTGAATTGGTTGTTTGAAAATACATGTCACAATTGTTTACCCGACTTCATTCAAAATTCTGGAGAATTCCCGAATGAAGATATCCTTTGTATCCCCAAAGTCAGTGAGTGCAGACAGCGATGACTTCCCTGAAGAATTTAACCTCGCTGAAAAATTTACAAATTACTTGCATTTGACTGTGGCAGAAACCTAGAACTGCTTAGGACCCCATGTGGGATGTGCCTCTGACCCAAAAATCCCACAGAGTGAGGTCACCGCAGGGATTTTGCTGTAATGATGGCGATGTTGTGCTAACCAACACCCTGTCCCCAAGAGAGGTGCGTGTTGCAGACCAGGCTCTCGGGCGGCTGGAGCTGAGCGTGGATGTTTTTTGAGCTGGGGGTTAAAACACAGCCAGCTCAAGGTTTTTCAGAAGGATTTAACTCTTGTGCCTGTAGAAGAAGAATGTGGTGTGTTGTGCGGGGACGGATCTTCAATGCCACCCCACCTGCCACAGAGCCAGAACCAGAGTCCTTGTGCTCTCCTCTCATATCCCATTTCCCCACCCTGGCCAGGGCTGTCCACAGGCCACTGGGTAACAGGGCAAAGGAACTGAGGAATTGGTTTCTGCCACGATGCCGTGCCTTCCAGCCTTTAGAGAATGCCCAAAGGAGAGCCACGAGGGTGGTGAAGGCTCTGAAGGGGAAGCTGCATGAGGAGCAGCTGAGGGCACTTGTTCTCAGGAGACTGAAGGGAGAGCTCATCTCAGTCTACGGCTTCCTCTGGAGGGAAAGCAGAGGGGCAGACACTGATCCCTGCTCCCTGGTGAGCAGAGACAGCCCCCAGGGGGATGGCATGAAGCTGTCAGGGGGCGTTTAGGTTAGATTTTAGGTAAAGGTTCTTCCCCCAGAGGGTGGTTGGGCACTGACCAGGCTCCCCAGGGCAGTGGGCACAGCACCAAGGCTGAGAGAGTTCAGAAAGTGTTTAGACAATTCTCTCAGGCACATTGAGGGGATTGTTGGGTTGTCCTGTACAGGGCCAGGAGTTGGACTTGGATGATCCTCGTGGGTCCCTTCCAACTCTGGATATTCTGTGATTCTATGAGAAAAACTTTTGTTTGGTCCTTCTAAATGCTGAGCATCTCACGTTCCTGTGAACTCCAGAAGCCCAACAACCTGCTTATTGGCTGCCTCCTGATTTGTATGAGTTTCAGACTGATTTTAAATTTCTTGCTCAGATGGTATTACTGGTTTTTGTTTGGGAAATTTTGAATAAATCTAGATATCTTTACATCCATTGTTACAGATAATTCTTTGAAGAGAAACATGACTTTCAAACCACCGTTCAAAAGTAAGAGGAAAGTTTATTGTCAGTGACTGATTTCCTACCTGAAGAGAATCAACAACGATTTTTGTGTTGTTTTTTTTTTGTTTTTTGGAAATCTAATCAAGGTAATTGGCATTTAGCAATCAGGTTTTAGGATCTTGACAGTTCTGCAATGTGGTTTCTGTCACTGCTCTGGGAAAGCAAGACCGAGGAGGAAATGGGAGCTATCATGTCATGTGGATGAGTAACTGGCTCAGACAGAGCTCCCTTTGTGTCAGTGCTTGAAGTCACTGCTGTCTTATTACAGCCTGTGGCTATTGCAATAAAAAGCAGGTGCAGAACAGAAATAGAGGGAATGGGAACTTTTTAAAAAAGCATTACTCTTTTAAAAAAACTATGTATTAACACTCATTTTTTAAAAACTATCTGTAAGTCTTGGCATATATTTCAGTTCTTCAAATCTCAGTACAAAACTGGCTGAGTAGATTTTGTCTGCGAAGTAATTTTCTCTATCAGCAATCTCAGCATGAAGTAGATTTTGAGCAGCCACTGTTGGGTCTTTGTATCATTCTTAATCACACACAGGTAAATGTTTAGCTCTTAGGAAAATGATTCGCCTGTCTTAGGTGCTTGTAACTAAATATTTATGTTCTTTTAACCAAATAATAGTGTATGATACTCAATTCAGCACTTACCCTGCACTAAATAGTAATTTATTTTTTGAAGAACACTATAAAAACTATGTACAGAGTTGAGCATGGAAATATATCCGCCAATGCTCCCTGCTATCAATTCGGTAAAGCAAAAATCCTTCAGATGGTTGCCTTTCTGTGTTTAGTTTCTCATTCAATTCTTGTTTGCAGTTTGTTTTATTTAAGCTCTTTTATTTCCCTGATGGGAAGAATTCAGCATAATAGCAGTGGGCATTAATTACGGGCTCAGAAGTGGTGCCCCTCTGATGTCTCCACAGCTTTTCAGGCATCAGAGAAATACAGAAGATTCTTTTGCAGAATGTGTCCTGTGTTGCAGCACAAAATTGCAGATAGTTGTGTAAGTTGCTGTTAGGAGTCTGTAATTGCATTTGGGTTTTTTTTTTTTTTTTGAAAAGGTATTTAGGAGTAGCACTCCATGCACCTTTGCAGAGAGTAATTCTGTCTTCAGACCTTTGAGTAGCCTTGGGTGGGTTTGTTGCAATAGGTGACTGTTCAAAGCCCGTAAATCTGCTTTAGATTGATGATCATCACAGTCATCTCTGTATTCCCCGATACAGTCCCTGGATGCAGCAGGCAGTGTGGACCAAAGAGATGGTGTTAATTCTTCTTTATTGTCTTTTGAGAAATACAGTTCAGCTTCTCATCATCAGTCCTACAAAGGTTTAAAATCTTCCTTTATGCAAACTCCTCAGGAATGCTGTTTCTTTGAAGTGTGATTCAGCCGAAGTGAGTTATTTTTCCAAGGTGTCATAACCAGGTTTGCAGACAAACAACTGGAAGGTTGTCACTGAGTCACCTCACAGTGGGCAAAAATGTCAGAGCATGTTTTTGACAAACCTCTGCTGTGTTTCCATGTCTGTGTTTCCACCTGAAACACAGGTTGCCCAGAGAGGTTGAGGATCCCCATCCTTGGAAGTGTTCAAGGCCAGGTTGGTGGGACTTAGAGCAACCTGATCTAGTGGAAGGTGTCCCTGCCCAGGGCAGGGGGTTGGAAGGAGATGATTTTAAGTTCCCTTCCAACCCAAACCATTCCATGGCTCTATGCCAGGATGTCAGATCTCATTTGGCAACAGATCTGGGCAGAGAATCCAAAGCTTTACTTAAATTCTTAAGCTTTCCTTCAATAATATATGAATAAGCCTAAAATTAGTTAAATAATTATGGAAAAACTAGAATTGTCTGTGACTTTAAATTGTCTCAGCTGAGCTCAGGTGCAAAAAGCTGTCTCTGCTTCTGACACTGTAAGCTGAAAGATCATTTGCTCACTTCCCTTACCTTTGGGGTATTTAAACATGTCTCATGCTGGAGAATATGGATGAGAAAGGTAGGTGGCAGCATATTTGAAATGACTGTACTCTCAGCAACCTCGTTATCTCTTCTATGTTTTCTATGCACTATAAAATAAAAATGCTGGGTTAATTTATAAAATGTCATTTTTATTATGGCAACTCTAGAAGATGTTTTGAATTGCAGGAAGTTTCTCAGGAACAAAGTTTGTCATCTTCTTTGCCTCTGGCACTGTTTTAAAAAGGAGTAGTAACAAAAGTTTATCAACTAAGATGTGAGTAATATGTAATTTGATATGAATCTGTATGAAAATGCTGTCCCAGATTTTTTGTCTCTGATATAAAATCTTTCCTAAGGTATCAATTCTAAGATTTGGTTCTCCCTTGTATCAATACTGTCTCATTTACATGTCTAGCATTCAGGAACTAAACCAGTCAAGGTAAAAAAAACCCCAAAATTGAAGTAAGGACTGTTTGCCTGTGCTTAAACATGTCTTGATAGGTGTGAAAATTAGAAGTATGTTGCCAATAGGTTAAATCATGGAATGGAGTGAGGATCATTGATTTTAATGTTTAAATAATCTCCAGAACTACTTGGGAGTAGCTGCTATGTATCAATTACTCACGGAGTGGGAAGTTTTAAGACAACTGGTACTGCTAGAAATTCTGCCTGTCAAATTTGTCATAGTTTATTTAATTACAAGTATGAAGAAGAAACAACCTAGTAGCTTTTCACAGCCTCTCCCCCCACACCCAGGGCAGATGGGTATTAAAGCCAATTCAGTCTGTTTCCTGATTGCTTCAGGCTACAGAAAATTGTTCCCCAGGGAAGAGAAGTAAATCAGTTATGATCTTTAGTCTCTCAGAGGGAGATTAGAGCCACCACACTGGTGAAACAGCAGTAGGCTTCCTCTGTGTAACTGATTTCACCTTTAATCCTACCATTGATTGAATATTACTAAGAACACTGCCATGCATTTTAAGGTCAAACCGATGATGAACACCCCAGGGAAAGGAAGTTATTTACACAAAAAGGGAAAGACAAGCCTTTAGCTTTACTATTTCAAAAAAAGCAGTAAAACATCTACTTTGGAAAAAAAAATATTCCAAATTCATCCATCAGCCTTTCCCTAGTTTTTGTAAAGCTGCTTATAACTGTAGTGTCTGATCATCTTCCAAGTAATATGGAATAGTGAAGTCTTTTGTGGTCTTCACTGAATCTCTCACTCTTCTTTCCTTTCCAGGTAAAAGTTGTCCTTAGGGCTTTTATTCTTTATCTGTTGGTGTTAATTTTGTTTTAGGATTAAGTAGAGATAGTACAAAAAGTGGCACTAAAGTTGTAAGAGTAATTTTATGGCAGAAGGCGGCTCTATAGGAAAGGGAAAAAAGGTTTTCTAAAAAACCCCTAAATTTACAACTGACTTCTGACTCTCCTCTCTTAGTCTGTCATTTTGTTTTTCATGTTACAGCATGTTTTTTTCATTATTATATTGTTTTAATCAGTAAAAGAGAATTATTCTATCTCTGCTTTATTGCAAAGCACAAACTGTGCCTCTCAAGACACTTTTGTATAGTTGTATGCAAAACTAGTGGACATAAAACTGTGAGAATAACTGTGTATAGCACTGTGGGGGGCCATGGAAAACATAAAGCTGCAGGTGAGCTCTGGCCCAAAAAGGTTTTCTGTTTCTTTTGTATTACTGCTTGGAAATGCTACTGGTTGTTGAGAGACTTTGCCTTTTAATAGGGAGGCACCTCCTCCTGGCTGGACAGTGAGGATGATTTCTGCCATGAATGTTTATATAAGGCATGTAGAGCTGTTTATTTGACATCTTGCATGACACTTGATAAGGTCTGCAGAGGTTAGTCTGCTAAGGATCTCCAAGTCTAATGGGCAGAGATACATATCACTTTTATTCTTACTCTTTTGGGATTTTGTATATCCAGCTGTAGCACTTCACACTTGAAATGAACATCCCTGTTTTTTTCATCATAGAGGTTTTCCTCTAGAGTGAGAGCTTGTATTTAGATCACATAATTATGTGATCCTGTCTCTGGAATGCAGATCTGATCTGTTGGGTGATCTTGGACTCTTTTTTTTCTTTATCCTTTCCAAGTGATATGTGTGCTTCTTACTTATACTGAACTGGAGCCAGCTCCTAATAGAACCAAAAACATCTGGGAATCATGCTAATGACATATTCAAGGTAATATAAAACAGAGCGGGACCTAAAAATACCTGCAGGATGGGCTGGAGAGAAATGGTTGGTCTGAACCCAAGTTGAGAAAACACATTAAATGACAGGCAGCCCTGTTTTAAACCAGCTTTGTTATTGCCTAATGCTTGAAACAGCATCATGCTTTTTTCATCTGGCCACAGCATTTCTGAGGAGACTTTTTGCCGTCTGTATCCCATCTGTCTGTACCTTAAAACAGACTTCTGGTTTGTTGCTCTCTACCTAGGACATATCTCACATGATGCTGCCTGATGCCAAATATCCTTTATCTGTAGGTTACGTCTGTGCCCTTTGTTGTCTCTTAATCCCACCATTGTTACTCATCACGTTGTGGGAATCCTGTCAGCCACTTCTGTGTGTGGGAACATGATTTCATTAATGCCAGCGCTGGTACATGCTCAGCTGTGGCTGGATGCCTGTCCTGATCAGGGTTTATGCCTGAACTAGTCAGCAGGGCCCCGGTGACCCTGCTGCAGTCACACCGTGCTAAGTCCTGACCACAACTGCAAATCAGCAGGTGACTTGCGGGTCTGGGGGCATTTAGGACGTGCCACGCACGCTGGGGGCTTTTAGGGGACAATTTAAAGAGACAGGGGCTAAATGCCTCCAGTGTGTCTCCAGAAAGAGTGATCAGCAGGCATTTGGGGTCTCTCCAGTGCCATCAGCTTTCCAGAGCAGTTGCATCCCTGCCCGTGACAGCAGATACTGCAATGCCTCTGAAAATCACAGAATGGTTTGGGCTGGAAGGGACTTTAAAGATTCAGCCCCCTGCCATGGACAAGGGACATCTTGCACCAGCCCAGCTTGCTCAGAGCCCCATCCAACACTTGCAGGGATGGGAAAAAGGATGCAGAAAGGGCTGCCATGCAGGTCAATGTTTTTGCTGACCACTGCAGACCAGGAACCCATCCCCGGAGTCAGGCTGATTTTCTCTTCTGCAGAGGAGAGCACCCAACAAAGCTGGTGTTATCCTCAGGGGTTTTGGGTAGCACATCAAACCTGGTCCTTTCTCCCCCTCACACACTGGATTAGTTGGATTTGCTGGTTCACTTCACCTCGGGCAAGCCTCGGGCCCCTGTCCCCTTCTCCTGCCTCCTGCTGGGGTGAGGTTTTAGGGCAAGTCTCCTGTTTGCACCCCCGGACTCTGCAAGGGATGGGGGGGCACAGGGGGGCAGGCAGGTTTGTGCCCTGCTTTGCCAAGGAGAGGTTTGCAGGGCTGTACCACGTTGCAGCATTGTTTTTCAGCAGTCCCGGTGGGAGGAGGGATTCCCTCTTTTATTAGAGCCTTTTCTTGATATTTTCCTGGTTTATTTCATGCTCGTTCCTATTCCCAAGCACTTCTCTGGATTAGCCACAAGGTGCCATCAGTAGACACTTCTATGCCAGTATTCCAGGGCTTGGAAATAGAGGAGCCCAGGCAACAAGTCCCTGATTTTATGTAGGGGAAAAGGCTAATTAATAAAAACCATAAGCAGAAGGAGAGCAGAATATAAAGCAAAACACACGGAGGGATGGCAGCTGCACCTGTGTGCACCTCGCAGGTTTTTTCTGTCGCACTGACAATCTGATCAGTTTGGAGCTTGATTTTTCACTTGGGCTGATTTTAATACTCGTTGCTCCTAATGACAATGGCATCGAGCAGTGTGTGTGAAGCCTTGTGTCCTATTATGTTTGCTGCTGTGAGAGGACAAACCAGAAGGCGTGGTCGCTGCCTCCGAGCGCTTCCCGTCCGATGGAAGGGAGGGAGCACATCAAGGGGAAGTAATTGGAAAAAGGAGAGTGAGAATAAAAGTTGGAGGAGGAGGAGTAGATTTTCTGGAGCACCTTTGTGAATCTGAAGGAGTATTTCCTGGTGACCTTCTGTGTGCCCCTATCAGATGTTTCACACAGGCAGGTCTGGAGGAGAGATCTGATGAGGCAGGTAACAGTGAATTTAGGGAACAACTCTGGAAGGAGTCATGCTCGAAGAACAGCAAACAGGAAGGGAGGCCCAGGATCCACTTGTAAAGAGCAGGAGGTCTAGTGCAGACAGGTGTTGTTTACAGGGCAGTGCAGGACTGAGGGCTTCCCAAGTCCGTGATGCACCTGCAGAGGGAACAGTGATTTTCTTACGGGCTGAACTTCGCAATTTGGGATGTAGGTCCTAAAAAAGCACGTTGTACTCACTGGGAAAGTGGAGGACACAAAGATTTTCTGTACAAGCATCATTATATTTTTGCTGTGTGACAAACATGGGTGGCAGGGTCTGAGTCCCACTGTCCTGGAGAGGAATAGCTGGGATATCTGTAGGTAACAGCGCATGTGGAAGAAGTCAGGAGGATAATGATGATTTTGGAGGAGCTACCATGCACAAAAGCAGAACAGTGAGGTCAGTGGGAAAGCTTGGGAGGAATTTCGGGCTATGACTGGAAGTGAGGCATGTGTTACCTTCTTGGACATGAGGAACTTCTTCCTAATTGCATTTCTGACCACCTTTGATACAGCCTGGTTTGTTTGCTGAGTTTCCATTTGGCTCCTTACAAATTGACCCATTTGCTTTACTTTGTGTATTTTTAATTTTCCTTTGCAAAATAGCCACACTTTGGGCTCACTTGGTAAATTAATATCAGTGTTTCAATAAGGCTGCTATCAGTCCTTATTTTGCACTAAATCTTTCCTACAGGTTTTTCTTTCTCCCTCCTCCTCTCTATGACTAATAGATATAATTTCAACAGTTTGACTAACTGCCGTGTTATAGAAAAGGAGTAATTTATACTGATGTAATGGCTGTGATAAAAATCATTTGTGTGCTGATTTTATAAATTAGGTAGGAAATGTGAGTGCCTCTGAAAAATGAAGTGCTACCACATGAATTCCAGTGTTGTTAATGCTTCATACCTTTCTGCTTCATTAAACCAATTTCACGGGGAGATGAGTTAGAGGAGGAAGCTGTGCTGCTTAAGAGACGCAACAATGGTTTATTGAAAGAAATGGGGAAAAGATTAAATTAAGTGCTACTTGAGAAATATGGAAATACAAAAATACTCAAGCTTATAGATGGTGAATTCAAAACTATGATAAGTTAGCTCTTTCATACCCAAAGAACAGTCTCATCATAATTGCATAGGCTGAATTCACAGGCTACTAATTAATATTGAAGAGTTTCTTGAACCACTCTTATAAATGAGTCAGAGTGCCCTAGAACTAATTTATAACTATTTCCTTTTGGAAATCAAGACAACTTAAAATGCTGCTTTCTGTGCATTCCTATCTTGGCTGCTAAATCCTTTGAAATTATTTCTGCTATATATTTTATATTTATTTTTTATTTCACATATTCCATTTATCAGCTGAATTTAAAGGGAGGATGAAAGAAGGTATAAGATTAAGAAGCCTTCAGGTCTGGTAAGATCCTTGTAATTTAGGATAATGAGCTGGAGCAGCCTAAAATAACTTTCTCCTGACCACTTTTTGATCTGAATTCAACTGCCTTGAAACCAATACGTTTCAGTTACATTTATATCAGATTTTTTTTTTCTGTTGAAGCTGTGGAATATGTAACTTAAGAAAGAATATATTTTATGTCCACAGAGTGCCTTGAAGATCAGGTAAGACCTATAACCAAGAGGCTAATTGATTTTTTACCACTTCCATAAAATAGCTGCAACTATTTTTTCCCTCTCCCTTGAGGACGAGAAGTTTTCATTCTCAAACGACTAAACCCTATTTGTTCTGTGGATGGTGGAACATGTAAATACAAAGGGAGTCATTCATTAAATAAGAGGCTTATGCATACACAAGTTTTAAAAAATGCATAGTTTCAAAGCCCAACTGAGAGGCTGCCATTTTCCCCCCAATTCACAATGAGAACCCTGTGTACAAGTGACCCAAGTGCTGGGATTTGGTCCAGCTCTCAGATTAGCACAGAAAACACGTAGAGACGTGGACGTCCCCCCATCCCCCTCCCACTGATGATAATGGGAGCTCAAACTGTGCTCATCGGGAGCGTGTGTAGGATCTCCCTGACGGGAGCATATGCAGCACTACCTTCTGCTTGGGGAGAGCACAGTTCTTCTTCCTCTCTGTACGATGGGTGCATCACCTCACACGGCCACTTCTGCACCACTGACGCTTGCTATCCGTACGCTTTCGTTTAAAATACATCACTCTGTGAAATGGGATAATGTGCCACACAGCTTCGAGGCTGGATCTTGCCAAGTGCTCTCGATTCCCAACGAGAGGCAATCGGAGCTGAGGACACTTAGCCGTTCTCTGGAGCAGCTCTAGGAGCGAGGCTGGGATATTACAATGCAGCTCATGTCAACACTGGCAAGGATCTTCCTAACAAAGTGCTGGGCACCATCCAGTCCCAGTGCTGGCACCTTACAGGATTGGTCTGTGGGATGTAATTAGCCATTCAACTGATCTGCAAGCACAGTGCACAGGGTTTATACTTTTCTCTTTCTTTCTTTCTTTTTCTTTCTTTCTCTTTCTTTCTTTCTTTCTTTCTTTCTTTCTTTCTTTCTTTCTTTCTTTCTTTCTTTCTTTCTTTCTTTCTTTCGGCAATAGAGTAGGAATAAAAATGAACTGTCTGCTAATCAAAAAAAATTTTATTCTGAAATCTTTGTCACTGTGTAGAGCAAAAAGTGAAAATCTTGGAATTTGGAATTATGGTATTTTCTAAAAATACACATTTGCTTTCAACTTCTAGAAATAACATGCTTCAATGATTTTTTTTCCAGAAAAACAAAAGGAACCTGTATATCCCCATTAGGATTTTTAGTATAGACCTGTCAATTTTGAAGAAAAAAGTGTGCTTTGAACTAGCCATAATTCCACAGGAACCATATGGCTTATCCTCCAAATTACTCATTCTGTGATGGTCTCCCTCCTAACTGTACCAGAATAATGTTTTTCATTATACTGCAGAGATACCTGGACATTTTCTCTGCAATTTGCTGAGTCTTCAGAGGTTTGAGACTAAAATTTCTTTCCCCGTGTAGGTTTGTGCCTGCCCATTTACAGACAATTGCTCCTTTCTTACTCCCTGCTTAGATGTTGAGAACGGAGACGAGACTCCGCTGGGCTCGCTGTGAATTCCAGCCTGCTGGTGCTGCTGGTGTTACTGGTGGTGTTTGCTGTCACCCAGGTTGGCAGTGGGCAGACCTGCCTTCTTGCTACCACTGGGCTCCTCTGAGCAGTGATGGGGAACTCTGTTTGTTCCTGGGAGGGCTCAGTATGTCACAGGTCTAAGTTTATTTTTAAGACTTTGATTTCTTTCTCTCTGTGATCGTGTATTTAAGTTTATCCTTCTTTCCTTTTTGAATAGTTCCCCCCCCCCTTCTTCCCCCATCTTTTATTCTTATCCTTTCCTTATTCCTTCCCTTCCTATTTGCTTTTTCATCTCTGTACTCTGCCTTTTATCCTGCGCTGTGTCAAGTGAATACAGCTTGTTTTGAGTTCAGGAATAGAAATGCTTGCCACTTTCCCTTTGCTCTGCTCCAGGCATGTGTAAAGCAGCAGATAAATGTTGACAGCATTTTGTCTTTTTACAAGTTGGGCTTACTGCAGGCATTGAGTGCAAATTACAGAATAAATTCACGTTGCTGAATACTGGAGAAGAATTACATCAAAGATCTAATAATGGGGAACTGAAGCTGCCCACAGTTGCTAAAGCATTGAGCTTAGTGGGACACTTATAAAAGGTAAACATAACTACAAAAAAGAACTGTGCAGTTTGCTTGCATGGATTCTTGAACTATTCTTTCTTTTTTTTTTTTTTTGTATCAATGTGCATTTTGAATTAGTTCATTAGAAGAGAATGAAAAACAGAGTTTGTTTTACAGTGGCCACAAGATTTTGGCATGTTATATCTCACTCTTTTAAACACTGAGTTGGTGGTGCAACAAAGCCAGTGTCATTTTTTTTCTACCCCCAACTATATTATTACCCTCGTTGGTTTAATTTGGAGGCTTTCTAGAATGCAAATTCAGTATGGGATAATTGCATGCCAGCTCTTATTATAAACTACATACGGGTCTGTGGACCAACTTTGCTGTTTATGTTAGAAAAGTTTTGGGGTTGCTTCTGCATTTTAGATAATCAGTATTCACTTTAGAGATTTAATGGTCATGGGTGACTAAGTTCAGAAGCAGAGATTTGTAACAAAGAATGACATTTCCAGGATTGAGGCTCTTGTAGAGTTAAAATGAGATATTTGTAAATATATTAAAAAAACCCAAACTGTTGGTAAAAAAGTCATGGTAAAATTGAATATTAGCCTTCTTTTAGGGGTCGACTTTGAGAAAATGAGCCCATCTTGAGAGGTGAATGAACACTGTACAAGTTGCCTAGACTAGATCTGGCATCTCCCTGGAGCAGGTCGAGGCTGCACCTGCACGGGTTGGGTCACTCTGCCATAAGCCTTCCTGCTTCTGCTCCCAGATTTCCTTCCCATTAAAACCATGGCTCTGTAAGGGAAAGGACTGAAATACCATTTATCTTGCTCTGACCTGGTTCTTCTCTCTCCTTACCAACTGCTCGCAGCTCTACCAGGTGAATAGTTTGCGCAAAGGCCTGAGATCTGAAGTTCTCCTCTTATTCCCCACTGAGCAGATGGCACCTGACCACGGTCATATTAATGATTTCCCATCCTCAGAGCCACTGGCTCCAACAGGAGGGATTGATTTGTTTTGCGCAGTGAAAATGGGAAGGTTTGGTGTGCTCAGACCATGGAAAATCTGGACACAATGAAATGCTTTGCTGGCACATCTCTAGGTGAGTGTCACGCACGTCTCTTGCAGAGTTACGAAACGAAACTCTCCAGAGTGCAAAACAAAAGTTTGAATAGTTATGTGGCCCTGCTCATCGGCTGGCAAAAAATCATCTGCTTATTGAAGCTGGATGCCTCATGCTGTACATGGCACTTTCTGGAATGTTTTATTCACTCACTGAGCATTTTGAGCTCTGGAAGTGACTCATGAGCACAAATCCCAGTACATTTAGCCGGCCTTTTTCACTTTAGGTTGTGCGTTTCCGACATCAAACATTTGTTGGATTTTCCTGTCAGAATAGCGATCTCTAAATGTGTAGAATCAGTGCCAGCATCAGAATAGACTGGTAAAAAATCCTCTGTCTGATATCAGAATGGGGCAAATACCTTTATTTTCTATTCCCCACTATTCCCAGTTTGGACTTCTGGAAGTTTTATACTTTGTTTGGCTTCACTGCCATGATACTGGGCAGAAACTGTGGGGCTGTTAGTGCAGCTTTTCCCCTTCCGTGAAGTTGAGCAGAGCTTGTTCCCAACCAGCTTTAGTCACTCACCACTCCTGTGCTTACTAGGCTGATGGTGCTACTCGTAAAGTAGATATAATGTTTCCTCACTGAATCTTGCCATCAATCATTTTTAAACAATACTGACAGTCGTTGCTTAGCAGAAATGTCAAATGGTGGGTGGAACTTTCATAACCAGGAGCTGTCGTGATATCTCAAATAGAATAGAAGGGAAAACATGAATACAGAAGGGGCCAATGCTCAATACCATTCATAGCCATCAACTCCCACAGGCACAGACCTGGGGGTTTCATCCTTTCTTACCTGTTGACATCAGTGCCTCTTTTATATTATTGACCTGCGAGCTATCAAGTGTGAACAAATTTAAAAATTCTGTTGTCAGTAACATGTATGACTCCAGGAATACGAGAGGAAGAGTTAAACTGAAAACTCAGCAGTGTAGTAGGATAGTTTAACTGGTAAGGAAGGAGAAATACTGCACTAGAAAGTCATGCGGTTTATGACTTTAAAGAGTTTTGGGCATCTTCTGGAACAACCAAACGTGTTCTAATGCCACGAAAACATTTGCACAGAATAACAGGGCTTGGACCATCTGTTGAAGCACTTAAGAAAGGGTGTTGTCAGTTAATTTTAACATTAAGCTACTCTGTCTGTTCTGGAACTATAAATCTCCTTCCTTCCCTAAGACTCTCTAAATCAAGTCATAGCCTATGTAGTTTATTATATAGACCCTCATAAATGAGTGGCTTTTACTGGGAATAATGCCAAAAGAAGACTTGAGGAAGGTGTTGCTGTAATTAGTGTTCTTGAAGGAAAGAAAGAAAAGCATTCTGAGGTTTCTTCTTCCTTTTACGGATAAGAAATATAATAATATATTGCCTCATGATAGCATGATTCCAATGCAAATGGCAGAGGCTGGTGGCTTATTTAACAGGCCCAGCCTGTAGCAAGCCTCCTTTCCCTGCTTCAGTTCGAAATTGATTATTTTAATACAGAATTCCTGAATGAAAGAGGTTCTTGGCCTTTTCCTGGGCTGTTGAATAATGTATGTGGGAGAAAGCAAATAGAAGCAGAGGGTCTCAGCTGCCGGAACAATGGGCTGCGCACAGAGCTGAGGGGGCACATTAGTTTATCATTGCCTTGTCAATCCTCATAGGCTGGGAATCGTGGGATAGCCTGGAAAGAAGCAGCTGCTGAACGTGTGGTAAACTGACCGGGGCACTTTAGAGAGACGACTGCATTTACACATCTGAAAACAAGATATTGATTTTCTCTGCAGAGCTGGAGAGAAATAGTCATCCCGAAGATGTATCTGGATCACGGCTTGTTTGGAAAGCCGTGGTGCTTTCTGGCTGCTCCGGGAGCCCGGAGCTTTCTCGTGATGGGGCTTGCAAATCTAAAAATAGTCTGCATAAACTTTGCTTTTCCTCTTCGTTGATTGACTGCCCTCCTAATCCTTTTAGGGATTCAGCACAAGTGAAATGTAAATGCGAGCAAGCTTGGCCAATGTTAACAGAAATATTTTCCCTAGATTAGTAGCTAATTTCTTTTCTAGCTTCGTAGATTATTCTTTGAAGGTATTTTTAAAATCATTTTTAGGTTACCTATTCCCTGTTTGTGGACCAAATGGCTCTTGAAGATATACTTGTGTGATATCCCTGATATCACAAGCTCTGCCATTTCTAATGGAAGTAGGATTCACTTCTGAACACTAGTTTTGGTTTATGACACATCCTCAGGCAGGAGGGATTTTTTGTAGCTTTCAGAAGTGGCAAAAATAAGAAAGTTTGACATGAGCAAAGTGTGATGATTAATTATATTAAATGATGAAAGGTTTAAAGCAGAGACGAGCACAGATTTCCTACTGATTAATATTCAGTATGATGCTGATGTCTTCCTCTAGGCCAGGCTATTAGGATGCTCTTATGTAGCTTTATTGCCACATATTTATGACTATTATTTTATCTATCAGAAATCCTGTTTATGACTCAGGATCTTCTCTGCTGGGTCCATACAAGTACATGTTCACAATGTGAATCACACTATGTTGAGAAGGGTCAATTGAAAAAGAAGTGGCTTGTCCGAAGGGACATACTTTTATCTGTGTGGGTCTAATTGTGGATCCAGATTCCCCACAGGTGTAATGAGTCGATCTGTTGTCCTTATCTCTGCAGGCTGGATGACATTGCAAACATGAAGATACTTGATGATTTTGTCTGTCAAAAAGCAGGTGCCTCAGCACTTACGAGCTGGTTTAATCCTTGCACTTTAGCATACAGTATGTATGTCTTGCAAGGGCCACACTTTATAAAATAAAAACTTAATATTTTGATATTGAATATCACCATCGATAGTCAAAGGGCCCTCCAAAAGCAGGACAAAATGAAGGCATGAATTTGCCCAGGGTATTTGCAGATTATTACAGTGTTTTCCATCTGAGTAGATACAGGAAATCAGGCTCCTCATTGGTATAGGCAACTGTTGAGTAAACCAATTTTTTCAGGATAGTGAATCAAGGCAGATTTTGCTCTGAAAATGTGATCAAGGTTAACCTCACTGGGTAAGTGTCCTCTTAGGAATTTGCAGATTTCCCACAGAAAATCAAAACACAGTAATTGTGTTGTATGATTTCCTGACATGTCTGTACTCTGGTTTGAACTGGTGCCTATGAATACTGCCCTCAGGAATAACCACATCCGTGAAAATGTTAGGTGAGACACTTACAATCTGTGGTTAGAGAATCCTGACTAAGCAACGAGAAGAAAAAGGCTGAATGACATCAGCCAAAGATGAAGTTTATCACTTACTGGAACTTCACATTGTATTTGCTTCAGAGATCTTTTATGAACATAAGAAAGCTCAAAGTGCCCCATCTTTTATTCCTTTCCCTGTGATTTCAGTGAAGTTTTACAGTGGGTGAGCCAGAAAGGATCCTTTAAACTATGTCATGAAATAGGAAGGGTATTTGTTTCTTCTCATAGCTATGCATTAATATAATCCTAAAAGATTAAGCTGAATTAATAGAACAGCAAGCACGAAGTCTTGGCCAAAAAGATACTGTTTAAGTATCTCCTTTCCTTGGTGAAATAAATGTCAAATATTTATAAGTGATGCAAAGGAGGCTTTGGTGCAGTTTCACTCAACAATTTTGCAGCTCACCACAAACTCCAGACTCATTAAAATTCATGACCTTTAGAATGATGTGGTTGTCAGCTTGGCTCAGTTTTTATTCTGGAGGCAAAGACCAACCTGTTGCTTGTCCATGGGATAATCTTCTAAGCAACATGTTCCAGGTTACGTGTTTCTTCCCATTCCTTAAACTCAAAGAACACCAAAAGTGAATACGATAAGGGAATGTGCCCAGATATAGGGAAGTGTGCTCTATCAGCAGATGCAGGAGTTGTAGATCTGCTAAGTGATTGATCAGTCTGTATAAATTAGTGGACTGTGGGCAGCCAAGGTGTCACAAGTCCTAGGAAAGAGGAATATCTAAGGAGCCTGGCACCATTAGTTGGAGGATGTTTGGGACTTGCAGTACAGGCAAGGTTGTCCCTACCTGTGGAAAATACTGAAATAAATAATTGCATTATGAAGTACTGGTTACAAGGAAGTGGTTCCTGGATGAGATGCTGGGTCACATAAATGCAGTCTTTCCAAACAGAATATTTCTGATAGTTTAGATGTTTTACATGTGTGTCTTTACAGGGCCATGATGATAAAAATATCCCTCAGCAGCAGACATCAAGACACTGCTTTAGAAGAAAAGTGTCATCAAGTGAAAATCCCCAAACCTTTCCAGACACAAAGTCAACAGTAGTCTGTTGTGAGCCTTTTTCTATAAATACAGGATTATGGAAATTCATTATTGAGTTTGATATCAATTGTGGGGTTTTTTTCCTCTATTCTTTTCATAATTGCAAATACGAACTTTTAAATAACTTCATACTTGTCAGATTGGCTTCTACCTCTCCTACATGGCCTATCACAGAGCAGTAAGAGCTAGAAGCATATGTTAATTGTTTCCAGAAATAAAGGCTTTAATGGATGTGATATTGAGCATTACATACAGCACATGGTAAGTAAAATGGTTCAGAAGTAGAAGAGGACAAAGGGAACAGCAGGGACCACTGGAGGCTGTAGTTTAAAACAGTTCCTTGAATATGATGCTTGTTTTGTACATTCCTATGGGAATAGTTTATCCAGCAGTTACTGGGTTCTGCGTCTGACCACATGAAGATGAAATCTGAAAAACACAGGAATGTGCTGCCTGTTTCTAGAGGATAAATGCAGTTTTCACACTAAGAGATAAAGTGTTCCCTAATTTGTCTGGGCACAGTGGGTTGTGATGAACAGATCCATATAAAGCCCTGCTGAGCTGTGGAACTTCCCCTGTGTTGTTCACCTCTGGCAATTCACCTTTTCCAGGGAAAACTGTCCTTTCTTCACATCTGAAGTACACTAAAGGCATTGTAAGACAACAGATGGCCAACACAGGAGTTCATAGGGTAGAGCTCTGATCCTTAGGAGAAACAGGAGTATAAGGATGTTATTACATGCCTTTTGAGTCTGTGAAAGTGCAGCACCCCAAGAGGGAAGGACTGTTCTGGAGGCTTACTTGGGTTGGACAAGGTATTGCCAGCATTTTGCCACCGGCTTCTCCATCTGGCAAATGAAAAGTTTTTTGACTTAACACAGTCCCAGGCATAGCTGGGAAAAACAGTGAAGGTGATGAGTTACAGCACTTTCAAATAATTCTTGCACAATTACTTGTAGTTGCCAGCTTGCTCTTCTCTTAGCTGGACAAATGCTTCATTCCTCTCCTGCCCTTCCTCTCTGTCCAGAGCCAAAAGCCTGCAGTTTGGGGTGTTCTGCTTCAGAGAATTTCACACCTCATGCTCCCCCGGGGCTGATGTTGCTTTGGCAAACTCCTGCAGCATCACTTACTTGTAACTGTTCCCCTGCAAGAGGCTCAACACATCAGCACCTTTTTCTATGACCAATAATTACATTTCCATTCTCTCAGTTTACAAAGCATGCTGCAAAGTTAAGCATCAATCTGCCTTCACCTGCCACCCCCAGAAATGTGCTGCCGTGCTCTGAGTCCTGCCTTGGCAACAACAACTCTATTACGAGAAGAATAGAAATATTAAAGTAATTTTCTCAAAACATGTCCTTTTGTGCATGTGTGGTGTGGGGGAGAAACAGGAAGGAATACCTGCATTCTCTTTCAGAGTAAATGTTTGTTTAGATTACTCATTCTGCAGAGCAGCTAAATGCATTTCATATTCCCCTAAAATTTCTTATTAAAATAGAAGCTGATACATATTCTCCCGTTTCAAAAGATTTTTTGGAATATATGGAAAGTTTTAATATTGAATAATTGCAGTCTTGCTTTGTTTCCACTGATGTTACAGAAACATTTAGCTATTTTCTCAGGGCAAAGATGCTTCATAGAATACAGTTGTAGAAAAGGCAATCTATGTGTTTTGTTTTAAAGGATGGAAATAGCAATTACTCAGAGCTACTTATTATGCTTCTCTGTAGACTAAAAGGTAGTTAAATTTTAACTTCAAAGTGAGGGAATGCAGAAAGGCTTTTTCCTTCTTGCCCACAGTATTTTGCACTGGATGTCTTTCATGTCAATATTTTGTGCACAACTGGTGCACACTGCATTGGAAGTGTAAGGAGTGAAGCATTTGACTGAGACTCTGAGTTGAGTATCCTTTTCTTTTAGTAAAAGGTTTGCCTCAAATTTGTTGCTTCTGTGCCCTTGCTGCTGTGTTGATCCAGAGGGAGAGGAAATGACATCTTTTCCTCCTCCTCTCCACGCTGTCTGGGTCTGAAGTTAGTGATCTCCTTAATCTGGGTCCCACTTATCTGCTACCAGATAAGGCTCAGTGGTTTGGTTTGGTTAGAAGTTAAACACTCCTCTTCCAACTGGATTCCTGGGATTTACTGACTTGTCATTTTTCAGAGAAAATGTCTCAGCCCAGTGCAAGGCCAAAAAGCAGTCATTTGCTACTGGAGTGCATGTTGGGTTTGTTGTTGTTAGTACACAGCATTTTCTTACCATTGCACTTCTTTTCATACTCATCCTTGTCACTCTGAGGAGCCGAACAGAGCAATACCCAGTGGCAGCCCACCAGGGCAACACGGCTGATCAGACTCACAGCAAGACTGCGAGTAAATAGCGCTAAGATGGGAAGCAAACCAGACAGAGGCGCACTGGGACAGCTGCTGCTGACACACACACAGTGTCCAAGCTGTGATGGTAGGTGCTGTCTGACTCCTTGTCTGTGTAAAACTCTGGCACTTCCATTTTAATGTGGCACCATTTGGACTTTGATGGTCCTTGTGGGTCCCGTCCACCTCAGGGTATTCTATGATTGTGTGATGGTTTTGGGAGTGATGTACAGAACCAGGAGCAGATTATTGCTCTTAATAGGTTGATCTGAGTTAATTTCCCAGCAGATGATCTCCACCTCAGCTGTGTTTCATGGAGAAATTATTTCCTTCCCTCACTAGCAGCTGTAGAATCAGAACTGTCTTCCACTCTTGGAAGAGAGTTATGTTGCACTGGCAGAGAGTTTGCCAGTGCTGTCGCTTTGCATTCAGTCATGAATGTCTTGATTTTCCCCTGGAATGAGAATGAAGCCACTGAAATGTAATTCTACTTTAATGCCATCTAATGCAGCAGTATCTGTGTTCCTGTGGGATACCTGCAGATGCCTCTTGTTGCCACTCCTGAGGGCAAGTCTTCAGACTTCATCTCAGCAAAGCATTCATCAAATTCACCAATTCTTTTCATGCAAGATCAAGTATCTCCAGATGTGGCCAAGAAGTGGCTGCAGATCCCCTGCAGTCAGACAGGCCCACAGGGAAGCGGCTTCTTGACCTCCCCAGTGGTGTGGAAATTAAAAAAATGCAAACTGCTTTCAGGTAAACTGAAAGCGAATCCCTCTGTTACATTAAGTATTTTTTACTAATGATTTTTCTATATGAGACAGGCTGAAATCAAAGACCACTAAAGCTGAAGGTAATCAAAGGTAGCTTTCTGTCAAACCTTGCTGACCCTCCTGCTTTACATGCACCCAGAAGTTACACTGCTGTTACACTGGTATAGTGAGGGACTAGACATGTCACTGTGAGCATTCACTACAAGTTTTCTTTTATAGGAAAGCCAAAAAATCTGGTCTGATGTATAGGAGATCTCTATATAGATACCCATACTAAAGTTCATGCCAACTTACCTATTTAATTGGGTGACATCCCCCACCAAAGTCGTGAATACTGCCACTGCTGCAACTGTTGTGTGTGGAACAGGTCTCTGTATTGATCTGTCGAGCGAAAATGTATTAATGTACTTGATACATATGTGATGTCATTTGCTTTCAAATCAAGTCTGGACATCAGCAGGGCAAGACTTATGCAGGAACATCATCTTCCTCCATTCTCCAAAGACCATGAGACGTTTTTAAGGTCTGTTTGACTTTGCTTAGTTTAATGTTATACTGACAAGTGACTTTTTCTACCTCCACAATATCAGGAAACTTGAGTTCTTTCTGGTAAATAGGGATCTGAATTAGGAAGCTCATCTGGCTGCTTGGTGCTCCTTAGACTTGTTCACCCCTGGCTCTGGTGATGATGCCACTCACAGGTCAGTACCAATGGCAGGAGAGCAGAACTTTCAAGATAGTTGTTTCATAAATTTTTCTGCACAGTCCAGGGACTGCACAATTATTTCAGATGTCCTTGGAGAGAACCAGGGTCCTGTTTTGCTCCTCCACCTCAGACCTGCTCTGCTACACACTGCAGTATGGTCAGTGTGGGAAGCCCAGTCAAGAATGGGACTTATCGGGCTCTGCTCTGCCCTAGAAGAATATTTATGTCATGTATCTTAACTTTTACTGGACAAAAAGTATAGATTAATATGGCAATATAAGAAAAAAGCTGTAGGTAAACTCAGTCCCCAGTATTCCACAGGGAAAGGAATTTGTACACTGATAAAGCAAAGGAAACCTCATAAATATGAATGTTTCATTTTTCTTATTGTTTCATTAATTTCAAAACTGTGGAAAGAAAATTCCTAACCATTTTCTTAGAGGTCACTTGCTGTTTACCCAGATAACGTTCAGCTTGCCTAAAATGATAACATTTTCAGTTTAAACCCTGAAGTATATAAAATGGAAATAAAGAGTTCAAAGATAATTGTGGGAAACTCCTGTGTCAGCTCAGCTTATGAAGGATCTATGAGTAGAACAGCAAGTCTTTATCCCTAGTCTCCTTACATTTTTTAAACTCACAGCCTAAAGCATATTTTCTTTTCCCAACAGTGCCAGAATTCAAGGTGCATCTTTAATTGGTTTAATGGAGCCACAAGGCATTACATTAGGCAGCTTTTTCCTAGTTCACAGAGGTCATATTGACATGTAACTTGTGGCATTTCCTTGTTTTCAAGATAAGATAAAACCAAGGGGAAGTGTTCAGTTCCAGATGAGTGGGAGAGGGCACAAGAAATGGGAAGAAGATAAGAGTGTTTGATGCAGGTGGGAATTTATCATGGAGTGTCTTTTGGCTCTCAGGTTGCAATTGCAGAGGAGTCTTGTCTGCTCACAGCATCTCAGCCTTCCTATTCCTGCTTTAAGAACACAAGCAAATAAGAGAATGATAGAGCGGTGTAACGAACAGTTGATCAGTCAGTGTCTCCTTTCAAATCTCAAATACTGTTGCAGGTTTTACTAACACAAATGGCGTGATGCTGGGGTAACTCCCAGTCTCCTCACATGGTAGAATAGCAGAAGAAATACAAGTTAAAGCTACTAGTGACTGGTTTTTATTCCTGGCCTCCCAGCAGAGCCAAATAAATTCAGCAGTTGTAAAACATTGGATTGGATTTTAACAACTGAATGCAACTTCTTTTCAGCAAATAGGTGTATAAATCTACTCTCTTCAATGAGGTGCCATATGCTTCTTGTCTCTTCTACACCAGTGCATGTGGCAGCCTT
Organism: Sclerurus mexicanus; assembly: GCA_013396755.1. Lineage (NCBI taxonomy): Eukaryota > Metazoa > Chordata > Aves > Passeriformes > Furnariidae > Sclerurus > Sclerurus mexicanus. The sequence goes on from VWZF01004740.1 coordinate 1,026,580, forward strand.
GACTGGCAGTGGTGGTCCCTCAGTATTTACACAAGGCTCATAAGATTCCCTTGTTCCAGTTTTTCCCTTCTCACTGGGCACAATTGCTCTTCAGTATTTTATGCAGCTCTTATAGAGGTGAAAATATTCTGTCAGTCTTTTTCTTAGGATTTTCTTGGGATTTCTTGGACCTCAGGAGGAATTTCTCCACAGAAAGGGTGATTACACATTGGAACGGGCTGCTCAGGGGAGGCGGTGGAGTCACCGTCCCTGGAGGTGTTCGGGAAATGACTGGATGTGACAGTCAGTGCTCTGGTCCAGTTGACAAGGTTGGTTGCAGGTTGCACTCAGAAATCTGGAAGGTCCTTTCCAACCTAATCGATTCTATGACTTTTTGCCAACTCACAGCTGTGAGGGACAAACTGGAGTTCTTGATCATGTGGACTAATGATGGGTCTTAGGGTGGTTTCTAGTGTCCAATTATTTTGAATGTCAGCATTATTTTTTCTTCGAGACTTAGGGTCTGACTCTTTAGTTGATGCCATGGGTTTGAAGGTCAGTGGGGATATTTTTGGTCATCTAACTTCCTGAATAACCTAAGCATCGGGCTCCCCTGTGAACTGTTGCTCCAAGGTCAGTATTTGTGCGTTAACTAGACTAACATCTTTAAAGAACTATCAGTGCAAAGTAAAGAAGAAAAATTACAGATTCTCTGCGCTTACTTTTCTATGAGCTAACTTTGAGGTGAGGTCTGAACTTTGCAGTTAGTGTGAATTTACCAAGGTTCCAAATCCAGCCACTTCATCATCTGTGTAAAATACAACAACATAAGCTGTCAGATTTCTCTTCTTTTTGCACCGTGCAGGGCCTATGATCAAGTCAGGTGGTCTTTTTCGACAGGAGCTAAATAGGTTGAGCTCTTGGAGTATTTCACCACAAAGCATATTTTCCTGCCTTTTACTCAGTCGTGTGCCTCTTGTCTTGGCTCTTGGATTCTCCAGTATTGCTTTTGAATTGGAAATGCCAGAACTGTGCAGGAACAGTAGCACCAATACCGGGTATAAAGGTAAGACAGCCCTCTGTTCCTTGAGATTCTGCTGCTTATGTGCCATCTTGCAAAGCAAGAAAATAGTATTACTTTATGATAAGGTAATAGCTAATGTTGAAATGTGTTACTGTCTCCAGGTAAAACACTTGCATTAGCATAATGCAGCACAATTATTTCTGTGCTGTTAGAATATATTTAAGTAGGTGTCAGGAGTAGCCTTTATTAAAGGAAACAGAAATCTGTGAGGAATAATGCCATGTGTATATTGCCTTGTGTGTCTCTTTTCCTGAATAAAATATGTAGTAAATTACTTTCCAAATCTCATGAGGAATGTTGCTCCTCAAAAAACGTATCTCAGAGCATCTCTGTCTCATTGTTGAGTTTAAATAAAAGGGGGAGATAACCATAGGTGGGAATGAATATGACCTGGCCCCAAATTTTTCATCATTCAATTAATTTTTCATTTAGGCACAAAAAAGGCTTTGGTAAAACCATGATGACTTGTCAATTGTTTCTCTGTGAAGTCTCTACTGTTGTTTCAGTTACAGAGCCTCAAGAGCTGCAGATGTGTATGACCATTGCTAGTAACGCTTCAACACAAAATGTACACATAACTTTGCAAACTGGGAGGCTGGATAAATGATACAAAGAGCAACCTGTTCCATGGAATTCTGAGCAAAATATTCTGGACTTATTAAAAAAAAAAGTATTTTACTGAAAACAGTTTTTAAAAGGGGTAGTATGATATTTATATGGTCTGGTATGTTAATACTAAGTCAAAAACTCAGCAGCAGCAGACTCTTCAGACCTTTTACTAAATAAGATCTCTTTCTGTAAAGCCATGCTGCTTCTTTACACCTTGAAATCTCCTGTCACTGTGATGGAAGTGGATCTGGATTCCGAGCATTAAGGGTTAAGCTTTTTGGAAAGCGCATTGTTTTAAGTTTCCCAGCGGGTGAGTCATCTTTCAGTGCATTGCATGAGGTGCATCAGTCATGTAGCTTTATGTCTGGGAGTCATAAAGTCAGCTAATCAGATATGACTGACACTATTTGACTTGACAAGTCACCCAGGAAAGTGCAAGAAAACAAAAACCGTATTTTTCTGAAAAGTCTGCTTAAAGCTGCTGCATTTCCCCAGGTTTTGTTTTACACTGTGTAGAAGATGTGTTTTGTAATGGGTAGGGGGAGGGAAAATAAATGAGAAGGTTTTCTGATGTAGAAAAGACACAAGCTATTGTCATGTGGGCACAATAAAACTTACAGAGAAAATTATGTTTTCAGTTTTTTCACAGGAACATTAGGAACATAATTTATCTTTGGATATGAGAAGCTGAAGGGACACAAGGCTTTGCACAAGGCACGCATACATTTGTGATATAGGAACAAACATATGTACACCCAGGCTTTAGGCAAGATCCACAAGAGAAATTAGACACCTATGTTACCATTTGGCAGCACATCATGTATGCTGAAGGTTTCTATTTGAAAGTACAGTTCTGACACAAGAATACTGAAAAATACAGACCCATGTGCTTCAGAGACCTCAGGAAAAAGGCTTCTCTTACACTAGAGTTGTTCTCTTTACTTCTGGCTCAGTGCCTTGCTCAGGCCATGATACCCAAAATTTTCACAGAGCTTCTAAAGTTATTCTCAGGGTGAAACACAGCCTCTTCCTCTGCTTCTTTGCCTGAGCATCTCCGCACTAAGATGTAATAATCAAAATATTTGTATGGTTTGATGGTAAACATGGTGGTGGTGCTGGATTGATGGTGGGACTTGGTGGTCTCAGAGGTCTTTTCCAACCTGAATGATTCCATAATTCTATATGAATGATTAAGAGGCTGGCAGGGGGTCACTTGGCCCAGGTAGGGCCAGTGCTCCTTAATTTTAGGACAATTTTGTATTCTCTGAGAGGGGGGAGAGCATCACCCATTCTTTCCCCTGCACCACCCCGGATGGGATGTGTTGTTTGGATGGCTCCACACCAACATCTGCTGTGGGAGGTCCCTTCCCAGCTCTGAGTGTTGCCTTGTCCTCAGAAAGACCCTCTCAGCCACATCCTCCCCTGGGGACAGGAAACCTGAGCCTGGGAGCTCCCAGCATTAGCCTGGAATGATAACGTGGCCAGTCATGTTTCCCCGGGGGTCTCTTACAAGATCCTATTTCCAACCTGTGATCTCCCTCTCAGAGCCTCGGTATTGAGTGTCAGCAACATCCCTGATGTGTTTCCCTACATCCTCAAGGAAAGTTAGTCACCACCCTAACCTGTCTTTTCTCCTTTTCTTTTCCCCCTGCCCCTCACAGCAGCTCGGTGTCCAGGTGAATCTCTGCATTCTTGGGCTGAGTTTGTTACTGTTTGTATTTTACAAGCCCCACTCTTCCAAACACATGGATTATTGAGATTGTTAAATATGGGTACATCACGCTTCCCAATTGATTGTTAAGGGTCAATTTCGCACTTTTGAAAACAACTTCTTGGAGTTTTCCAAGTCCATCTAAATAGAAAACATACAAATAAAATGCCATCAGGTGGAAATCGAAGAGTTTTTGAAGAGGACAGTTCAGACTCATCAAGGATAATGAATCTGGCTTACTTTTGTTTAAATCACATGGAGATCAGGACCTGTTTTAGACAAGACCTTGGCTACTCCTAAGAAGCATTGTAGTATCAAAAGGAGACTTTTCGAAGTGCTATGGTTATTTTGGCTGTTACTCTAACAAGAGGTTGCAGAAAAAAAAATAAGGTTATGCTTCTAGTTGCTCTTTCAGTTTCCTTAAAATGCTGTTTTCCCTGTGTGATACTGTTATTACTATCTGGGTGAACAAAGTTGTCTTGCATAAGTGCTTCTGAATATTTGAATCCTAGCTTAATAGATTGAAGCAGCAACCTTAATTGTTCTGTGAAGTATGCAAATGGAATTATTTTTATTCTCAAAATATAATAGACCTTTCTGAATTAATTTGTATATATCCCTTTTTTCAGAGGGGATTGTTTAATTCCTGTTTACAAGTGTTTGCCTTTTGTTACTGTGGTTTTCCTGTAAGTTCTTCCCCCCCCTTTTTTTTTCCTTTCTCCCATTAGAAAGCCATACTGCAACCTATTTGTTTCAACAATGATGTTTTCTCTCAATAAATCATCGGATGAGCTATTGCCTTCATAATCTTTACTTAAAACCAAAAATATCCACATGGGTGCACAGCATTTGGCTAATTAATTTCTGATAATTTGCCATGTTAACAGCCAGCTGCCAGGGACTCGCGTGAGTGTTAATCTGGGGAAGAAGCCATGGTGAAATGATTGGAGATCTGCTCCTGCTGGTTGCCAGATAAATTCTTCTTATGACAATGTCACTAGGTTAATTAATTCAATTAATGACTCCCAGTGCAATGTTTTTCTTTGTCTTTTTCATTTGCCACAGGCTGCTGAACAGGTACTCCTAGGGATGTGCTTTAAAGTTGTGTCACAGATAAGGAATAATGTACCATTTTCGTGACTAGTTCTGAAGTGCCTTAATTTTTTTAACGAAGTTCAGTAGCTGTTAATTCAATCAGAAATTAGTTTCTTTTCTGTTTTCTCTTAAATGTAAGCAATCCATCATATTGTTTTCAGGTACAGTCATGATTTTAGGTAATTTTAATTTTAGATACTTTTCCTTTGCTGTATAACTTTGCTCTCCACATGCCATGAACTGGATATTTGCTTTTGCCTTTGAAAATGGGAACTTCCAACCCAGATCAGACCTTGGGTGTATCTACCTTAGTACTCCAGCTCCAGCAATAGAAACACTCTGTTTTGGAGTTCAAGAAGCAGAGAAATGCCTCTTACATCCAGATGATTTTATTGAATTAAGGAAAAAGTGAAAGGAAAAGTACTTCCTAAAGGGTCACGTGGAAAGAATCTTAGACACCCTCTGAGCTTCTCAAGACTCATCTGTCTTGAATGCTCTCTTATTTTTCTGAGCAGAACTAGGAGATTTTGGCGATGGTAGACATCACTTGTTAGATTAGCTCACATGTAAATGTAAGTAAAGCACAAAACAAACAGCAAAGTGAGGATGAAAATGAATTTTTGTTCTTGAGCTCCAGCTAAGGAGCAAACCAGGGGCATCATGACCCTCATCCCAGTTATGCTCTCAGTTGGTCTGGTTGTGCACTGCTACCCCTTGGACTTCCTGCAGGTCACTGTGGATTAATGCCATACATTGGTATCTGTACTGAGGTCACCTAGGAACCTCTGTATTCACTCTACTATGTTTCCCCATTCATAGTTTTATTTTTATACCTTTCCTTGACTATGAGGTGGAAACATGCTTGGATGTGAATACCGGGTTTGGAAATGAACGAAAGCAAGTTGGAAACCCAAATCCCACTACCACTGAAGTCCTGCCCTAGTAGCTGTTCTGGATTAGCCACCATTTGGTATGTGGCTAAATTATATAATTTTAATCATCTGGATGACTGATTCAAACCTAGTGAAGGCTGTATGTTGCCCTGGAGCATCTCAGCAACCCAAAAAACCTGGAAGGAAAATGTAGTGAGGACCAACTCGAGCTATTACCAGGAGTTTAATTCTGGCTGTTAACACCATTCAACAGGCTGATGAGGAACAGGCGATAGCAGATGCAATAAAGGTGTGCACGTGGAAAGGTGCCTCTCCCTCAGGTATCAGAGGGAGTTGCATAATCCCATTTGCTCTGCAGAGGAATACCTGGTGGTTTTGACTGTATTTTTGGAGACTGTCGGCTGGCTTCACAGTAGCTCTCTCTCCTGTGCCATATTCGCCTCACTGCAACGGCCAGTCTCCCCTACACAGGTGAGCCAAGGGTCTTCAAGAGTCTTCACTGCTTGGTTTGTGAGGGTCTGCTCTTCCCAAACCAGGTGTGTGCACTTGACCAGCCTGTTCAGGGAGGGGAGGGGAAGGGGAACTCTCCAGGTTGAGCTCTGTGCAGTCCTCTGCCTTAACAAAGCCTGCCCTGAAGTTTATGGCATCTTTTGACACTTGTTATCTAATGAGACTATTATGCCCCTAAGGGGGAAATCACCATGCGCTTTTCTTTAAATTCAGTCCAAACATATACTTTTTAAATAGAAACACTCTGGTGGTTCATGTCAGGGCCTTTTAGCATAAGCAGCTGCCTAGGCAAGCCATACTCGAAGCATCATTTGAGCTGCCATTTCCCTGCAGTAAATGCTTTCCTTTGTCTCTATGAGCTGAGTGATAGAAATCAGGATATGTAAATTTGGGCAATGGATCTTAATTATGAGCAGCAGGTGTCTGTGCAAGAGTGCTCAGGTGAGGGGGGGGGTACTGCAGCTACTGTGACTTGCTTGTTGTCGGTATACAAAGGGAGGGCTACAAAGCTCCAATTAATTATCCACATTAATGAGCTCAGCGACCCAAGTGAAAGGAGAGTGCCTTGTCTGCTGCTCCAATTTAGTCCTCTCAGCAAATAGTAGTTTAAAACCAGTTATGCAGCTCAGCCCCTGAAGAGCATCAACAGACAACAGCAAGGATTAAATTACCATGATAAACCCTGAGAAATCAATTTATGGGAGTATAGACTATGATGAATCATCCTGTTGGAGAAATTAATTGTCTGGGGAACATTTCTTTAAGATGCCTTGACCAGAGGAGCATCTTCCCAGTGTGCTGGTAAATGTGACCATCTTTGGGGAGACAACACTGTTTACCTTTTATTGATTTAAAAAGAGTTATTTTTTATGATAGCTTTTTCTTTTTTTTTGTCAGCACAGCAGTAATCACACTGAAAGCATTAAGGTCATGGGAGCTGGGGGCATAATTTGTGTTTAATGTAACTTGTAGGTAGATGCCTGTTGAACTGTAGTGTCTCTGCTTTGTGTCTGGACAGGCACAGGTAAGGGAAGACAGACAGGGAGGGATGGCACCTCCAGACCAAGTGCAGTTCACTCTTTGGTCTGACCTCTAATCTGAGTGGATATTTCAGTTTCTACGGTAATTCAACCAGGACTTTTCTATCAAGGCTGCAAATATTGTACCATTTATTGAAAAATTAAGCATTATTATTCCTTTTTTCTGAATTTACCTGTCTGCCTTGTAAACAAACGCATAAAAGCGAAGTTATACGCTGTGGTCTGAGCTGATTTAAGGTCTTTATGTTGTGTGAAAGAGTTGAGTCTCTGTCCCTGGTTGTGTGATGCTGCCCTTGTCCTGGCTGTGACATACATGAGGCTCTGTACTGAGTCAATTCAACATGTTGACCAACAGAAAACTAACCCAGAAAAGTAGCAGATGGCTGAGATCTTCCTTCTTCCTCCCTTGGTGTTAGACTCTCCTTTTTCTCCCCACCAGACACGTAATTCTCTTTTAAGTAGGCCAATTTTAGTAGTAACAGACAGGAGCCCCTCATGTGGGCAGTTTGGGACAGTGTCACCTGAATAATATACTTTAATCAAATTTGGTAATTTTTTTCCCTTCACCCATGGGTTGAGACCTTGGGCTGTTCCTGGCATAACCCAATGTTGTTATTATACAGCTCGTGGATTAGAGTAGATTGCAGTTTGCAGCCCTTCAATTTAGCCATCTTCACAACATTTTGTTGTTTTCTTCTTTTTGCCCCCTCCAACTGCGGCAATATTTAAGCAGAAATATGGGCCCTGATTGTGCACTGTCCTACACCTTGTGTGGCCACTGTGGCTGGTGCAAAGTGGGTGTTAAACCAGCATAATTCTTCCGTGGCAGTGTTTCACACCCCCTTGTAAATGATGACATGAGATTCAGAGAAATAAACAATCAGCCTCAGTACACTACAGTGCCGCTCTGCTACAAATCTGGGGCACTGCAGTTTAAAGAAACCAAAGCCTTTCCTCTGCAAAACAAAATCAAACCCAAAAGAGAAAAAAATCTCCTAACAACAGTCCTCATGTGGAGGGAAAGCATTTGGCCGGTTCACAGCAGAATAACTTAATGGGTAACCTCCTGCAGAAAGCAATATATAACAAATAATTATTAAACAAAACATTTACTTCTCTAGCTCTACAGCTTCTTGCAAAGCAACGCTCCCTGATTTGTAGAAACTTGAAGAAAACTTGAAGAAACAGTAGAAAACTTGTGGATATGATTGCAAGTTTACAATTGTAACATCCTATCCCTTTGTAAACCTTTCCCCAGAACTGAAGCATCTCTGCTTTGGAGGAAATGCTGGTACACAGCGCGGGACAAACCAGTCAAGCCACTTTAAACGGGATAAATGAATGAAGGCTTCAAGGTAGGATCAGATGTTTATTTACATCCATTGTGTCCTTGTTTCCCACACAAATATATTCTGTGTTTAAAATTTATAAAGCTGGGCAAGCCCTTCTCACGCTGTTCTGAGTAAAATATTGCTCACTGCATCTCTCTGAGGGGCTACTGACAAATAGGCTCTTGTTGTCTAACTTTCTCTCTGCTGAGGTTAATGATTAAGTGGTTCAGAAGGTTAATTCCTGGAGATAGTGTTGTCTTTGGCTTGAACAGATGTTGGTAGTGCTTTAATGTGGTTATCAAACTCTGCTGCCCTTCATTCTTTGCTCTGTGCAGTCCTGGCTATTGTTCCCCCATGCATTCCAGGCCCCCTCTATGGAGATCCAGCAGAGCTGAACATACCATTGCATTAGGCTGCCTTTCCCGGGGTCACGCTGGATAATGCCAATATCTAGCACATAAACTGATAACAACGGTCCTGATCTTTAAAAGATCTGTAAATATTTGTATATGCATAAAGATACAGAATACCTGTGGAGGCTCTCCCTGAACGAGCTGTAAAGCCACTCCAATCCCTCCAAAGCTCCTACAGAGCAGAGCATCACCCTGCAAACCTCCCCCTCCTCCACGATATGAATCTTAAGGGTGTGTGAAGCTTTCTGTGGTGAAATCAGTACCTTTACCAGCCTGTTAAAGCACCGGGGGTTGGACCAATATTGAAGCTGCGTCATTACAGGAGCTGCTGGATATGTGCACGAGTCCTTTATTCCCACATCCACTGCGTCATAACCATCCATCAGTATCTCGCTTTAGGTGGTGGAAAGAGCAGTGTCAGGGCTGTATTTACCAGGCAGCCTTGCAAACACCTCCTGCCCTCTCCATACATGCTGCTGGCAGGAAACCTGCTGGAGTTAAAAGCATCTCACCTCACTCTGTCTGGACATGAAAGTATCGTTTTAATTATTGTATTGATTTTCTTATTATGTGTTCTTCTAGCTCACAAATTGTATCCAAACCCAATGCAATGTAAAGCATTGAGTTTTAATTTGGGGAAGAATTAGGGTTAATTTGAAGGTGTTAACTGGCTTATGAAATCAGGGCATTTCCCAAGAATCTTGTGTTTCTGTTTTATGGAGATTAAAAAAAAGAAAAAAAAAGTCACAGCTGCAAAGACAAGCTGGACCCTGTGACCAAAATACATTTTGGTATTTTAAAAAATAGGGTGCAAAAAAGAATACAACTTTATAATTTCCATAAGCAATCCTTGAAAAAGTTAATTTTAAGTCAGCCTCATGGTGGGATTCCTTGTATTTGAATGTCAGTACTGCCAATGGCAGTGAGTGAATCATCTTGGACTTTACCTGTTTGTTATTATTTGTGAACTGTAAATGGAGAGGAATTGTTGTTTTTTGCTTTCTTTCATTACAAGTTGAAATGAGACTTGAAGCTGATGATACCTGTGTCCCTACCCAGCAATGCCGTGTGAGGAGCTTTGCCCCTGAGCTTTTGCATTCCTGACTGCCCAGGGATCACCAGTGCTGGATGGCACCATGCCCTGTGTTTAGGACCTCTGGTGCAGCCTGTGGATTCAAACCTGCTGGAAAATGTTGGTGTCCTTGCATATGATCGCAGGCAAAGTCTTATGCCCACAACCGTTACCACAAATGCAATACCTGGGTTTAACTGGTCCTCATCCTGACAGATCTCAAACATGTGCCCAGAGGCTCTTCTGGGTAAGGTGGCTCTTCAGTGCTTCAGCTTTCAGCTGTGCCATGGGGCAGACAGGAGGGAAAACTCCTAGAGCTGGAAAAGAGAAAGAACAAATTATCACAGTAATGAAGGTTCTTCTGTGGGGACAGAGCGTGAGGTCCCTATGCCCCATGACTCTTCACAAGCAGTTAATTTGTTTTTGTGTCAGACTGTCTTTTAGCTGAAGCTTTTAGCTTTGCTCTCCCTCATTTTACCCATGGGTGTCTCTTTATAGAGCAATTTGTACCCCAATTCAGTTGTAATCTGCAGGAAGGTCTTCTAATCTCTTTGCAGTAAGCTGTTTTTATTATTATTATTATTTTTTTTTGGCGTTGGATTTAGTTTGAGTTTCACTTTCTTAAAGAGAACAAAGCATGGTTATATCTCCTGAGGTTTCACTGTTGTTCTGTGTGGTTGTGCCAGTCCAGCAAACAGCCCTCCCCAGCTGGGCCCTGGGCTTGGTTGCCTTTATTTTTGGCAGCTGCATCATTTCAATCAATTTTTGTTGGCCTGTCATTGCTTAGTAACTCCCTTTCACCCTGTTCTTCCCCTTCTCTCTTCTAAGTGATGGACTTGCCCTCTCTGCTTTTCTCCTTACTTATGACTTGCTCACTGTATTTGCTGTTGGTGCTACAAAAGACACTACCCTGATTTAAAGACCTGGTGTGTTGAGGGCTGGTGGGAATTCACAACTCTGAGGAGTTTCCAGTCTCAGGCATAAGTATGGGAGGACATGAAGCAGCAAGGGTAAGGCTGGGGTAGTTGGTCAGTCAGACTTCATTGGGCACAGTCTTTCCAAAGTGCTCCTCCTCTTCACCCCACTGAAGCTGGAATTGTGATTCCCACAGATTTCCATGACAACATAGTTAAAAAGCTCTTTTTTCCATTAATAACTTACAATCTGAGTTAGGCAAAAACCTTCTGTGCTGTTTGTTTCTGTATTCAAGCCAGGGACCTGTAGAATCACAGAATGGTTTGGGTTGGAAGGGAACTTAAAGATCATCTTGCTCCAACCCCTTGCCATGGGCAGGGACACCTTCTTCTAGACCAGGTTGCTCAGAGCATCTTCCAGCCTGGCCTTGAATATCTTTTCTAGACAACCTGTGCCAGGGCATCACCACCCTCATAGGAAAGATCTTTCTCCTAATATCTCATCTAAACCTACTCTCTTTTACTTAGAATCCATTCCCCCTTGTCCTGTCACTATATGCAGTCGTAAAAAGTCCCTCTCAGTCTTTCTTGTAGGCTTCCTCCAGGTACTGGGATGCTGCGATTAGGTCACCCCAAAGCCTTCTCTATTCCAGGCTGAAGAATCCCGATTCTCTCTTAGGAGAGGTGTTCCATCCCTCTAACCATCCTGGTGACTCACCCCTGGACTCTCATACGCACGATCTGAGATAAAAATTCTAGTGATTTTATACACTCCTGGAGGAATATCCTGCCCCCAGATATTTCTGTGGAGATCCACGGGTACGAAAACACGGGATATCGGGTTGGGATGACACAGTCACATCGCGCGCTGGAGGAGAAGGAGCGGCCGGGCTCGGTGCTGCCGTTCCGCGCACGAACAGCAGAGGGCGCAGCAGGGCCCGGCCCAGGGAGAGGAAAAGGGCTGGAAACGGGAAAAAAAGGCAGGGAATAACAGCTTTTATGTACTTTATGGCACACAGAGGGAAATACAGCCAGCCAGACAGAGCCGGCTGCAGTGCGGTAAACACACCGGTTGTGGTTTTAACTCACAGAAAAACGCTGTGCTCCAGATGATAATCCCCTCCGAACCATTCATGGGTCCGTTGTCATTGGGAACGTATCGGAAATGATACCGACACTGCACAAGGGGTGTTCTGAGCATAAGCAGGACTATGCCACACTGAATGGACTTTAATTTCCCTGGGGCTGTATTTTTTTTCTGGTGAGCTGTTGTGCACTTCTCTGTGTCCCTTGCAGCGGGATATTAATTAACATCGCTGGGTCTGTGCGTGTAACGACAGGGACTCCAGAGGATGGGAATGGTTTGATTTGCATGTGTATGAATTTCTGATTGCTAGCGGCATTCCCGTGATGTATCAGTTGTAACTGGTGTTTGCAAGCTCTGAAAGCAGATGAAGGCTGTGATAAGCGTGGCTCCCTCTGAGGATGTGCCTGGTTGTCCCCCGATCCTTCGGGAAGTGACTGCTCTGCAGAGACTCACTGGTGGCTCTTGCAGAAAAGAATCCCTTGTCCCTACTGCTGGTTTCCACTTCTTCTCTGGCTGCAGTACCTGTAAAACACATCCTCAAACGAGACTGGCTGGAAAGTAGCCCAGCAAGGATAAGAAATTATCCTCTTTGAGCTGGAGCAATTTCTCAGCTTGGTTCATCACAGAACTGCAGAGATGCCAGCGCAGTCGTGGCACAGGAGAAACAAGAAAGCCAGGATGGAGAAGGGGATGTGGCTGTTAGCTGTGATTTAAATGCACAGTGAGCCCTGGGCCAAGTGCCTTTTACCAAGCTGGTGCTGAGCAAAGCTTGTTCTGAATTAGAATTTATGCTAAGAAAAAAAGTGGTTATCATCCCTGGAAATATAAAAGTCCCCGTTCGGCAGTTTCCCACAGTGTGAAAGAAATACAGTTTAGAAAGAACTATTTTTGCTTTGAAATCTTCCAAAGGAAGTTGAGCCCAAACCTGCACCTCACAGGGCTGGGAGATGTGAGTACTTAGCCAGAGCTGCAGGGCTAAGGCCAGCCCTCTCACACCACAGGAGCCTGGAAAACCTGGGAGGAGAGTTAATTAACCATCTAGCACACAGGAATGATCTTGGTGCTGGGGGGAAAAAAGGCTGCTAAATAAAGGGAGCTGGTCAAGAGGAATTAGGGAATTAGGCTTGTCAGTGGAGCAGAGCAGGCAGGTCTGCAGCTGAAAAGCACCAAAGTGCAAGGAGGAGAGTGTTTTCCTGAGGTCCTTGTGGAGTTTGATGAAGGTGTTCCAGGAGGTGGGACACAGCACTGATGTTCTGCTGTGTGTCAGAGGTGATAGGAAGCAGTGACACTGAGTTAAGGGCTTGCCACAGATGAATCATAAAATAGTTTGGTTTGCAAGGCACCTTAATGATCATCTCATTTCAACCCCTTGCTAGGGGCAGGGACACCTTCTCCTAGACTAGAAAAAAGAAATTCATGTCATATTCTTAAAATATGGTACAAAATCAGTGAAAAGGAAAAAAAGAGTAAAGTACAATTAAGCAATTTGGTGGAGTTTTAGAATGGAGAAAAATAACTTCTCTTTATTTGAAGTGTTAAAATGGAGCAGAAAGTCTGGAAGACTTTTTCCATGACTATCAAAGCATGACAGAAAGCCCAGATTCCTTATTGTTTCCTTGGTTGCAGGTGTGAATTGCCAAAGTCAACTAAGACTGTGGGGCATAAAGATTACATTAAGATTAAAACCCAACTAAATACTTACTGACATCATCAGGTCCCTTTGGAAAGCCTCACTGGCTGCAGAATGTGTATGTTGTATCTGTGCTTGCCTATAATGAATTATTTTATCAGTACAAGCAGAAGCCACACTATGTATTCTCACACAGTGTTTGAGGCTGCTGTTCTGAGCTTCTGTCCCACCTGGGCATGGGTGGCAGCCAGGTGGCTGAACTGGAGTTTGGGGAAGTCAGCCAGTATGAGATGAGCCCAAATGAGCACGGATTTGAAAACGTGGGGAATTATTTCCTGCTACAGAACATGGGAGGTCTCAGGTGCTGTGAAAGTCCCCTTCAGATCACCACATACTTGTGATATTCAAGACTGAGACTGGAGTGATGCCCCCGTTTTTTAAAAGCCTCCTGTGCTTTAGAGGATGAAAATATTTGTGGGGTAAGAACGCGTCACAGATCCTCTTTGCTTTGTCCATGTTCCTGTGTGCGGTATTTTTGCACTTTGAAACAATGAAAGTTCACAAGAGAAATGTTCAATTAAGTGTTAAACACCCTCATCAATTCAGGGATCATTTCCAAATCTGATGGATGAGTTCAAAATCTTCAATTCATTCTAACCATCAGGCGGAAAAACAGTTGAACTCCGGAGGAGAAAAGAGCAGATAAATGCTGAAATGAACTTGCATATCTTTAAGAGGTACAGTGCACTGGAGACAGTGAGTTATGAACATGAAAACTTCCCAAGTGTGTACTGTAAGCAGAATAATAATGGGCAAGGTCTTAAGCTGAGGGTTTTCTTTCTCTGACTTAATTTTGATCCAGGTTTAAAAGGCACAGCATTGGTTTCTGTGTACACATGGAGAGAGTCTCATACCATGCACAATTAAATTATTTCCCATGACAGTAAAAAAAAAACAAAACCCAAGGAAAACACTATTAAAACCAAGAAGTTAAAAAGCATGCAAATAGTAAATTGAAGAGGAAAAGCTGAAAGAGGACTTTGTGAATTCTTGGCTGAGTAATTTTTAGAGTTCTCAAAACTAATGCCATTTTTATGTTAGTTTATTTGGATAGTTAGGATATATTTTTGATTTTTAATCTGTTTCTCACAGATGCATCCAATGGATTCATGCTGTAGAAACTTCTAAGAGAGTTTTGAATTAATGCAATGGGTAAGCCACTGAAAAGTGGATAGAAACAAATATTCATGTGTTATAATGGTATGATTCTGTTTTGTGTCAGCAGTGCTCTTAAATTCACAGTTTCTGTATTTTATTAAAAATAGCTTATGTAACATGAAAAAAAACCATAATGGAAAATATTTTTCTGAATCCTGTCACAGTTTCCTGTAATTCTGCGTTTTGTATGAACAGACTCAACTGTATTTCCACTAGATTTTTAGACTGGGCTTCCATTCAAAACTACACTTTGAAGATGATGAAGTATGAATTAAAAGAAAACAAAACAAAAAACCCCCAGCAGTGGGTGCACTGATAGCAATGGAACAATCTTATTGCCCGATAATACCCATCCTGTTACTTTTCAGAATATCCAGTTTCCGTAGCTGAACTATTTCCATTGTTATGAAGTCATGTGACATGGCATAAGTGAGCTATTCAAGGCAGAACAGAGGTCAGTATGTTTGTTTAAACAATTTAAATAATAATAATTTTAATATAAAAATGTCTCTTGGTTGCTGAATGGATTCCCATGAAGAGAGTATCCATACTGTGCTTAGGGTTATATAAAAAAGGCCAGGAAATATCAAGTGACATATCCAGGTTGATTCAGGGAGCTGGTAAAGGACCTGTGAACTGAGCCTAAATTTGGTGAGTCTCAGGGTGCAGGTCCATAATGCACCTGAGCTGCTAAAGCTGTGGAGCCAGCTGGAAAAGGAGGTCTCGTTTCCCCTCACTCGCTCCCCTCTGCCAACACTGGTGCTTGTTGACCGTTCACTGAGCCATTTCAGGGACTCCAACAACCTGAAAACCCAACTCACTCCTCCTCCTAAGAGTGGGGGAAAGGGGCAAAGGCAAGACCACAGGGTTGTCATCACTGTCTCCGACTGTGTCTTGTTGAATTGTTGCAAAGATCTGATGATGTTGAGTGATCCCGTACCAGCACCAAAGACCCAGAGGTGTGAGCACTAACAGAGATCCTACTCTGCTTCCCACCACCACTACTCTCCTTATTCTGGTCTGTTTGGGCCTTGCACGCTTCCAGCACAGCTGCTTGGGTTTCACCCTTAAATCCGTACAATACACCAACAGTGAAATGCAGTGAACTGAATTTCTCCTCAGCAGCAAGGTGCTGTGAAATAAATGAATTGTGGGTACTTGCAAGTAACTGCAGGTGGCAGAAAATGGCATTCATGGGATGTATGTAACACTTCCTATCACTTGTCAGCCCTTTAAAATAGCAAACTTCACTAGTCGACCCAAATGTAAGTACTAAAAATAAACAGATCAGCAACGCTGTGCTTGGTTTTTACAGAATAAAAGGCTTCCGTTATTTTCAGAGCCCGATTTTTTTCGTTTCCCTTAATACGCTGACCTTTCTTTACTGGCCTGCTTATTAGTAACACTTACTTTTGGGAGATTGTAGTGTTGCTGAAAGCACAGAAAATACAATTCCTCTAGCAATTAATCCTTGTCTTGATGCTACCTCCACAGTACAATGCCTCTCTCTTTTACTCCTGGCTTTTTTTCTTTCTCTTTTTCATCCCCTCTGTTTACCCCAATGTAGCCACTCCACGAGGTAATTCCTTTTGTGGACAAGCTTGCTGCAAACTATCTCCTATTTACACTGCCCGCAATTTTCAATTAAAGACAAGAACTTAACTTTAGTGGAGGGTCCTATAGAAGCCACAGAGTCTGGCATTTGGGAACTTAGATTTGCTTTCCCAGCTTGAGACTTTGAAGTTGGGAAGCTTGAGAGAGTGCCTGGAGGAGGTGGTGAAGTGTCTTTCACATAAGAGCTTTAAAGCAGAAAACATGTTAACCCAAGTGCTCCGAGGCCAGGGAAAAACAAAAGGTAAGAAAACAAATTTCATGCAGGAATGATGTGTAGGCTTGGTAGCCAGGAACATGATTTAAGGAAAACAAGTTGCTGAATTACCCTTTGTACAGTATAATAATGTCAGCAACATAAAAACTGGTCTTCTTCTAAAGAATATCTCTGAGGTGTCCAGTCTAAACCAATTAGGCTTTAAGCAGAAGACTGTGAAATGCCGCTTAACATGCTGGTTTTAAGCTTATAAGAAACATCTGTAGGGAGAAGGAACTGTAAGTTTTTTGTTTGCTAAGACACACGAGAAATTATTGTCAGACAATGAGAAGGATTTCATAGTATAAAGTCCCCCTTTCAGTTTCTCATTTATCTCTGTGTACATTTGAATAGTTTAGTAGACTGCAAATCAACTTTTTATTTAAAAGGTGGCTTGTGCTATTTATTTTGTCTGTACTTATCACACTATAACATAAACAATCCGTGAAGATTTTCTGACTATATGAAGTAGTATGTGTGTGTGTGTATATATATATATGTGTGTCTTGTAGTGGACAGGAAACAATCCTGAGTACTTTTGGTCCTGTCAGGCCCCTGTTATGCACATGCACAGCCATAGAGCAGCTATATCTAAAACAGCCTTTTTTCAATTTATCTGCCAGCTAATCAAACTTTAAAACCCCTACACACTGTCTGATAATAAGAATTAAATCATGTAATAACCAATGGATAAATATATTAGTTGAATACATATGCAATGCTTTTTTAAACAAAATTTTATCATTATTTTGAAGCATCCAAGAAGAACAGGGTCTGAAAAGTTTTAAATCTGAATTATCTTAACTACTTCTGACAAGTTTACACATGAGAGACATCGAGACTGTGTGTACTACTTGCAACTTTGAGTTCCGTCCTGGCTTTCTGTTTGAAAGGTTCCAGCCAAAGTTAAATCAACCCACCCTTTGCTGATTTCCAACATCAGACATGTCCTCAGCTTTTTTTTTTTTTTAAAAAAAAAAACCCTTGCTTTCAGACTGACTTTCTCCCAATTGAAATTCAGTCCCTGAATGGTTGGTTTTTTCCTTACTTCTAAACGTTGATAAAAAAGGGTTTTCTTCACTCCCTCAATTTGATGTGACAGGGCCCTGACATGAATAATGGACGTATTTCTTTCACAGGCAAATCAACTTAATTTAGCATGCTTTTATACTTTCAATAGCAAAGCCACAAGCCTGTAAATTCCATGAGATCCTTTAGGTTTGCAGAAATCTTTAGAATTAGCAGAAAATGTATAAAGTAAACAGCACTTATTTTGTCAAAATACTTGAATAACTTTTATACAGGAGTTAGAGATGAATATATCACTGCCTAATCAGATTGTGATTTACATGCAGTTGAGGATGGGCTGCCCGGGCTCAGCCTGCCCTTTTGCTAAGGGAGAAAAGAAGGCTAGAAGGACTAAATCATCACAAACATTAAATAGAATTAAAATTCCAAACTCTCTTCTGAAGGCGAAGGAGGAAAGTGGAATTTGAAGAAGAGGTTTATGCAACAGAGGTTATGTCAGGAGAACCCCATTCTCTGCCCATCTCTCTGGACAATTGCTGTTGAAGTATTTGCTGCTTTGCACAGGGTCCTACTGCTTGAGAAATGAGGATAGAAAAAGAGTATTATTTACTATTTACACAGGAGAAAGAGCGACCAAAACAATCCGCCAGCTTTAGAAAATATCCTGTGTCTGTGCAGCCACGTGCACTGACAGGTGTTGTTCTAGGCAGGTCAAACCTGGTGCCCTGCATTGCTGTCACTGTCATTGTTTCATGTGCAGCAGCTCCATCTCTGTCTCCAGACACGCTGGAAAAGGTGTGTTAAAGTGTTGCTGTAAGATTTGCTTTCTGTTGAACATGCAGCAAAACCCCTCTTTGAAGCTTCAAGGAGCAACCCCTTAGTTATATGGTTTCAGGATGGACCAGGACTGACTGGTACCTCCCTTTTGACCTGCTATAAATCTTATGTGAAGCCAACAAATGCAAGGGTGAGCTCTGCTCTTTTCCCCCACAGAAATCCAAGGACTGGGAATGAGGGTGACTTACTCAGCTTGCCCTTTTCACCATTAGGACTCATGTCCCAGCTCTGCTGCTGGTAGAAAGCAGCCTGGTAACACTATCAAAGGAAAATAGAGGTTAATTCTATTGTCATTACTTATTATTGTAACATCAGGCAGCTGTAACAGCTCATTCATTAAAATATCCTCATAGTGTTGATAGTGTATCAGTCAGTAGTAAATAGGTTAGCTCAAGGTGTACAAACTCTACTGCTAAAAATCATTCTGCTTGCATAACAGGGAGTTAAAAAAACTCCTTCCCTTTCTTTGTAGTATTACATAAATAAAATAGAAGCTAGTTTAAAAAAGGATCTTCTCAAATGAAATGCTACTTGACTCTAAGCCATCATACTGGGTAAGAAAAAAAACCAGCCCATCCAGATGTTCTGCTGCATTCAACCTTGCTTTGCTAGATGCAATCAAGTTCCGTGGTTAACGGGATCCCACATACCTCCAGGTCTGTCTGTAATAAGTAGTTAATCAGCCAATTAGGGGAACCAACAATTACAAATTGGGAAGAAGAGAAAAAGGAAAGAAGAAGGGGAATGAGTCAAGGTAGGCTGCAATCCCTTTGAAAAGGTTTCTAACATTAACTCCTAAAGAATTATGTTCTATCGTACCTTGACTGATTTGTTTTCCCCCTTGCTCCCCCTTCCCCTTTTCCTACTCATTGGGTCAGTTAATTGGCTGATTAACTAGCAATTACCTCTGGGACCAGCTCTATATAGGGTCTCTTTTAATCTAGAATTTTATTGACAAAGGCACCAGAGCAAATTCATCTCTGGGGTAAGCTTGTTGGAGTGAATGGACTGACATCCAGGACAAAGTTGATCCATTGTATCACAGGCACTGTGTTTTTAAAGCATTTGATTAACTCAGGACTTTAAAAATTACCTTCCTTTTCTGCAAAATCTGTTCATTTTGGGTAGAAGAGCGAACAAGAGCTTGTGAGGGAAGTCAGTCAGATGGTCAATATCTGGAGCAGAGACATCCTCCAGCCCCTGGCTCTGTGTAATGATATAACAGCTGAACAGGGTGACACCTCCCCTGTCTCTCAGGCTGGCACTGTTGCAGTTTTGCTGGCACGGACTTTTTCCTTAGCACGGGCACACTGATTAATTGGCAGCCCCAGAGGGTAGGGGGCATTTCTTATCTTTGGCCACAAAGCCTGGTATGTACAGCTGACTCGCCCCAGCTAGGGGCAGGTGTACCTGACAGGAACTGGGCACTCAGTATAGTGCAGCTCAGCTGTACCCGGCCCATTTCCATTCCCTGCTCAGACCATCTTCTACATCGCTTTCCTTCTCCTTGACCCTGCACTTCTGCTGGCTTCCTGCAGCCCTTTGAAGGGTGTTTTGTGCTGTGGGAATCAAACCCAGTGCATTTACTGCAGTGCTTTAGGCCACCAGAAAGCTTAAATGGGACGCTGCAAATAGAAATCCTTTGTTCTTGCGTGTGCCTGGGTATTCTGCAGGGTGCTGTTGCCTTGGGCTGCTCCTCTGAGGAAGGGAGTGCTGAAGGAGGTGGACCTTACACACGGTTACCAGGCAGTAGGGAAAGCACGATACAGGAGTGGATGGAGATCCTGTTTTGGGAGAACTCAGACCAAAGAGCCAGTTCTGGACATTGGAGCCAAAAGGCAGAGGATCAGATTATTGTGGGATCTGGCAAATTCCCTAGAACACTGGGACCTGGCAGGAACACATCCCTCCCTGCATGAAAGGAGCTCTGTGTTTCAGTTTCAAAGAGTGCATGGGTTAAAGATAGGCAAGCCTGGGAAGAGAACAGCTTAAACACAAGGAATATGGGCTATCTGTGGGGAGGGGAATGGAAGAAGGAATGTCTTTATCCCATGGTATGCAAGGATATAAACCCCTGCTGCTGGGTGCTATTTTCTAGGCAGGCAGATCTATGTCTGCCCCCCTGTTGGTGGTGCTGCAGGTGTTGCAAGGAACAGTGCAGTAGGGGCGAAGTAGTTCTGCAAATTTAGAGACAAAAGACAAAGATGCAAGTCATAAAAATGGCCATGGATATTTTATAGAGGTCGAGGGGCAGAGGTGGGACATACAGTTGCATCCTGCCCTCCTGCAGCCATGCAGCAGTCCAGAATCGGTGTGCAGTGGGTGGCACCTTCTGTAGCCAGCTCTGCCAGCTGGAAGTGTCACTGTTTCTACCTGGAAGTCACCTCTGCATGGGTGTTCACTCTCAGTCCTGTGGGGAGGGCATAATGTGAACATTTTCTTGCTGTACTGCTGTATAGACAAAATTGTCCTCTCTGTTCCAACCTGTCTTGTTAAAAATTTGTATGATACAGGTCCCTAAATAATGCTGGCATTTTTGGAAAAGCCTAGTTCTTTCAAACTTCTGCACAGTAGTGCACTTGAAATGAAAGGAGATTTGAGCTGAAAAAAGAAAAAGAGGGTGAGATCACTTTTTTTTTTTTGCATAATGAAAACATGCTGTCTGGTTCAGGGAGTAGCTGAAAAAATCAGTGGGAGAAAATCTTATCATAATTGGTCTCCTTGCAAAAGACATTTGCTTTGCTGAAAAAACCATTATACTCATAGTGGTAAGAAACTTCTAATACAATTACCAGGATCTGAAGGATGTGGTCATCAGAGGGAGAGACCAGCTTTGCTGGTATCACTGAAGTAAATGCAATCCCATAAGGTATTTTTGAGTCTGAGAAAACACCTGATACCCAGTTTACATGTTAACTAGAGAGTAATGCATTTGCATATCAAAAAAATGGTGAAACACGTTCCCGAGATCCAGACAAAGTCAGCACAAACCTGTCACTTTGATGGTCACAACTCTGGATTTCCCTGGAACACAGCGCATCCTAAAGCTCGCCATCTGTCAGTGTTGTGGAGGGACTTCGTGGAGAATTTAGCCAGAAACCATGTGGGTTACTAAAATAACATTCCTGTCTTTCATGCTAAAGGGTTTGGAAGCCTCAGATTAAAGGTAGATATTCCTTAGATGTCAAAATTACTATATAGGATGTATGAGCTGCCTCGAGACAGGAGGCCAGACTAAATAATCTTTATAATGGTTCTAAAGCAATACATATTTATAAATTAAGATCCAAATTTACAGTCAGCACCAATAATACTGTTACTGGCCATGAATGCAGACAGGAAGTGCAGTCAGAGAGTCAGGACTGAACTAGTGGCTGTGATTCATCTCAACAGTGAATGTAGGAGCAGGTGCTTCTTCATTCCATCTTCCTCCACCTGTGCTCTTGCCACAAACCGTTAGCAGAGGTTTTCAGCCACGGCAGAGGGAATGGATAACAGGTCCAGGAAAACATCTCAGGATCTGGTAAAACCAACAGGATTTCCTCTGGGCTAGAAAAGGTCTTTTCATCCTGAGGCTGTTGAGGTCTATAAGCAAGAGGTGGGTGCTATGCTGGGCTATTCCCTTAAACATTCCAGGTCTTCTATCCTTGTAAAGGGAATGAGGGAAAAGGGATTTTGTGTAAATTATTTAGTAGAAGACAATCTGGAGAAGGCACTGTTAGTCTCCTCTAGCAAAGGACA
The DNA here is from genome assembly GCA_013396755.1 of Sclerurus mexicanus. Lineage (NCBI taxonomy): Eukaryota > Metazoa > Chordata > Aves > Passeriformes > Furnariidae > Sclerurus > Sclerurus mexicanus. The sequence continues at coordinate 1,048,640 of VWZF01004740.1, forward strand.
CCAATCTGGGGCTTTCTCTGTCTAGGAAAATGCACATGTTAGAGGTGATAAATATGGAGCTATTTATTACAGCTTTTGAAACTCTGCTTGTCATAAACTAGAGAACTGTCATAATGATGGGGAGAAAGTGTGGTTAGTGTGGTTTTGAGATTTGCTGGAGAAATAAGGATGTGGATGCAGCATGTAAAACTAAAAGGAGAATATTTGTTTATCCTATTCTTATTTCCTGCTCATTTGATGTCTCCTAATGTGCAGCTTTCAATAATCTGATGGGGCAGAGGGAGTGGGGTCTTTAACCAGTGCTAGTCTGTACCTACATGGTGTCATCAAATAGGTGCTTGAGCGAAAGTGGCTTCCTTTCAGAGCTGTGGAATGGCAGTTTCTCTTCCAGTTCTTCACAGGCACTCAGGCAACTTTTGTTCACTGCTAGATGTGGGTTAGACACGTAAGGCATGACAGCTTAAACAGGCAGCCCATCATAACAGAAGTAAAGACATTACAAAGCAGGACAATGGGACAATAACTGACTGATTTTTAGTTAATCAATCAGCTCCCCCCTTGGGCTGTGTGCTGTGCCTCTGCTCTGCCGCTCTTCTTGCCTTGCCAGGATGCTGCCCCCTCCCACTGATGCCAAAAATGACCACGATAATACAACCAAGTTTGGAGCAATGATAAACTGTCACCTTTAAAAAAATTTAGAACTACAGAAATCCAGTTCTTCTGTTTTCCTTCTCGTGCCCTCATGCATCACTGTACAGGCTCTAAACAGATGAGCCCACTATCACAATGTTGTCAGGGCCCTGCTAGTTTTCTAGTTCATATCCTTGTTCATGCTGTTTGCTAAGTACTTGTTCACTGTGACAGCTTTCAGCAAAACAGAACACACTGAATGCTTCTTTCCAAACAGCTCTGTCCTGCTGGGCTCCAAGTGAAACAAGCCCTTCAGACTCCATCATGTGAACTTTTCATAAGGAACAATCTCCTTTAGACAATTCTTTTCAGAGATACTACCCGTGAAACTGGGGCTTGGGGATGAGGTGACATCACAGCCTTCTTCCTCTGGCCAGGGTCATGGCCACCAAAGTTGTATTTGTCAGGAGGCCTCCACATGGCATGGTGCATGATTTCCTTAATTGCCTAATGTTTCCCCATTAAAAAAAAAAATCTTCAACAACTGGAAAGTGTATTTTAGTATGTTTTCTGTTGAAAGAAAAGCAAAGGCTTTTTGTGCAAACAGTCAGATCCCGGGTTGTGAAAATCAGAACCGATTAATGAAAACATAACTCACATACAGTTAAATTTTAAAGGCAGATGCGCCAGAGCTGGTGGACCAAAAAGACAGATTTTTGCTAATTCCCTCGTTGGTGTCTGTACCTTGTGCCATCCCCCTATGGCTCATCTTGCTCTGCTTGGTAGCAGTTGTGTAGAAACAAGCAGGAGGTTTGAGGAACAAGGCAAGGTGTGTCTGTTCTTACCACTGAGTTCGCACATAAATAGGGGGAAAAGGGCTGGATTAGAGAGTCTGGGAACATGCAAAATGTTTGCACTCTGCCAGAAAGAAAACCCTCTGGTTCTCCTTCCACCTCACTGCTGAGGAGAGACCTTAGAAAAGTACCACCACCTTTCCAGGAGGTGGAGGTTGAATTGATGACCCATGAAAAGTGTCCTAATCCGACCGACCACCATCCCAAATGCCAGCCATGCATGGGCAGTGTAGAAAAAGCAATGTGGTAAAAGCACCAGAGAAACAGTCACGTGGAAGAAACTGAGGGGAAAGAAAAGTTTCAGGTGTGTGATTTGATGCAGAAAATGGTCCTTCTGGTAGTGATGTGTCCCATTAATATGGGAATGGAGCATTTACATGGTTTTGTGCTTTTAGCTACTCTTGGTTCTGTAAGAATAGGAAAAAAGGTACCTCATGAGTGATTTTTATTCTGTATTAAAGAACTGTTCTGCACTGCATTGCAAAAAAAGAAGATAACCCCAAAATGGATTAAGAAGGCATTGACCTTAGATAACTTAAAACAAGAGCTAATTGGAAAACAAATGGAAAAAAATGTCCTTCAACCCCAAGTGGTTTTTCATCCTTCAAGAAAACACACCAATAGCATATTAACTGCCTTTTGGTGAAATTTGTAGCTGAAAATATTTTGTTTATCCAACCTCAGTGATGAAATATATCACAACTGTGAGCTCCAGAATGTGTCTTTCCCTTAACACAGTTGTATATGATAATATTTTCTAACTCAGAGGGCATTTTTTCCATCTGTGTTTCTGTAAATGTTAGTTTCCAAGCAAGGTTTAATTTATCTGAGTCACTCTGTGGGCCAGAAAAAGGTAAAGGGCGAGTGATTTATATGAAACTTTTGTCTTCAACATGTGTGCTCTTTAAGAGATGTTCTGTAGCATCTTTGGATGAAATTAATTGAATAGACTGAAAAAAATATGTTTTGTTATGTCCAGAAGTAGCAATTTGGTTTTCCGATCTGACTTCCTATAAATCCCCATTCACTCTCAGTCAGATCAGGGAATTCTACCACTCATCTGTATATCTGGCCAATAATTCAGGACTGAAATGTGTAACACCAAAGCAGTAATCTTCCTTTTCATTCCACATCCTTCTAACGAGAAACACTAATTCATAATTGTTCGAAGTTATGCATTTTGCGTGCGGAGTTCTAGATGAAGTTAGTGAAAAACTGGGCCAGGCTTGGTCCAATCCCACATGTTACTGTGTAAATTTGTGCTCACATGGAGTTGTCCTGTTGTTGCTCTAGTGGAAACCATTCTTCTTTCTAACTGCATCCTACTTGATAAAAAACCACTTCCATTTGCAATTTCACAGTTATTTCCATGCCCAAATAAAGAAGGAAACTTTGAGACCAAGTTTTAAAGATGCTGAGCAGACAATAACTCTGCTACCTTTGGGTTGAAGATGTACTTGTGATTCCCTCATTGATATGGAAAAGGGAGACCATCTTCAAACTCAAGTGTTTATGTCTGTTTCTTCTCCCAACTCGGCACCACAGTGCTGTGTAATTCCCAGTGAGGGCACTGGGAGTTTTTCTTACTGTAATTTTAGATTTTAAAGTCATTTTAGCAACAGTTACTGACTAATAGTTAATCTTGCTAAAGAAAAAAAAAAGGCAAGGAAAAAGACCTCTGGACAGTCACAGAATATTTACAAATCAAATTGCTTTAATGTCTGTTTTAAATGTAATCATATGAAATCATACTTGATGCTAATAATTTTACTTTAGTGGTTTACCTTAAAATGCTCATCATATCTCGTGCTGCCTAGTTCACATTCACCTGGGATAGCCAGTGATAACCAAACAATTTCGAGGTCAGCCAGGTGTGGAAGTTAGTTATACAATTTTGACTGTGCAGCCTGTGGTTGTGTTTTACAGGACCTCACAAATAACAACCAGCTTCTGCCTGTTCTTTGTCCTTTAAATTCATGTAAGACCTTAGACGGAGGAAAGGAGAGCAAGAAGAGGAATGTCTCCATGCGGGAGAACTTGAACACGGAGTAATCTGCAGTCACGTACTGCATTTGCTCATGCTGCGTGGAAAAAACATAACTTCTGTGCTCAACCATTTTAGTGTAAAGGTGCATATCGCAGGTTTCAAGTGCAGGCTGCAGTAAACACAAACAAACGTCGTATTCATTCAGCTGTGGTTTCTCCCATTCGCTCCTCCGCATTCTCTCATCACTCTCAGAAACGAGAAACGCACGTTTCCAAGTGGGGGGATGAGTGGGCGCTGGGATTGAGCTTTTTCTATGCAACCCTTGCTTTTTCACGATTCATTAAACCCTTTCTCCCTCGCGTGTAATTGGACCCCTCTCATTTACATGCATGAGGGATGCATAACTCAGAGAGGTGCTGTGGTCAGGAGCAAAAAAATAAAGGGAAAAAGAGGAGACGGCCCTTGGGCCGGGGTAAGGAGACACGGGAAAACTTGGCGAGAGCAATCGTGTCGTGGTGTTGCCTCTCTGGAGGGAGAGAGCTGGTCCTGCTGAGCAGTGCCAGGGCTGTGCAGGGAATGGACCGAGCTGGGAAAGCTTTGGGCTGCCTCGACTGACCCTGGGGCTGGGTCTTCAAAGCCCATCTTTGCAGTGACCTCAGCTGCCCAGAGAAGTGCTGCTCTGTGTGCCAGGCAGCTTGTCTGCCTGGGCTCCTCTGCACAGTGACACCCGATTAATTAATTACACATTGCTGATAGAGCCTTCCCTGCTATGGTGCATCTTCCAGAGCTACTGAAGCTGAGCTGGCAGTTTTAGGGAGGTGGAAGGAAAGAGGCACTGCTTTTCCCTTCTTTCGCACTGTGGAAAATAACATTTGGTATGCAACAGATTTTTCCTCGCAGAACAGGGTCAGAAGTTTAGGCAGCTTGTTCCTTCCATTCATGGTGGGGAAAAGTCCCCAGCCAGAAGGTGACATACTTCAACTGGCTTTTTATACTGCTGAATTTCTACTTATAAAAGTGCATCCTGTGCGTAGTAGAAACTGCTCCTCTCTTCCTCTGCACAAGCTCTGTTTAGCTCATCTTTATGCAGCTCTTAAAGTTGCTGTGGCAATGTCAAGTTACGTTAAAAAAAATCCCTAACATGATGTCTCCCACTAGCAACTCTTGATACATCAGTAAGTTGAGAATATAGTCAAGTTTGTTAAGATCTAGATACTGAACAGCAAAGCTTATTTTTTGAGCGGTGATTTTGACTTTATAAAGCACGGGCCAGACTGTTCGTATGTAAGATAACACATTAGGCACTGGTACCTGCCCTGCAGGAGAAGGAGCGCTGCCTGTTCAGGAATACCTGCTCTCCTCTGCCCAGGCAACTCTGCCTGTGGCTGCACTTCCCAGCACTCCCTCAGGGGCAACTAGCAGGAATTATGCTTTTCCTGGTTAAAAGAACACAAGTGGCATTTGCTGATTGGTACTGTGGGCAAAGTGTAAATATCTTTGCATTTCAGGGGAATTTATGGCAAGGGAATCTGCGTGGCATGGAGCCTTAGTAATTTAATTCTAGAGCAGTTGGCTTTACGTGTCTCAAGAGATGATGTTTTATGGTGGGAATAATTTGGTAATTCTTAAACTTTTAACAGGAAACAAGGAATGTGATATTATCCTTAGTGTAGCACTTGGGATTGTGTCTCTTAGTAAATGTTGACAGTCATTTCAGATTTTTTTTAAAAAACTTTTATTTTTCTAATGATTTTTTATGAAGTAGTTGAGTACATTTGATGGAAGAAAATATTTAAACACTATCTGAGCTAATATTTGTTTTCACGTTGTCAATGGGAAAAGTTTTTAAGGAATGAAATAAAAAGCATATATAAATGTATTAATGAGCGTTTCTTCTAAGCTCTTACTTTATATGCTCAAGCCCATCTTTTAGCTTAACTTCTATTTAAAAAGTTGAAAGAAACGAGGAAATCCCCGCAGAGAACAGCCAGCCACACTTCTGAATTTCAATGCGTCCTTCTAGACGACCGCCTTTTATTTTAAATGGTAAAGTTGTTGCTTTAATCAGGAGACAATCCTTATATATTAGTTGTACTGGCTTATAATTGTAAGAGCTAAATGATACACAAAACTGGATACACATCTTTGCAGGCCGATTAATGGGGAGGACTGAAAGCAAAAGTAAACACTAACCTTGCAAAATAAAAGAAGTTAAAAGATAAGTGTTAAGGACCTTTCCCTTTTTTTTTTTTTTTTGGGAGAATAAAACAAGATTTAGTAGCTTTCCACTTAATTTAAATGAAAAGAATCGCTACCTTACATATTGCACTGATAATGCGGGGGAGAGCGAAAACAAAACCGTCTTTGTGGCACTGACACCTCCTTTAGTTGTTGTGAAGAAACTTTTCCCCTCGGTATCTACTAACCAATTCTAATTAATGCCGCGCATTCCTCCACTGAAATCATTTAATGCATAACAAGGGGGTGGAAAAAAAAAAGAGAGAGAGAGAGAGCGGGAGAGAGAGGGAAGAAATTCTCAATGCTGATGATTGCCCTGTTCGAATTATGGGAGTGAAAGCCCGGGCCCCCTAACCTACTGTCTGTAAAGCAGAGCTTTGAAAGGGAGCTGCGACCTACAAAAGCTGTCAATCTGCCCTGCCCCGAAAGCCTGGGTTCACATGGATTCCAGTGACAGCCCTCCTCCCCCACACACAATACATCAATCTGTCTCTCCCCCGAGCACCCACAGCCCATTGTGTGAGCCGCAGGTGCCTCATATAGCACCCATGGCCACCCCAGGCCCCCCAAGCACAGCCTGGACAAAGGGCCCGGGCAGATGGGGTGGGTGTCACGGCGATAAAGGGGGTGCCCACGGCCACTCGGGGTTTAACTCTTTTTGGGGGCGTCTCTGCTTCAAACCGGCGTCTTCCATCCCCTTTGGCGAGGGTTGTCCAGCAGCGGCAAAGGCTGGCGAGGGGTGTTTGGTGCTCAGACTCTGGCATCTTGAAAAAGTGGGTGTTGCAAATTGATGGCAGCATTTGTAAGGTATCAGTAAATACGGAGGCAGCAGCTGCTCCTGCCCAGGGATCTGGAAAGGAGCCTAAACTCTCTTCCCGACACCTTAATGGGCAAACAAGCCCTAGGGATGTCTCTGTTCTGAATTACCTGTGTCTGTTCGGCACAAGAGCAGGGTCAGTACCCAACTGTCCAGACACCGAAGGACAGTCCTGTAGGGCTGTGCTGCTGATGGCCCTGAAAGGAACTGGCTGCCCGTCTGATCCTGGGCATTGCCCAGTGAAGGTCTGGTCTGTGACAGTGTTCCAGGTTTTCTGTAGGTCTTGATTAACTGATTCGTGTATGGAGTGAAGGTTTTTCTCTTTTTCCCCTATTGGTAGAAACTGTGAATTGGAGATGGGGATATGTCTGTGTGATTGTGCAGGTGGACATTCCTGCCTTAAAAGAAAATAGTGGCAATGGTAATATAGATGATAAGAAGGCCTGCTAATGCAGTGTTAAAAGTGACACTTGTTCATCTTCTGCCGCTTTCTGTGTCTGACTGTGAACGTGTCGTGTTTCCCCCTGCAGTATTAAGTCAGGTTTGAAGAATCCAGCTGATAACTATGGAGCCTAATGTGATAGGAAGCTGCACAAGGAGACTAGATATGGAGCAGAGGAAGCTCATCCATGTTCAGGCTGTTACAAGTGGTGCATAACTGGCTGTCACTGTTGTTCTCTTCCCAAAACTTAGAGCACAGGTCTTCTGATCTCCTTCAGTGGAAGTACCTCATCTTCTCCTGAGTAAATCGAGAAGTTTTGTAATTCCACTTCTTTAATAACCTTGCCTTTACTGAAGTCGAAATTTGCATGAAATAAACTTGCTTCAATTCCCTTTATATATATATACATATATATATACATACATACATATGTATATATATATAAAGGGAATATATATAAACAAAACCCCCACGCAAACAAGCAGGTAAACAAAAATTAACAAAACAAAAATTAAAAAAAATTAACAAAAAATTAACAAAAATTAAACAAAAATTAACAGCACATTCTTGAGTTCTTAAAGTTCCTTTCCAGTTAATTTTGTCCTACAATGTCCCAGGAAGTCTCCCTTTGTCCTCAGCAGTGACACAGCTCCATTACTCCAGAGCTGTACCCTCACCTGCAGGTTTTGCTGGGTGATGGGGACATCCCAGAGCTCAGTGGCACGGCTGCTACAGCACTGTGACTCCTGCAGCACTGAGATGAGTGCAGGCTAATTGCTGAAGTTTTTCCTTTGCTTTTGTTGAGGTTCTGCTTCAGTGGTTACAAATTAAAGTGACACTGCAATTCAAGGCAGCACAATGAAATGATGCTCTTACTGCTTTGATCTTGGTCCTTAGATAGATAACTCCTTAAAAAAAAAATAAAATAAAGAACTGCTGACTAATTTGGTACTAAGCATCAGTCAGAGATCAAAAATGTCCACGTGCAGAGCCTGGTTGTAGGTGTGATGATAACATCTGTAGGTGAAGACAGGTAAAAATCTTCTGGTTCACCTGAAGCAGTTAAGTGTGTTCCACTTTGTTGGCTGAAGAGCTACATTTCAACTATCATTTCATATGGGTGTTTTAAAAACACCAGCTGGAGCTTGGGGCTGAGAGAAACAGCAGCACAGCACAGTCCAACCCATCCAGGTGACCCTAAAAAGGTGTCAAACTCCTTGGTTTGATTTTATGTAAGGAAAATATCCCAGAGGTAGGATGCCAGACTGTTGCAGTGATGCAAGGAGCTGAGCGTATGAACAGAAATGGTTCCACGGCTGCTCACATTTTCTCAGTTTAAACTGACAGAGCACCTTCAGGCAGATTTTGATCCTCCTGGCAAAATACTTGAGAAAAGTAAATTCACACTGCTGTGGACTTGGCTGTTTCTTACAGTATGATGGCAAATGATCCTGTCGTCTGATACTTGTGGTTTATTTAATTCTCTTTCAAGGCTCTGTAAAGACTAGAGGATCTATCTGCTTCTTTCTTGTATAAGCAACCTCTTACACACACAAGTCAGAAATAAAGGCAACAGCCTGGACACTAAGGTGAGCTTACTAAGATCTGATGTACGATTTGCAGTGAGGAAAGTGGAAGTGAGCTAAGGAAGTGATTCATTACCCGTGCATTCAGCCCCAGCATAGCATTGCAGACAGTTATTCTGGGCCTTAATTGCCTCTGTTAACATCATATTCTAGAGCTCATTAGTGATAAACAATGTGTATTAATATCATTCAGACAAGAACTAAAGATTAAGGTGGAAATCCATTTGCTGTGATGGCCATTAGTCAATTCAGAGCTGTTGAATGATGCTTGAGAGTCTAATATGAATTGGGAGAGTCAATATTTCATCAGGCAGATCCTCTCATCCTCCTGTGAAAAGTTCTTTGTGTAAAAAAAGTTACTTAATGAAAAGTGCATGCTTGAAAAGAACACATACTCAGTACTGCCCTGTTGGTCTCCCCAACAGTTTAAATCCTAAAGAGGGAATAAGGCCAGTCTTGGGTTTGGTGGAAGCATGTCTTCATTAGGAGAATACTTGTCTCAGAGATAGATTTGGCCCAGTGTTGCAACTTGAGTGTTTCAAATGCAGAGACTTTGCAGCTTCAGTTCCATTTCCTGGTCCAGGCAGGTCACTTGTTTGGTGTAAGTGAATATATGCTGGAGTTTCTCCAGATGTGAGTGATTGAGAATGCAATTTGTTAGTCCTTGTTCTTAATTCATACTAAGGAGACCCCACAAATGACTCAACACCAGAGGTATTGTCAGAGGCCTCAGAACCCAAACATCTATGAAAGCTGGAAAGGTGCTAGAAAATCAGCTGGGTGTATTTGTATGAAATTGCATACAAGCGATTTCCCTTGACAAGTTTTACAAATGAATTGCCTGTCCCTTACAAAATGAACTCAAATTTCTCCTACTTTTTTTTTTTTGTGGTTGTTTGCTATCTGTGATGTGGTCCTTTTAAACCAATTACTTACACCTGATAAAGTCAGCTAAAGGTCTCTGTTTTCAGAGATCACCTTCTCCTGATGCCGAGTGTCTGCAGCAGTGTTTAGGGTGATAATTGCTAATGTCAGCACAATGATCTCATGTTTAGCCTTGGTTTTCATTTATTCTCCAGTGCAATCATTATTTTCTCTTTTCAGCAGCATTAAGAGGGCATTTCAGTTTACAGGAGGCTGCACAGCTGAGTGAGTGGCTGCATTTGCCAAACCTCCAGGCTTTTCAGAACACAAAACGCCTGAAGTTACCCTTCTCACTTGGCTCGGCAAGAGGCTCTAGGTGTCCAATGCCCACGGCTAATCCTGCCTTTATTTCTCCCAGCTGCGAGCTGGATGGGCTTTGTGGCTCCCGCAGGAATAGCTGAACAGCGCAGGGCTCTTCCCTGCAGTGGGGAAGGCACTTTTGCCCAGAGCCTGGATCCAGGGACACCCAGGGAGCAGCTCCCTCGTCCCTGCAGAAGGGGAGCGCCGCCTGGCGTGGGTACCACACGCAGCTGGGTGTTTTGGGAGCAGGTGCTGCGCTGGGAACAGGTACAGAAGTGAGTGAGGTGCTTTGGGAGCAGGCAGGAGCTATCCCTAATATTTGAATTTACCCCCACATCCAGGTTTTTTTCAGCTGCTCATCTCGAGCCTGGAGCTCAGACAATGTTCTCCTCGGCTGTCGTTGGTGTCCATGGTACTACAGGAGAAGAAGCACCGATGGCATTACTACAGTTTGTGCAGGAAAAGGAATTAATTGTGTGAGTCCTCTTCTGTTTTGATTTTTCAAACTTAAGGGAAGGGGTTTTTTATATTTTATTTTAACTTTTGAGAAGAAGCACACTTTCAGATGTCTGTCATCATTCAAAATGGCACGATGTAAAATGAATACCAAAATGCAGTGCTGATATTTTGTAACCTTAGTCTTTATTGGATCATTTCAGTGGGTGGAGAGCAGCTAATAACCACTATTCATCAGCAAGAAATCTGAATTTACACCAGTAGAGGGTATTAATGTTCTTTTTTAAATGGTAAACGGCAAAAAATAATCATGTATTAAAAATGATCTGTCTGTGAGTCAGAACCCTCTCTGCAGCATGTGGTCTTGCAGAACTATTTAATCAATGACTGTAAGAGCCCTGAGGGCATTAATGGGCCTTTATGACCCTGAGCAACCTCACCTGTGGCATCCCCCCCACACCTGCCCATGGGCTCTGTAGCCCATTTTGGTCAGATCCCTGGACATGCTCCTCACCTGCTTGAGCTGCTCTGCAGGAATGCTGGTCTTTGGCTCAGCCACAGCCATACCTTGTCTGTCCCTGGGCCCTGATCTGTGGATTCATGTCCTGGACTGATGTTGGATCTATCTCATCACCATGACCCTACCCGGCCATCCCAGGGTTGTGGCTGATGCTGAATAGTTTTGCTGGACCTGATTCTGACCTGTGGATTGACTTCCTAAACCGTATCTTGGACCTGCATTGTCATCATGGACTCGTCTGGCGATCCAGGATCTTGGTAGGACGTGACTGCTCCCCCACTGGGGCTGTGGAATGGCTGGATTATCCCCTCAGGTCCTGGCTCCCCATCCCTTGGAGAGCAGCTGGGCTATGTTGCAGCCTGAAAATGATCTAACAGATGAGATAAAAGATATTAATTTATAGCTGCTATGTGCTACAAATCTTAGCTGAGACCAGGTTGACGTGATGCAATTTTAGTATAAATGTGGATACCTTTTCTTTCTTTTCTAGGACTCAGACCACTGTGAAGAGGGAGAAGAGATTTAAGAAAACCAGAGAGGACACACAGGATGAGGTTAGAAGAGTGTTTGGCTCCACACCTTTAATCACAACGCAAATGTAAGTGTATCGCCATGTGAGGGAGTGGTTGCATTGATACATCTGCTTTATTTTGCCCATTATTAAGAAATTGTAGCTGTTACCTTCCATTATTTCTAGAGCTGACACAATGCCCTGGCAAGACAGCAAGGCCCCTGTTGCAAGGAACAGCCAGGATCCAGTTGCAAAAAAGTAAAGAAAGTAAACTATTCTGGAATTTCCTAGATTGTGAAAGAGCTTGTAGGTTTTGAGTTTGGATTTGGTAGTAGCTGAATTAGCAGAGTTGTGTTCACTTGCACTCTTGGATTTCTCCCACCTGATATTGGGCACTATTGATTTTTTTTCCCCCCCCCATGTCTTGATACTTGGAAGTATGGCTTGTTACTCTGGGCACTTAGGACTGTGATGTTGAACCTGTTTCTTGTAAAGATATCACCTGAAACTGGTTTAGTGCTTTTGGAATCTTACATAGAAGGTCAGCTGATTGAGGGGAAAAACAATTTAGTTGCAGGCTGTGAGTACAGCTCTGGGGGATTTAAAGCAGTTCTTGTGTGGGGAGGAGATTACTTTGTGCCTTTATGATTGTTCTGGTTCAAAAGCAGTTTGTTTGAGGCTCTGTTGCTAAAAGGGAGAATGTGCAGAGATGCTGGAGTAGAACTGTCTGCAGAGACTGACCTGGAATGGGTTGGAGTAATTCAGTTTATACGGGACATCTGGAGTCACCTCTCCCTGCACTGCCTGCACAAAGGCGGTCTAGTTCTGGCAGGTGGCTCAGGACCTTGTGCTGCTGAATTTACAGCTGCCTCGTATTTTGAAAGGCTGGATCTCTTTTTTTTCGGGCCCTTGTGGGCACTGACCTGTGTGGAGATGATAGGGCTCCTGTATGATGTTGGGGCTATGTGATGCCACGATGGGAGACCTCCAGCACGGAGATGGGAAGCTGTGACCTCACAGTGGAGAAGCCACAGAGGAGCTGGTAGGCTCCCACAGCTGTCCCTTGACTGGGCTGCATTCCTGGTGGGGTCTGGGTTAGCCCATGCCAGAGGAGAGACCAGCAGATCCACAGGCAGGTGCCTTCCCTGTTTGCAGCGCAGACTTTGAAAGCGCTTTGCTGTGATCTTTGGTTCTTCTGCCATCGCGTGGCTGACGGAGGGATGCTGGGCTGGTGACGGCTGTGCAGTCCCTTGGCAGTGACAGCTTAAGGAACTAAAGGCTGGCTAATGAGGACTGGCTGTGAGCTTCCTCCCTTGCCACAACTCTCTGTCAGGAAAAGGGATTTACAAGACTCAGGCAGCTTCCCACTCCTTACCAGCTCAGAGGAATCCTCAGCTTCGGGTGGAGCAGTCTGGGATCCTTGTCCCTGTGGATTCTGGGGTGCAGGGCACACACAGCCTCCAGCTGCTGAGCAGGATAGGGGGCTGCTTTGGGGGGCTGCTGGGGAAAAGCTTGTGATGTTTTCAGCCACCCCAACATGTGTCCAGCTCTGGTGTGTTGGGGTGAGTCCAGAGGAGGCCATGAAGATGAAACACCTCTACTACAAGGAAAGGCTGATTGTTGGGTTATTCAGCCTGGACAAGAGAAGGTTCCAGGGAGAACTTATAGACCTTTTCAGTACTCGAAGGGGCTACAAAGAGAGCTGGAAAGGGATTTTTGACAAAAGTGTGTGTAATGATAGAACAAGGGGTAATGGCTTTAAACTGAAAGAGGCAGGTTTGGATTAGCTATTAGGAAAAATGTCTTTCCTGTGATTGTGGGGAGGCCCTGGTACAAATTGCCCAGAGAAGCTGTGGTTGCCCTATCTCTGGAAGTGTTCAGGGCTGGGTTGGACAGGGCTTGAAGCAACCTGGGCTAGTGGAAAGTGTCCCTGCCCATGGCAGGGGGGTTGGACTGGATAATCTTTAAGGTTCTTTCCCATCCAAGCCGGCCCATGATTCAGCTGTGCCTGCGTGGCTCCTGTAGTGGGAGCTGAGACCCCACTGGGATTGCTACTGACCATTGTCTTAGGAAGCTGAGTCAAGTGCCTGGGAGAGGCAGAAGCTGTTCTCAGATTTGAGGTTCTCTTCTGCAGCAATATTAGGGTGGCAATGCAGTGTGAACAGGAGCATGTGCGAAAGCACAGGGAACAAGCCCTTTGGGAGTGTCATGGGATCTTATCACTGGCATCCCACTCTGTGTCATACACAAGTGATCCTGGTTAAAGTGTAGGAGTTGGGGGATATGTGTATTTGTAAAAGGATGAAATCTGTCTAAGAACGCACATGAGTAGGTTAAATCGTGTTGTTTGGAGATACTGTGAATAAATAGCAGGCTTACGAGTTTTGCAAGCCCCCTCAGTCCCACAAAGGAACAAAAAACAAACAAAGCCTTCAATTTCCAATGTTTATTTAACATTAAAACAGTGCTTTTCATACTGATTTATGACTGATTTATGATCTTGCAAATAAAACATGTTACTCCAAGTAGTTGAAGTTATACTTTCATCATGTTTGTGGACAGAAGGAGAGAGCAAGGTGCTACAAGAACATCATTTGTAAGGGAGATAGCTCAGTTGGTTAGAGCATGGTGCTAATTACCCTGAGGTCCCAGGTTCAATCCCTGTACAGGCCATTCACGAGTTGGACTCTATGGTTGGAGCCTTATGGTTCCAACTCAGAATATTCTGTGAGAAGGCAGGAGGATGTTTCCTTCCCCATCTGTGATGCACTGAAAGGTGAGGAGTGATGCAGCTGGGAGATGAATGTGACTGTCCTCTGCTGCCTCTCAGCACTGGCAACACGGCAATGTGGTCTTCCCAACAAGGACCTGGGTGAAAAGCAGGGAATAAGGAGCCATGTGTGCTGCTGTCTTGTATGCTGAAAGCTGGGATTCTTCTGTGTCTTAAATTAACCAAGTGCTGCATTGTCTTGGCTGTGGCTGTTTCCAAATCTCAGTCCCAGGAGCAGAAATGATGCAGCATGTTGCTAGTGTGGGATTTATTAGCAACAGCTGATGAATAGCTCTGCAGTGGGGTGAGCAGAGGCTGCTGGAGTCAGAGCACAGCCTTTTACTGGTGAGTAAAGAAGGCAAACTCCAGCAACTCCTTCTGAAGGGTTACTGGAAAGCAAGCCTACTTATTCTGTGGTGCTCCAGCTGCAGCATCCCCAGCTGGCCCCAAACAGCAGGTCAGAACAGAGGCAAAGAGGAATTCTTCATCAGCAAGAACCTATGAGTCCAAAAATGCACTTGGACATCTTGGAGCAAAGGGAATCTGTATCTCAGCCTGACTATGCCAGTCAGTCATGATCTGGCAAGAAATGCTATGCCACAGCCTTCCCTTGGTTGGGAGGAAAGGCCTCCGTTGCTCACAGTAGCTAAACACCAACTGCTCATGAAGAAAGGCAACAAAAACTGTCTGCTAGTCCTGGTGAGAAGAGTTAATTCCTCTGGGGAGAACAGCAAGGTCACAGCACTCTTCTGCACCACTCATTGCATGGCCTGTACAGACACAGACCTGATCTGAGTACACCACAGTCACTGTAGAACTGCCTGAGAAAGCTGAGTCCCCTGCCTGACAGCCACAGCTGCAAGGTAGAGAAGATTGATGTCCTCCTCACACCTATCATCTCACCTCCAGGACATTTCTTGCCCAGTAGACTAAGTCCATTTTCCTGGGAGCCTCCCTTTCCTGAAACAGAAAGGAAGATACAGTGCTCCAAGCCACACAAAGGACCATTAGTTTCTAAGCCCAAACATTTAAGTATTTACACATACAAGCGCTAAAACTGCTTAATAACTTTTCCACTTCAGCTAAACATTTCACTCCCAGGATGCTGCAGCTTCAGAGACCCTCCCCAGCATTACACAGACATCAGTCTACACATCCTGGAGGTCTTGGCAGAGCTCTTACTGCCACTGTGCTGCAGACAAAAGGCTCAGATCACTCAGCAAATTAAGATCTCAGAGCACTCTTCATTTAAGAGCTAAATATAGTATCAGAATGGTGCTTGACAGTGTTCCTTTAACAAAGAAATTATTTCCCTTAAGATTCACACCTTTCAAATGAGAATTTGATACCTGATGATAGCTCTGTTTCAAATACCTTGTTTTCCATTCCTACAATGGTCATTGTATGCACTATAAAGTCCCAAACGCTGTATTGACTTGAATTAAACTGAGAACCTTTGAATTATCCATGCTGAAATTCAGGTCCCTGAGGCAGAAAAGCCAGTGATGTTGCCCATCATCAGCATCCTTGTGGAGTCAACAGTGCACAGTAATTCAGCTACTCATAATAATCCACTCCTGTGACCTGCTGAAGGACACAGAGCAGAGCTGAGGGTTCACTCTGAGCTTCCCAGCAGCCAACCCACCACACACCACAAAGCACGTTGTAATTCAGCTGCTCAGAGTAGGAGGGGTCAGTGTTACAGGCTTGGCTAAAGGCAAGGGAGCTCTTCCACTGCTCTGTGAAAGCTGCCTTCAATGGCTGTATTTCCTATTTCTGGGTGGCCTGAGTCCACTTCCAAGTGGGAGGGCAGAAGGTACAACCACCAGGGCCATCATTCAACATGACATTTGTGTCCTGTGAGTCTCCAGTTCCACCTTTCCTCTCTGCTGCATGACCCTGTGTCCTCCAAACACCCACAGTCTAATGGGAAAGCAAGTACACACACAAATGAAAGTTTCTCATCTCCCACTCAAGCTCTGCTGACACCAGTGACTGCTTTGTTTCTGACTACCTGCCTCTGTTACGGCCAAGAGAAGCCCTTGCGCTGCAACAGCACATTCGATGCCCTGTGTTGATGCTTTATATTTTATGACATGAATTTTGAAAGCACCCCAGGGTTATCAGCTATAAAAACAGCTAATATGACAGTGCAGGTTTATCCAAGCATTGCTCCAAGCCCTGAGACTGACAGCTCATCAATAGGGAAGAGACACTAGACTTCAGATCAAACAACACATCCTTAAAGAGGATGATAAAAATAGAAAAGCAAACCTGCTCTTCCCCAAATGTACAGCTGCCTTAGTGCCACTGAACATGCCCTGTCCCCAAAGTCAAATAACAGATGGGTATCTGCAAAGTCAAATATGAAAGAGGGGTGTGTGCACCTCCCCTGCTCTTTTAACAGTTACTCAGCAGAGTGTTTTGAGGCTTTCAAAAAAGAAAGCATCCTGGACAAAAAAAAAACCAACACAAAAAACCTCCACAAAAATCCCTTCCAGAGACTCCCAAGCTCCTTCTGGGAGCCTAGTGGGGACCAGGCTACTAAGCTTCAGCAGGATTGGTAAGTGACCCAGGCATGGGAGTTGAGAGCACCAAAAAGCAGGAACAACGTTTCTCGGGGCATTGCCAGCAATTCGCTTCTCCTACCTGAGGATGCAGATGGAAGTGGAATGGAGAACCAAAGCTCAGGGCCAAAAGCAGAAGTCAGGTATGTCTGCAAACCTCAATAAACCATTTCCAAGTGTTCTTTGCTGCTGATCTTTTCTTCTTCCAAAGATTTCTCTTGTTTCCTCTCCTATGTAGAGCTGCTCAGTAGCACAGGAAGCTGAAACAGAGAAGTGCAGATATCTGAGGACTTTGCAGTTCCATTTTTTTTTTTTTTTTTTTTTTTTTTTGGTGGGAACTCACCTGATTTCTAGCAGCTGTTCCTTTTGCCTTGAAGCACCAGTCTAGGAGCTCACCTGATGAACATAGACTTGGTCTCAGAACGGCCAGAGGGTTGATCTGCCCCAGTGAGATGGTACTTGGCTGGCAGGTGGCTCCTCATTCCCTTTTTCTCTTGGCCCAGCAGTTCACCTCAGAGTATTGGCCCTGATCTCAGTTAATGGCTCAAGCAGGTTCAAGTCAAAGACAGGTTGGTTCAGATCAGATTGTTTCCATTTCTAATAAAGCATGGTCACAGAGCACGCATGGGATACTTTACTACTCTGAATTGCACCATGCACTTTTTTTATATTTTAAAAGGTGGGGCACAAATTGGCAGGAATGACATTCACGTGGCACCTAAACTCACACCTTCTCTGTCTGAGACACGTTCCTTATGACACAGGAGTTACTGGCTTTCCTCCCAGCTCCTCACACACCTTCACTGGCACAAGAAAAGTCTTGCTAGACCAACAGAAACTTGTGGCCCTGGCAAGACAGCAATATAATTTAGGCTGGGGTTTACATTCAGCTACCACTGGCTCTTCACTATAGCAATCATTACATTTCCTTTACCCACAAATACAGGTAGCATTCAGAACTAGATTTCATAGCCCCAGGGTCACTATACTTCAGCAAACAGACCTAAATTTAAAGTCAGAGGACTCCAATTATAATAATCAAAGCACAGTCTGTACAGAAAAACTACACAAAAACCACTGCCTGTTTGGACCCAAAGTAAAGTCATTACAGCACTAACACAACAATCTATGTTACCAGGAAGGGCCCGGAGCCTC
Organism: Sclerurus mexicanus; assembly: GCA_013396755.1. NCBI lineage: Eukaryota > Metazoa > Chordata > Aves > Passeriformes > Furnariidae > Sclerurus > Sclerurus mexicanus. Next base: position 1,066,397 of record VWZF01004740.1, read on the forward strand.
TGGGAGGCTGGTCCACTTTGTAATCCAGCCACCACTGCTGGCAGGTGGGAGATAATCCAAATCCCAAAAAGGTTTTCTTTCTTGGAAGAATCAGCCACCTCTTTTCTAAAACCACTCAACACAAACCCTCTCCTGATAATGAAGAAAAATTGACAGAGATTTTGACTTAAGAGATGCTGCAACCTGAAGCAGCAGGAGCAATGATGCCATTACTGCCAGGATGATGGCATGCTGTTCCTGTCCAAATCTGGGGCAGGCACATTGCAGGCATTAGGAACTCCGCTAAATCACAAACCTGGGAAAACTGAACAACACCTCCAGTGTCACAAAAACCGATTTCCAAGGAGCAGTTCACATACAGGATACCTCTGTAACCTGTCAGGGGTCTGACTTGGGGTTGTTTGAATGTTCCTAAGCTCACCTGATTTCAAGAAGTTGCTGCAGGATGGATTTCACAGTGCACCTAAAGGACCTGCCATGGTAGGTCCATGCTACAGTCATTTGACCTTAGCCCTGCCATAACAGGGCATGTCTGCACAAACCACACAGTACCCTTGTGATGCACAGACCCCCAGTGGATGAGAGAGAGCAGTTACTGAGTATAAAACTTCATGTTGTTTTTCAGCTGAAAAAGAAGTCTGGGAACTTGGAAGGCTCTTTTTTCCCTTTTTTCTGCCCCCTGCCCCAGACCTGCCTAGTATGACAGTGAAAAAAAAAATAGAAGAAAAGAAAAAGAGAATCAGCCTTTTGCATGTGATTCGTGTCTAAAGACACCCACGCAGCTCATCACACTGACCTCAAAAGACAGAAATGCTGCAGCAAGACACTGTCAGAGAGAGAATCCATGGGCACTAAACCACGGTGAACAAAGAGCCTGTGAATTATCAGCTCTTCAGAGCTAATCTGCCAGGCAAATATTAATACAATTACTGATCCCTGAGTCTCATTGTTTTCAAGTCATACTGAATTTTTTGAAGGATGGAAACGTGTCACTGCCTTCAGCAGATCTGAGCTGTGAGGAAAACAAAACAAAACAAAAAAACTGAGAAAAACCTAATGAATCAAGGAAATATTTCTTTTCTTTCTGTGTAAGCAACGAGCAACTGGGTATGGCCAGAATGGCAGAGATGATACTCAGTGTTGCTTTCATCAACACTATTCCAGAAACACTCCAGCTGTCAAACAATGGTGTTTTACCTGACTGCTTGCTGTTCTGCCTCAGTCTGTTATATATTAAGCTGGTCTAGATTTACCAAGAAGGGGAGGTCTGAAGGGCCTGTCATTGCCCTCTGGGTGCCAGCACGGTCAAACTGTGCTCCTGAGGAATTGCATAGCTCAGCCCAGGCAGGAGGCTGCTGATGGCTCCCTAGAAGTGAAGAAGCTGTTTATCAAGGTATGACCTAGAGCAATAAGTCTGGCACTGGCTCATCTCTGCAACTGCCATTGAATCCAAGTGAAGAAAAATCCACCCTTTCCTCATCCCAATTAAAAGAGCAAAGAAGCAGCTTACTGCTTGGATAGCTACAGATGAATCTGCATGAAAAATTATTACATAATCTACTGTGATTTAGAGAGCCATCAGATCCCAGAGGTTTTCAACCACTTTTCCCACTCCTTCATGTGTTCTCCAACCAGCTCCTGACTGACTTCTCCATGAATCTTTGGAGCCCTTGCAAAGCAAAGCTCTCCACAGAGATAGAATCACTGTAAAGTTTACACAGAGACCTTTGTTTGCTCAGTACACATCAAAGTTTGTAAACTGCAGCCCTCAGTGTTCACCCCAGCCAATTCTTGCTCAGGAACAGGGAGCAGGCTGCAGCTCTCTGCGGTGTTGAGCACATCTGTCCAGAGGTGATGAATAAGCTGAAACTCAGTGTCCAGCTATGAAAGCCACAGCAAAAACATCCAAGCATCAACCATAGTTTCAGCCCTTTGAAGAAGGGGAAGCCTCTATAAGCTCAGGCTACCAGAGACACAAGATATTCATAACTACAAAGAAAAATCCCTCCTATGGCAGCCCGAGCACCAAGCCTCCCAGCCTAGAAACTGCTGAAACCTGCCCTTCTTGGAGTTATCTTCGAATGAGATGACCTGCACATCAGAACAACTTGCTCTCACAATTCATTCACACTTTATCTGCATCCAAGAGTTTTTCACATTGTTAAACATTGTTCTGAGAAATCCCTGACTTAATACTGATTGTGCTTCAAAAATTAGCCATGCCCGAGGGCAAAACATCTTGTGAAAATACGGAACAATATCAACATGCAAACCTGACATTTTATTCCAGAAGATGAATGAAAACCAGTTAGTAATACTGTAACACACAGTTTAAGCATTTTGTAAGAATTTGCCTTTTACTTTCCAAATAGAAGCACCTTTTGGAGTTAAAAAATGTTTGTATAGAATAAAATATGTAAGAGACCATAAAATTCTAAGTTTGAGATGCCATAATGAGCCACATGCCACCAGTTCTTATGTCACTTCTAATAGAAGCTGAAAGCAAATGGAAGGAAAGTAAAAGCAAGACTGTGAGATATTAATTCTCTCTAATACCTTTAAACCATTTCAGCTCCTGGGACTTTGAGGCAGAAGCAATTCCTCCTTCTTTAGCAGCCCTAGCAGGGATGTTTTTAATTAGCTGACCATTTTCCCCTTGACCCCATGCAAACCTTTGCCATGTGAGATATCCCTTTGGAGGAAGATCTGCAGTTCAGCCACTGGCTGAGTGAAGAACCACAGCCTTTTGCTTGCCTCCAAACTGCTCCTATTGGTTTTATTTGGTGGCTCCAGATGCTTGTATTGGAAAACAGGTCAAGAGTCAGTGCCCCAGCACTCTCTCTCTTCTGCTCCTGTGTATACATGCTGTGGGCATAGAGATGAGATATTGGAGTAGATAGTGTAACAGAATAGATACTGGAATTCAGTACAATAATATAAAGTCTTTTGATAGACTGATAGCTTCCCTCCCAAGTTGTCACAAGGCAAGAAATTTCAAAGGCTTCATTGTCAACCTTTCTGCATGAATAAACAATTTAAAAATAGCAGAATTTCCTTTGATACAAAAAACCTGGCTTCTGCTAAGCAGCGCTGTTGAACAAGCAGATTCTGTGGCACTTTTCCTCTATTGTTTCTTTCCAGAGGCAAGCTCTGTGCTGTCCCCGTTCCAGGTGACGTCTGTTACCGGTGAGAGGGTGCGACAGGCACTTGAGAAGTTCCTTTTTCACCTGCTCAGGAAAGGAGAGCTCTGACGCTTTGCAGCCGAGAAGTGATTTCTTGCCATTTCCTCTCTTTGTGCTTCGCTGCAGGTTTCCACCTCTGGTCTGCAGCACCCCAGGGAAAATACACACTACTTGTAAGCTGTCAAGGCAAGGTAACTCACTGAAGGAAGTCATAATCAGGAGGCTAAAATTAGCTGTAGAGCAGGCTGCATCTTCACTGGAAAATACTTAGATGTTGCATACTGCTGGAAATGGAAGACAGGGAGGGCAGCCTGGTTGCAGTGGTTAGCAGGGAAATGATAGAAGCAGCGTTTCTCTTCTCCCTCCTCTGTCTTGAAGTATTGCTTCTCTTTTAATTTCTGCACACTTCTGGTCTCTATCCATTTTAAGCAAAGCAGCACAGAGGCTTTCCTCTCTTAGATGCTTTGTGTCTTTTGGTTCTGTTTGTATTTTTTTTTTCCTCTCCTCATTTGCCCCTTTTCCTTTTCTCCAAAGAGCTTTCTTGCATGGAAGATGGCAGCCACCTGCTCCTATTGTGAGGCTGCCTGCAAATGGGAGCAGCCACTTTACTGAACACAACTGCAGGGCAGAAGCAGGCTCAGCTGGGACTAAGATCTACAAGTGGACAATTAGCAGCCAAGTAGTGGACTGGAGCTGGTTATTTTTATTGCTGCCCCGAGGAGATAGGTCAGGCAAGGCAAAACATTAGTATAACCAGCAAACTGTAAGCATCTGAAGCTTCTGCAAGCCCTGAAATGCCTGTGTGCCTCATTTCTGCACAGCACCAGGCAGCAGGGAGACATTTGTCTCATCACCACATTTGTAGCATGTAAGCTGTTGAAAGAGGAGCACGAAGAACCTTTTGGTTATTTTTTTCATGTCTCATTTTTAGAAGACAATTTTGCCTTTGCTCCCCACCTTGTGATTTGTCAGTGCCGGCTGGCAGCACCGCTGCTCACTGACGGTGCCAGGGTGGCATCTTCCACTTGGGTGTGCATGAGGTGAGACCCTCTGTGCTAAACCCACATCTTCAGAACTAGCCCAGAGACACGGGGCAGACTCCAAGTGACCCACCTGTGCAGTCCTGCTGCCAGAGGAACCAAAGAAGAGGTGTCCACAATTTTCTTATGCTTCTTTGTGCGTTACCACCATCAACCAGCGCTGCTGTTCAGCAGAGCTGGGCTACCCTGCGAGGTCAGAATGTAGATCAAAGGCAGAGATTGGAAAAATTTCTTCATGCAAAGGCTTGTCAAGCATTGGAACAAGATGCCCAGGAGAGTGGTGAAGTCACCATCCCTTGAAGCATTCAAAAAACATGTGGATATGGCACTTGAGAACGTGGTTTAGTGGTGCTGGGCTGACTGTTGGACTTGGTGATCTTAGAAGTCTCTTCTGACTTGAATAATTCTATGGTGGAGAAGTTACCTTACACTGTGGTGGATATGCCACTGCCAAACTGCAAAGCCTGCTGGGAATGACCTCCCTCAACACAGACTTTTGGCTGGACTCTTCTTCTGTCCAATTTTTTATATGTTTTATTGCAGGAAATGTGACATTAGAGACAGAACTGAACCCTGCTTGTCTGAATCCTCCACATGCTGTTACGACTGCTTTTCGAGCCACAGTGACACCCCATGTAGTGCCAACCTGGCAGCTGAGTTCCCAGAATAGATGCACAAGACTTTTTTTAAATCTGTTGTGATGTCAGAAAACTTCCCTTTTTAGCTTTTGCCTCATCTATCGGCTATAATTTGCTCGTGGTTGCTGAGCCATAAATAGAATTAATGTAGGCTAAGGTTCATAAAATCATTTCAAGAAGTTAAAGATCATTAGGAGAGAGCTGGAATCTCCTACAGGGTATTTATTGCCTTAACCTTGTGGCAGGATGAGAAGAGTGAAAATGTGATGAAAATACACAATATCTTATTGTAATGCAGGAAAGCTCTTTAAACATATTTTCTATCTATTGGCATGAAAGACTTTAGACACCAAGTAGATAAAAGCTCTTGTTTGACCTAAACAAGTCAAAGGTTGAGAAGTGGGGACAGACAGAGGGACTTATACTCAATTTCCTGAGCACGATTCATCTTTCCCTGCAGTGGCTGAAGGGGTTATCTCCTAGAAACGATCTATAAATGCAGCTTTGGGTGAAATTTTCATATGGAGACATCTGAACCATACATTCAGAAATGGAACAAGGAGGTAGAGCCTGCCCACCTGTGGATGCCTCCAGCTCCACAGTGAAGGTCCCTAGCAGCTCCTCAGCACAAGCTGAAAGCTGCAGGGTGAATCCAGACTTCATCCCCCTCGCTCCTAAAACTCTCTGAAGCTGTGCCAAATGGCAGGGCACTGACCAGTAGTTTTCCCAGGCAGATCAAAACTCACATCACCTCTAAACATCTCTTCAGTCAAAGCACTGAACATCTCTGCCACAGCCAGTGAATCAGAAACATCACAGAGTTCAAACAGCAACATGAGTCTGCTAATAAGCTGCTGGAGACGGACATTTGAGCCAGAAGCATTTGCTGTTCTTTCTGCCTAGTTATTTACCACAAAGCAAGAATTTGCAATGACACAACTCATCCACTTCTTAAGGCGCTTGTGAGCACACTCAGGGATCACCTGTTGCTCTGGCAGTTCATGAAACCTTTCATTGTTGTGTCAAGTCCTGGGGCAGAGAAAGACCAAAACTTAGGGAGAGGACCAAACCATCACAAAAACTTCTTCCCTCCAAAACAACAGTGAAGCACCTTATCTTTTCTATCTCCATTCACTTCCTTCTATTTCCTCCATTCAGAAATGGCAGCTGTCCTCAAATACTCAGAAAGAAACCATTAAATGGTGAATTTTGGAAAGCAGGAAGACTGCTTCACTTGTGATGGCACATAAAGACTTACAAATCCCAAATTAGGCAGAAGTCTTCCTCCAGTCCTTTTACTAAATGCCTCTCCTTAAACAGATGTGCAACGTCTGTCACCCCCCCCCACACTCCATTCCAGTCTCAGCCACCCTTTTTTCACCTTCTTACTTTTCCCGAAATTCAGGTTGTGCAATCCCAGATCATTCATTACACCCAGTAACCTTGAGCCAAGCAGAGCATGACAGCAACATGAAAAAATGGAGCTAAGGATCAAACCTTGATGCACCTGATGGGAAAACTCCTGCACACAGCACCACATCTCTTCAGCACAGTCACAGAGCTGTGCTGCATCACAAGAAATAGCAAAGGTCACAGTCAGATGGGGCTGGTATCTAAGATGGGATATTTTTTTCTTTTAAAACCGGTTTGTCTATAGCTGTGATCAGTCATTTGCAGTTTATTTTATCCTTTGAGCTGGAGACTTCATCCTTTCATATCTCTGGTTAAGGACAGATTTACTGTTCTACCACCGTATCTTTAGCAGTAAGACCATGTCTTTCACTATTTGATCATATTCCCTCCTCTTCCTTTTTTTTTTTTTTAAATTTTATTTTCCCATTTTTCAAAGTGATTGATGTTGCCAAGGCATCTTTGATGTTTTTTCCAGCCTGGCTTTCCTGAGAGACTTTTCTAAGAGCACAAAGTCACACACCAGCCATCTATTGCACAGTTACTTCTAGTTGCTATGAAGCAATTAGACACCAACAAAATAATATAACAGATAAATCAGCATCTTTTTTTGGTGGACAACTGAGTCAACTATGACACTACCAGTTGCATGGGAGGAGGGTGTTCAGCCCCAAAAGGCCCTCTCTCATGTAAACCAGGAAATCCCCAAATGGCAACTACATAGTCATGAGAAAATGATCCCATCTTTGATCCCAGATCATTAAAGAATAGGTTTATAATTATTTTCAAAATACATTTGTGACCACTCTTCCATTACTGTAGCGCAAACAGCAAGAACACAGCCCTTCTGCCTAAAATAATTTCTTCAAGAAAACTGCAGTGAGCCACAGATGATCACGCAGAGTTTATAAAAATACAACTCTAGGATTATTTATCTCAGTGGTAGAAGCACAGGTCTCTGTCTGGTGACTCATGTTGTTTCAGATAGGAATTCTTGGAAGATTTCAATTTCAGATTAAAGATTTATGAACTTCATATCGGTGACAGTATAGCAAGTCTGCAGGTGATCTGTCCAAAGGCACATGGTATTTGAGGACAGAACTATTTTAATCCAGTTGGGGTTTAGTCTGTCTTAAAAAAACAGACAGAGAAGACTTGCACCTTAGAAATTCTTAGATACATACCTAGATTGGCAATTAAGTTGAAAACCAAAATTCAGTACAGGTACTGAACATCTGTTATTATCTGTTACCCTTCAATATTAGTTTTCCTAATTGCAGATTCATTGCTTTTCATCACAGCAGTATAAAGCCCTCAGTAAAGGACAAAGAAGGATCATTCCTGCGTCCTCTGCAACTCCTACTCATCACTGTCAGGGTTTCAGCTCCCTACCAGGGAATCCCTCCAGGAGTGGGGCCCAAAACACCTGCTAGTCCAGACATGGCAGCACCATTACAAGCCTTCCTGGCTCGCCTCAGCAGCCCTCCAGTGCCAAGCAAGTCAACCTTAAAACTTCTTCTCAAGACCACGATGGCTCACCATACTCAGAGCCCCCGATCAGCTCTCTCTAGTCAATCTATCCAAAATTACTCTCCAATTACTTTATAGGTTATTCATCTTCTAGGATTTTTTGTTTCTGCCTTAAAGCCCTGCTTTACAGAGAAGTAATACATTGAGGGAGACATGGGCTGTAAAACAAGTATATTTTTCACATGAAGATTCAGGGCTGAATTTGTGAGAAGCCACCAATTAATGGAAATATAATTCCAACCGAAAGACAAAACTGGTGAGGGCAAAAGATTAAAGGGAGAGCAAGGGGCTATGAGATTACATCATGCTGTCTTCTGGAGTAGCGCTAATGTTGATTTAAGTCTTCAGTTCCCAAGGCCCGCCACTAGATGGTAATAAAAACTAAAATAAATACTGACTCGGCTTTAGCATCTCTGCCAGCTGTAACCGCAGGAGTTTCCCAGCGCTACCACATTCCCTCCATCTACACCTGTGAGCCCAGAATAAAGCCACTTGGCCCTTGAAAGCCCAGCAGACTGACCTTACCTCCAAAACCACCGCACCTTGCAGAGGTTGGGCTCTTCAGCTGCGCTTTTTCTATCCCATTGCACAGTGGTACCTGCCAGCGGGGCCAACTGGCATGGGCACAGGACAGAGCCAACCCATGTCAGAGTCCCCTCTAGGGCCCTGGCTACAAGCCACACAGGAGCTTTAGGCAAGTCTTTGCTCCACATTCACGCAGGCATCCGCCTTCCCAGGAGCTATCCGTGCTTTACACACTGCTCCCAACTGAGATGGTCTTCCCGACATGCAGTTCAGAGAAAAAAAAGCAATTTTTTTCCTGGACACGTCATAAGAGTGCCTGTTTGGGAGGGACTGTTGGTCATGTAAGTACCTTATAAACCTGTTCGTGGCTCAGATATTCTACTCCTTCACCGAATTTAGGTTTAAGGGGAGATATGCCACTTGTTCTTTGTGATCCTAATTTCTCTCAGATTACTCAATCTTCTGAGAAATATTCAGTAAATGAGTGAATAACTGTAGCCTTCAGCTTGCCTGGAGCAGACCTTTAAGCAGGTCTGATTTGCATAATTTTGAGGTCCAAGATCACCTGAGATAGCCTGGGACAGAGCCAGGGTTTCAGCAGAAAGGCTCACTGCTAAGCTTCAGGATGCCTATGGATGGCAAGGGTGTTCTAGCAAAACAGTTCTCACCTAAACAAAGCTTTTAAAAACACTAGGCAGTCATGGAAAATTACTGGATTTAGGATAATAAAAACAAATTAAAAAAACAGCCTCAAAAACAGTGTGAGCTCAAAGCCAGTTCAGAGCTCTTTTCTTATCAACTTGTCACCAATAAAACCAGTGCTTTAGCAGAGACAACCAAGTGGATGCACCAGTTTCGTGACCTTCCCTTAAACACCGTATCTAATCCTTCCATCACCTTTATTACCCTGTGGTACCTGAATTAGTTGGGTCTCATCTCCTGGGGCCAGTTCTGGTGATGGGAGTGTGGAGTTCACTGCCCTTCAGCTATGCCCTTTATTCCATTCCTGGAACTTTTCCTTTTTTCATGTACCTTTTGGCCTGCCTTTAGCAGAGCCACCAGACTCTTCTAATCTTTGCTGCATACTCTAGGAGAGAGCATGCTTGGTCTGTGCTGTACAAGGTGGTCACACAGGTTCAGAAGCTCAGCTTCTCTTCAGATGCAAGTTGATATTTAGATTACATATTTGGAAACTGTTTTTCATAAAAAGGGTTATCAAGCAGTGGAACAGGCTGCCCAGGAAAGTGATGGAGTCACCATCCCTGGAAGTGTTCAACAAACACAAGGGTATGGCACTTGATGACCTGGTTTAGTGGTGAACATGGTGGTGGTGCCGGGTTGATGGCTGGACTTGGTGAACTTAGCACCATCAAGGCTGGAAAAGACCTCTATGGCATAAATAATGGGAGAGTTGTGCTGTTGCCAAATACGGTCATTTATTAGGTTTCTTGTAGTGAGGCAAAGTCAGGGTGACATGGTCACAGCCACAGAGGGCTCCCAGAAGGGGACACTTACCTTTCCTCTTGAAGGTCTCCACAAGGCACCCTCCTCACCTACCCAGGCAGGGGCTCCACCTCCTGCCACTTCCATAGCGATTACCATCTCCCTCTAGCAAGGCTTGAGTAGTCTGGATAGAAGATCTTAAGTAGAACATTTAAAACCCTGGAATAAATGGGACAGCTCGAAGCACCACAGTGCTTGGAAGGTGTCAGGAGCTAAATTATTCCAGAAGCACTGAACCATATGCTGTCAGGAGCAATCCTGTGCTGGCAGAGAGGATGGACAAAACAGCCTGATAGAGCCCTTCTTTCCATCCTGGCATCTCTAATTTTTCTGTTAATGACTTGTAATTGTGTCCTACACGTCAGGATGCATTTTGATTCCTTGCTTGATAAAGTGCTGGGGCCAGTAAGATCATTCAATTAACTGCACAGTCCAATACCTCCCCAAGCACCAAACCCTTCCATTCCAAATCAGTTGGGATAGCCTTTCTGCACCTCTGCAAGGGCCCAAGGGGGAAGGGAGCAAAGCAGAGAGAAACATTCATTCCCCTCATTTAAAAATGTAAAGAACATTCAGGACTGCGTGTAATAGTGTTGTAAATCTTATTTCCATAAAGTACCTCCAGGGCTAATTCACGAGACATTAATCATATTCCAGCTTCTCCCAGCTGTTAACTCATCTGCAGGGTTTTTAATAAAAGATTTTGTGTGCATTTTCAAGAGGCAAAATTGTACCAATGAGGGCTGGTCTACTCGGAGCTGAGATTTCCATGGTCTGGAACAAAAGCTACCTTAGAGGCTCCCAAGCCTCTGCCTGGAAGGTTTCACACCCCAGCTGAGCCCTCCTCAGCTCCAGCCAGGGTGACCTCACTTTCCATTCAATGACGCCCCATGGTGATGAAGTTTGGCTAAGGGACAGGCAATAATATGTTTCCAGGTCACTTCCTTCAAGTGCAATCTGATTTATTCCCAGCCAGTTCAGTGACACTGTTCAGCAGCAGAATCTTTAATTATTCCTTTAAATCTCATTTCAAATTCCAAGGACTGCCTCCCTCCAGCCTTCTGGAATAATAATCTTGAGTTGTGGATAAACACACTTTTTCCTTTTATCATAGACCCATAAAATAGTTTGGGTTGAAAGGGACCTTAAGGGACACCTTCCACTATCTCACGTGGCTCCAAGCCTGGTCCAACCTGGCCTTGAACATTTCCAGGGATGGGGCAGTCACAGCTTCTCTGGACAACCTGTGCCAGGGCCTCACCACCCTCACAGGGAAGAATTTCTTCCCAGTATCTAATCTAAACTAATCTCTTTCAATTTGAGGTCATTCCCCCTTGTCCTGTCCCTACAGTTCTCCACAAAGGTCCCTTCTCTTTCTTCCTTGTAGGCCCTTCAGATACTGGAAGGTGCTACGAGGTCCCTTCACAACCTTCTCTTCTCCAGGCTGAACAGCCCCAACTTTTCTCATCCCACCTCTCTGAAAGCGCCCTTTCCAGGAAAGGCCTTCCTTCATCTCTGTGTCACGCTGGGGAGGTGACAAGCTCTCAGGGACGTGGGGTCTGCTGTCTTGGGGACCAGGGAAAATGGTCGTCCCTTACTGGGGAACGCCACAGCACGTCCAGAGAGATGGGATATACCTCATTAAAATGCTGCACGTACAGATTTCCCTTGGCAAGACAGCAAGTGACTGCCAGTCACAGCAGCAGGGTGATCAGGCATCGGCGAGCTGCATTACAGTGTCTCTTCAAAGTTCTCCTCCATGAACATCCCCCCCTGCATCCCCAAAGCACAGCCCCACCTGCATCTGCTCACTCATCCCACTGGCCTCACTGAGTCCTGCTCTCTGCCCCTTGCAAAAGCCACCTCTCAGGTGGCCAGGCTTGTGCCTCCCCAGTCATCCTCCAAGCTTTTCCTCCAGGTCAGCCTGGGATAGCAGGGGAGAGATGGTGTTGCCAGCCAGGCAGCAGGTCTGCCCTCTGCCCCTGCTTCCTTGAATTCTTTTTCCATATGCAAAGCCAGATTTGGGAGGATTTCATTGTCTAACTCCATCCTCTAAATCAGCTTGTTGGCTAATCCTGTTTTAAGTGTACTCCACATTTAAGTGAACATCACTGGTTGCAGAAGCCCCTCTTGCTCCAATTAATTACATGGAATACCGTTAAAACCAGTCTCAAACTACAGGAGCCTAGTTGTCAGAGGGTAGATGACTTCCAAAAACAGTTTATTCTCCACTGTGAAGACTATAAAAGTTAAAAGCAGGAGCCACCTGCAATCATCACAAAGAGGGAAAGCTGGGCAGCTTCCCATTATCAGGACAAGTAGTTCACAGTAGCAACACTCAGGATAGTATTCTATCTGATAACTCAATATTTCTTTGAGCTTCTTAACCACTTAAAAAAAAAAAAAGGCCAATTTAAAAATAAAAAAGCCACTTCACACTGAAGTGTCCAGGTGTTCAGATCTGGTGTTTTCCAAGGGGAGGGTTTGAACTTTTTCTGTTCTTTTCTCAGCTGAAGTTAATCAGCAAATTTGCAGCAATTCCTCAAGCTGCATCTTTAGAAAAAGAAATCATTGATGTTACTAAATCTAGGTATTTTTTCTTTTTTTTTTTTCATAAAGGACATGGATAATAGCTAAACTAAGCATAGGTGGGACCACATTAGATTTAGACAGAGCCACACCGAGAGATGTGTTTTAGTTTTCACTGCAGGAGAAAAAGTGCGAGTTTGGGAGTAATTGCTGGAAAGCAAATAAAGGCTCCACATTTCAGCTTTCTCTGTAGTTTTTCCTTAAAGACAAACATCAACCCCCTACTCTTACCACAAGCAGTAGTGGTGTCAGTGCCCTGAAGCGATCCCAGGTGTGAAATGGGACTAACACTATTCCCACCTTCAATCCCATCTGCTTTGCCAGTTTGAGAGACCCCAAGGACTGGTTTAAGGCTGATAGGGGGCCTCCAGCAGCTCACAAAAACCAAGCATCCCCCAGCATTGGGTGAGGTTTCAGGCATCTGCATGACAAGCAATGCAAAGGTAATGATCACCTGGACAGGTCATCCAACCAGGAGACAGGGCTTGCACATCTGGCAAAACTGCTCCTGAACAGCAGAGATGGGTGACCAGCATTTGATGGGAACGGGGACCTGGCTCTGAGCCTACACCAAGCACACAGATCAGGGGAGATCCAACCTCACCAAGAAGTCATTCCAGTATTTGTGAGGATAAAGCAAAAAAAAAAATATACCTGAGCAAATCAAAGTCAAAATGCTGATCGCTGCTGCATTTTGGGTAGGAAAGTACAGTCTGTGCTCCAAACCTTTAGTCTGTTGACATCTACAGAACACATCTCCCCAGGCTCAGCACAGGCACAAATGTCTCCCCTTGGGACTGCACCCTTGTTTCTTGCTCTGTCTGCAGCTCTCTGCTCAGAAGAGCATTTTCACTGCCTCTCTCCTCCCTTCTCTTTACCTTTGCTTCTTCCTTCAGAGATGACAGTCCAATACTGCAGCTATTCCAGATATGCCACTCTCCAAACAAAGAGGAACATTTTTCTATGATTAGAATCCTCTCCCCTATTAATCCACTGCCCACCCTGCTGCAGGTTGCACCTCCTGTTGCATCTCAGCTTGGTCTTTAACACCATAAACCAGGAATACCTCATTAGAGGCAGAAAAATTCAAGAGCATGCTATCAGCACCCTGACTGTATCATGGCTAAAAAGTGGCTTCACAAGTGAAACAGAGAGCAAAAATTCGCTAAGCAAACAACAAGCCATCCCCCACCCTCAACAACACTGCTTCCTTTTCTCACCTTTCCTTTGCTTTCTGTCCTAAAAGAGGATGTTTTTGTTCTAGCATTACTGTAGGTTGCCTCCCGCCCCCCACAGCCAGAGAAAACAGACTCCCCACATTGTTACCAGACAACCTTATTCACATGCTGAATTTGCTTTCTGCATTTCACATTGCATAGAAGCTTTAACACCACTGCTGTTACCTATGTACTTCTTTTGAGTAGTAAAAGAGACATCACTAAGTGCTACCAGCAGTCACCTTCATGTTTTCCACTGCATGGTGTGTCTGTGCTTCCCTTCTCACAGCCCCCACTGAAGAACCAATGCTCCCCCCACAAAGTCCAAGTCCATCACACATTTGCCTGCTAGCAATGATTATTTTGGAGTCCCACGGCTGCAACTGAACAAAACCACCATGAGTTCCGTGAGCAGCTTAATTTGGTCATCTGGATAATCTATTTGTTTTCCTAGTGTTAGGTGGTTTAGTTTGATTTTGCTATTATTTTCAGCTCCACAGGAAAGAAAATTGATAAATAACTTCTCCTTTTTAAAAAAACTGCAACAATCATTAACTATCATCAGACCATCAGACAATCAAATTGCCACCAGCAGAGATCACTCTGTAGGAGGGAAAAGACCACAAGCTCCATAAGCACTCTAAGGTCAGGCTTGGGCAGAGGTTGATGAACATAACAAAAGCCAGACAGCCCTCCCATCTCTGGCCCCACACAACCATGGAAATCCAGTTTTCCTCTGAAAAAAGAGGCATTGTGGGCCCATAATTCTGCAGCATGACCTTGCACCTCTAGCAGGGTGCAGGCACACACAAGGCAGAGCTCTGAGCTTGACCTGCTCAGACCTGCAAAGCTCAAAACCTGCAGGATCAAAATCTCTTCCCAGGCATGCAACGAGCCATCTGGCAACTGCCCCACTGGCAGGTCACTGTACCACTCTGTGCCCCCTCAGCAACACATCTGAGCACTGGAGGGAAAAATTAAACCACTCCGAGCCCCACACCTAAGGTACAGCCAAAGCCAACTTCTCTGTTTCACAAGTCCCTCCTTACTTTGGCTTATATGATTTTTCTTGCTCCTCCTCTTCCTCACCGCCTTCCTGATGCCCCAGGCAAATCTTCAGCAGCAAATTCCCATCTCCAGACCATCATCTTCACGCTGAATCCTTCTGCTTCATCCAGCTCACCACAAAGCTTACCTAAAAACACACATCAAAAATCTACCCTCAAAACTCCACTAACCCAATCCTTCTCCTGAAACAGCCCCCTCCTGCTGGGCTTTGCCCCTTTTAGCTCTCACTCAATACAGCTGTGGCAGGTGGGGCTGGCTGATCAGGGCTGGTGAGAGCTCGCTCTGTTGTATGTGAACACTAGCTCTTCTGAGATGAGGCACTCCAGGAGCATGAAGGGTGGGCAGTAAAATACAATCTTTTTTCCCCCCTCCAAATTTAAGATTTCAGGAAGTCAGGGAGAAGTATCGATCCTGTTTAGAAAGCATTGTTCACATAGCAACACAACAGGGCTTGGTGCTCCTCTACAAAGTATTCAGGGCAAGAGGAAATGGACTCAAGTTACATCGGGAAAGATTAGATTGGATTTTCTTCACCGAAAGGGTTGTCAAGTATTGGAACAGGCTGCCCAGGAGAGTGGTGGGATCACCTCCTCTGGAAGTGTTCAAAAGACATGTGGATGTGGCACTTGAGGACTAAACCACTTGGTTTAGTGGTGAACATGGTGGTGCTGGGTTGTTGGTCAGACTCGGTGATCTTGAGGACCTGTTCCAACCTTAATGATTCTATGACCGCAGGTAGCATAAAACAAATGTCCTACTGCTGCTTGCTCCCAGGATTAAACTCCTTTGTGGTCTGGGACAGAGTTTTCCTGGCTACAAAGATCGTCTCCTTAGCATTCCTAATTTGTGAGATGTCAAAGCTCTGTTTGCCATCTCCTATCCTTAAGGAGCAATCCACTCTCCATTTCCCTCCAGGCAGTCTGGCCATTTCTTGGTTCAGAACAGCAACACCCCTCTGCAAACTGCAGCACAGCTGCACCAAGGGCAACACTCTTCATTTCCAAAACAATTACATCAAGTTTTTAGCCAGGCCAAATACTTTAAATAAACACTTGAAGGCATGTTTACATTCTGGGAATTCTTCAACATAAACAGGTGGATTGGTAGATGTAGTAGATTGGTTTGGGGTACAATATGATTCCATATGATACTCACTTTCTTCAAGCAAGGGAACCACATGCATTGCACTGCTCAAAGAAAAATAATGTGTTTTCTTGTCAGAGCATCAAGATGTTCTGATACTAACCCTTCTCCTGCACACACTTCCATACAAATATGCCCTTCTATCATCCATGTTCTTGAGGGCTGACACGGACACCTCAGTTTTCCTCCTTCCCTGACTTTTCACCAAGCCTCCCCCTTACTGAGTGAGCGGTTCCTGGAGTGTTTTGTGGGTAGGGGTGGGACTTGCTTCACCCAAATGCCTGTGTGGTTTCCACACCTGGAGCACTGTCAGCATCCTTGCTTTTCTGTTGCTACGGTGTCTTTTTCTGTAGCATTTATATCTCTTGGGAGAATGACTAGTGTATGTCATGATCAGACAGTCTGATCAACGAAAAATTACTCATAATACACCAGAAAAGGAAATGAAAGGAGTTTTGTTCAGGTTTCTGTGTTTACTAATAGTCTTCAGTTGCCTGGAACAGCATCATCTGGGACCACCTTCCCATGTCACCCTTCAGTCTAAGAGCTCTACTTAAGCTCTGACACAATTCCTAGCTTTGTCTTCAGCTATTCCTGACTGGACTGGTGCATGGGCAATATCTTCCCTTGCCTGATGGTGACCACAGGCTCACCAGAGCTGTCACCAGTACACCTTGTTCTATGTGGTGAGGTTGCACCCCGGCTGGTGAGGGTACTGCTGGCACCAAGATTGGTTGTCTTTTCCCTGCCTTTCCTTTCCTGCTAGATTTTATGGGTAGACAAGATGGGAAAGGGAGGATGAAAAGAGAAAAACCTGCCCCTGTGCTCAGACTGTCACTGGATAAACAGGAAGGCTGAAAACCAGGATGTGTTGGTAGTTTGCAGCAGGCAAATCCAGAAATTAAAGAAATAAGTTATCTGGCAGGTGGGGAATACAAACTGCACTTTCTACTGTCCCTTGCACAGCCCTTGAACTGACCTCAAAAAGATGGGGGGGATAAGACCCCACAGCTCATGTGCTTGGCTGTGAGCACAAGATTAGCCTATGGAAAACTGCATTTCCAAGGTGCAGCTCAGCTCTGGTGAAAGCCTCTGGCAAACTCCTACTGCTTTCAATAGCATGCATGGAGAAATCCAGAAACACCAGGCTCGCTGTTGATGTAACTTGATGGATTTGTCAAACACATTTTTGCAATTTTACCATGTTTTTATGTGGTGCAGAATCATAAGCTTTTTCTGCCTTTGATACAGCTTAAATGCCTAGAATCGCTTAGAATGGAAAGCTGACCTTTTGTGTGCTGGTGCTGTTCCACATCACGTTGAGGCAGGGATTTTGGAGGCAGCACATGCCAAAGTTGGGAAGAGAAAGTTTGTCATGGTGGGTCTGTTCTATGAGTCTTGACTTGGGACAAGCTGTACTGGTGGTATTGCTGACTTTGGGAGGATGGGAATTTGTCCCTGCGGCCAGCACTGCTCCTTCATGTTTGGTTCACAGGATGGCACAGGAAAAGTATTCCCATCCCTTGGAAGATGGCATGGGGCTGTGCAAAGGGCAGCAGTGAGGAGAGGACTCCTGGGTAGGGGGGGTAGACCATGGCAAGGAGACACAGGGATAAGGGATAAATGTATCTTGCTCTGCCAGGCAATGTGGCCCCGGGGTATGGAGAGAGGGTGAGTGTCCCAGAACATATGTGAAAGGAAGAGTCAGATCTTGCTAATTGTTCTTGTGGGCGAGGGAAGGATGAATGATGAATCCAGAATCTTCACAGCCCACCTCTGTCCCTCACCATTCCCATCACTGCTGGCAAGGGTGGCCCCACACAGACAAGGTCCTCTCCCTTTGCATCATCTAAGGGCTCCCTGGTTGCTGCTGTGTTTGAAGACTTGGTTGTAGAAACTCACTTTCTTTCGGCCAAACTTCAGAAAAGTTCCTTTCAGAGCAGTTTAAACTTTTTTCCCTTAAGTAAGGCTTTGGCTGGCAGTAGCTTCTCCACTGTCACTGATGACAAGTGGAGAGTAGTGTAGAGCCAAACACGAAGGAGGAGAGAAGAAGAAACAGTAATGGAGAGCAGTGCCATTGCAGTGGCTTGTTTCAGCCAAACTGGAAACAGGGACATGTGGGAAGCGGGGTCAAGGGAAGGTGAAGAGCAGAGAAGCTACTGAACAAGCCTTTGTATGGTTGCTCAGCACTAGCACCACTGGTGCTGTAGTGAGGCTATTTCAAGCTGTTATTAGCCCCTGATCCTTGCAGGTCTGGCAGCAGCAGTGGAAATGGGGTGGGAGCAGGATTTCTCCAAGCCTCTGACTGCTGCCTTCAGAATCTGGTGGTGTGTGGTGCTGGGCTCCCCCATGCCTGTGACTGAGGTCAGAGCCTGACCAAGGTTCTTTACGGGCCATGGCTAAGACAATCTATGTGGCATTGTATCTCTCTCCCTCAGAGATGTGACAAAGATGCAAAAGCTGAGCATGAAATTACATTGTCATCATTGCCTGTAGTGCACTTGGACAGAATAGTGCTCTGCCTTCTCGTCAGGGAACAAATGAGATCCTTCTGAACACACGTGGGGTTCATACTCACCACAGAAGAAGACTCTGTAAACTACAGAGGGATATTGCCCCTGTTCACACAGGCAGGAATTGTTAACTGGGGACAGGCACTGGCACTCAGGAAAATGAAATAGCTTTGTTCTGGATATTCCTTTCCAATCACATACTCATCCTTCTGGTTGGTCCCAGCCAGAGTCCATCTGTGACTTTGCTAATGCTCAGTGGAAAGCACAAGGGGTGGAGGAGGTGTGGGATAGCAGAACAGGCATTGGGAGCTCTAGGAACTCACCCGTGCTCATGTCCAAGGCTAATCCTGGCTCTTGGA
This sequence comes from Sclerurus mexicanus, assembly GCA_013396755.1. Lineage (NCBI taxonomy): Eukaryota > Metazoa > Chordata > Aves > Passeriformes > Furnariidae > Sclerurus > Sclerurus mexicanus. The sequence continues at coordinate 1,085,114 of VWZF01004740.1, forward strand.
TTCCATGCAAAGAGCCTCAGACATCAGGTACATGAACAAGTGGCCTTTAATGGTCCTCAGCAGGCAACCGTGGCCCTGCCAGGCTTCCCACAGCACAGTTGGGAAGATCAAAGCTGTCGTGTGAGTGCCAGCCTCACTGATAGTGGCATGGGGAACAAATACGATTAAGCAGGAGAGAGAAGACTCTGTCCAGGTCTTCCCTGACAGCAGCAGGAGTTTGGACAACAGCTGGTGTTGATCTGGTGTCCTGTCCTAGGCTGGGAAGGATGAGGAGCAGGTAGGGGAGGAACTAGTTTCCATTCCAGTTCCACACAGTGCTATGTGGGAGTAACTCAGCTCCTGGCACTGCAGTTTCCAGTCCTTCTCTCTGCTCTGAGTGCACAAGGACAGTCTTTCCTCCTCGCCCAGACCCCCCATCCAGAATGTGGGAGGCACAGCGGCACACACTGAGCTCAGGTCTTTTCAAACCCCTCACTGGGAGCCTGGTGGGGAATTTCCCTGTGGTGATCCCACTTCTGATGCTGACTTTGTAACGGGGACACTTATCATGAATTAATTATGCATTATTAGCATCCATTATTCATTCCTATTATGTGTACATACATTTGTGGTGCTGAATAATAAGGGAATTATGCCAAACAATTAAATGGCCCTCCACCGAGAAACAGCCTTGAGAGAAGGGGGTGCATCAGGAACAGAGCGGAGCTTAGTGAGGGCTGGCACCAAACTGGATGGGGAAAGGAGGCAAATAGACCGTGCAAGAGGAAAGCCAGGGCAGAAGACAAGAAACTGGAAGAGATTGTGAATCTCAGCTGGTTGAACAGACTATTTTTCATGTGAGCAGCTGAACCTAAAGAAAGCAGTGGAAATTTGGGTCAACTATTTCGGCAAAACAAAGTCAGGCCTAAGTGGTTCCTTCAACAGAAAGAGAAAAATGTCATTTATTTTCTAGTCTGGTTTTTAATGTTAGGCTAAACAAAATTTGCATCACTTTTGAAATTTAAAAAAAGGCCATTTCAAAACATTTCAGCTTGATGTCAAAACAAAAATGTTCCAACGTGTCCTATAGGCTTTTGGCTGAAACTGTGGAATTTGACCTAAACTTGCACATAGGTTGGGTCTACTTAAAAAAGAAAAATTTTCAGCAATCTGGCATATTTGTTTTGATTATTCATGGCATTGGGGGGAGGAGAGAGGACGGAATCTTCTCCCAGTGCTCAGGGAGAAAAGCAGATCAAACAGCACAGCTCAGAGATACAGTGTGTGTGTGAAACACCAGAGCTGCAGCAAAGCAGGAGAGAGGAAGCACAGATTTTCAGAATCCATCTCAATTGATGGAGATAATTACAGGTGCCATGTTCCCAATTTCTTCTTCGGAGGATTCTCCTCTTTAATAAACTCATTCTAACAAATTGATCGCAGCCTCTCTGGAACTCAGCACATATCAAAGCCATTTTTAAGATTGAAGAGAACACTTTGGGTGAAAAATAGGAACCAGTGCCAGACTTTGTAGAGATCTAAATCTACCTCAGCTGCAATACAATTGAATTAACTTGCTGTCTTCACATGTCCACTACTTAATATGTTCATGGATGTCTTCTTCTGAGCTTTGGCTGGTGCTGAAAGCAGAGTCCCAAAACCTGAGGAGAGACAAAGACCCATGGGACTTGACCCTCATGTTCTCAGGGGGTTGCACCCAAGCTAAGGACCCCCTGGCAAGTGTGATGAGTATCACACTGAAGTATCACAATGCAGCTTGGATACCTTTGCTCTGTTCTGTTTTGGGCTGATTTCATAGAGAATCACAGAAGAGTTGTGGCTGGAAGGGACATTAAAGCCCATCTAGTTCCACCCCCCTGCCATGGGCAGGGACATCTTCTGCTAGCCCAGGTTGCTCCTAGTCCTGTCCAACCTGGCCTTGGACACTTCCAGGCATGGGGCAGCCACAGCTTCTCTGGGCTTCTCTTCCAGTGCCTCACCACCCTTGCCCAACAAGACAAATGCATTCATATAAACAACATAAATAATGAAAATACGTCCATAAATTCTGGAGTGGTATGGGTAGGCAATTGCTTGGTTTGGTCTAGGTTACTTCTCCTGGTCCTTTCCTTTTATCTATATTCCCAGTGAAGTGTTTTTAACAGCATAATTCTAGTGAGATAACTAGACAAAGAGTAACTTCTTCACAAGACCATCCAACATGTAAAGACCTTGTTTTCTAAATCAGTATAATTAAACCAACTCCAAAAAGAAAATCAACAATTGCTTTAAACTCAGGCTGTTAAGTGCATTTCATTAGACATGGACAAATGCCACTTGGATGCCCTAATTTCCTTTTTAAAATTAGTCTGAGCTAATGAGAAAAACATCATAATTAACTCCAATGCCTCCAGAATAAACACTTCTCAACCCAAACTGAGAGTACCCATACTGGCATTGTTCACCTGAATCAGCTCCCAGTTCAGGTAACTGATGCAGCTCCTTGGAGATGGTTTGCTCTCCTCACAGAGAGCAGTGACCATTTCAGCTATTTCATCTGGCCCATGATCTTCCACAATCCAGGCTGTCAGCTCTTTACAGGAAGCAGAAATACAGGCATAGGCCTTATACTGGACTCTTTTCCTGTTGTCCAGCCTAAACAGTGCTCAGTCCAACAAGGGTTTCACCTTCTGCTCTGTAAGTAAAGCAGGGGGGTCATGAGAAAATGGTTTGCTTTCCTCAAGGCTCTGTTGCCCTTCTCTGGGCATCCTCCAGCCCCTCAATGTCTGGCTCATGTTCAGGTGCTCTTCACCAGCACCCCCAGGTCCTTTCCCTCTGGGCACTTTCCAGCCACTCTGCCCAGTCTGGAGCTGCAGGGGGTTGTTGTGACCCAAGGGCAGGACCCAGCACTCAGCCTTGTTGACCCTCACCCAACTGGCCTCAGCCCAGGGATCCAACCTGTCCAGGTCCTCTGCAGAGCCTTCCTGCCCTTCAGTAGCCAACAGTGACTTACTAGACAGATGTTTCTCAGGTCACCCCACTGAGAGATCAAGCCTCTGTGGGAACAGCAGCAGCATTTTGCAGGGCTGGGACTGCAAAAATGAGCTCCTGGCAGACTATTCGTGCCCAAAGGGACTTTGCAAAGAGCTGGGTGGGTGGCTGGCAGCTTGGGAAATGAGCCATTTAAAAGCAGAGGGAAATGCTTTTTCCAATTCAGGTGTGGTTTTAATGTTTCATATGCATTTTTCAGCCTAAATGAGGATGAAAATTTCAAAATGGAAATGGAAATTTAAATGAAAAAGTAAGTTCTAAAATGGACCAAATAAGAACATCTGAGCTGCTGAAACATTGTCCTTATAATTTTTGTGTTTCATCTCACTGTTGATTGTTTAAATGCCATGTCTTTCAAGCTATGAGTGGACAAAAATTTGTGGAAAAAGGATTGATCTTTTTGTTTAGAGCGTGTTTATATAGGGCTTTTTTGATTATTTTTGGAAAATATTTAGTTTATTGAGACCTTTCCTGTCCAACATCTGCTTTTGGTTTTACAGAGGTGTTCTCTGATTGCTCTGAAGCCTCTCTGGCTTTCTGTAAGGCAAGGCACGTAAGGCATGGTTCATATACCCAATGGACCCTATATGTAGACTCCTAGAGGAAATGGGCTCATCCTCAGTTCAAAAGCATTTGATGGACTAAGGCTGAATTTTAGCCTTGTACTGAAAGGTGAAGGAGGGAAGCCATCATTTGTTCTGTCACAGGGATCAAAGATAAAAAGAAAGCCATGAGTGGGTTAAAAGCAAAGCACTCAAATCCAGGAAAGCCTGAATTTGACTTGTTATAGCAGAAGAAAAAGCTGGTGGAAGACCAAAGAGCACATTTGCTACAGGGAACAGGTCTGCTTTTGCCTTATTGCTCACCTGAAGCTCCATGAAGCATTAGGGCAGCACCAGTAATCCATGAAACAAATTCAAATGCACAAATGTAAAGGAGAGAGACTGCCTTGCTCCAGAGGCTTGCACGTGCATATCCCCCACTTCTGTGCTCAGCTGTCCTCTCAGGGGCACTGAATGCCCCTGGCCCAGCCCCAACGTGGTGACAACAGTCATCTAGTCTAGTGGAAGGTGTCCCTGCCCATGGCAGGGGGTTCAAAGAGGTGATCTTTAAGGTCCCTTCCACCCCAAACCATTCTGTGATACTATGATCTCCCACTCCAGGTGGAGACAGCAGGAGCAGGGCAGGCACCATGAGCTGTGCCACAGTGGTGTTTGGGCACAAAAAGCCTTTTTTGCTTTACAGAGCAGTGCCCAGCCTTAACTGGTGCCTCCAGCAAGCTGAGGGGACTCAAAGATCTTTCCTGTCAATTTATGGAGATGCTGCATGGCCACTGCTCTGGTGTCTTTCCTCGCTATCACCTCATGCAGCCACTCAGACCTCTGCCTGTACACCTTCCTCCTGTCCTTGCCACTGCCCTGCTGCCAGTGCCTCCCTGCCCCCAGCACCCCTTCCCTTCCCTTCCCTTCCCTTCCTTTTCCTTCCCTCCCCTTCCCTCCCTATCTCTGGAGGATGGACTTGGCTGACTGGGTGGAAGCTCCTCAAGAGAAGGATTCATGCCTCCACTGAAGCCGAGCAGGCAGGACACCCAGCTGTGCCACTTCCCCTCCAACCTCACTGTACTTTTCATTTTTGGATGGGGAGAGGGGTCAGGGGGAATTTATTTTGCTGCTTTAAACACATGCAGGCTCATCTGCAGTGAGAACATTGCTGTGGTCATTAAAAGCGAACACAACACGCTGACTCCCAGCATCAACATCGAAGCAGAGGGACAAGGGGAGAGCTGGCAGCCCTCCAGGGAGTCCATGACTTCTCTCAAGTGGGGACAATTGGTCTATTTGGATGAGGTGAAAGCACCCTCTAGACCAGCCTTCAGATAAAGAGTCCAGCCATACTCTGGAGAATAAGAGAAAAATCAAACCGTCTATTCCTGAAACACAAATAATCAGTTCAAGACCCTCAGCTGCAAGAAAAACTTTTTATCAGGCTCTACAACTCCCTGAAAGGAGGTTGTAGTGAGGTGGGAATTGGTCTCCTCTCTCAGGTAACAAATGGGAGGACAAGGCTTCAAGTTGTGCCAGGGAAGGTTTAGACTGGCTATTAGGGAAAATTTTATAACTGAAAGGGAACAGACTGCCCAGGGCAATGGTAGAGTCACCATCCTTGCAAGTGTTCAAAAATGTGTGGATGCAGCACTTGGGGATATGGTTTACTGGTGAACATGGTGGTTCTGGGTTGACAGACGAGTTTGGTGATCTTAGGTATTTTCCACCAGGTCTAGTGATGTTGGCAGCTCTGTGTTGAGGTCAGACTAGATGATCCCTACCACCAGGACCTAAGGCATGGAGACCAGGGGGCTGCTTGAAGGAGATTCCTCACCAGAATCCAGCAAGATTGGACAAACCCTGAAGCTGGTGAGCTCTACTGCACCCCCAGCTTGGCTCACAACCTCGTGGCAGAGGATATGCTATGTCTGAGATACATCAAGGTTGAATTCTCGTGTGGGAAGGTCCCAGATTATCAGTATGTTAACAAAAAAGCACCTGCACTGGGCAACATCAGGCAAGAAAGGTCAAATCTATTACATCAACTTCTATTTTGGTTCAAAAAATGTATTCACATTTAGCATTAAAAAAAAGGCTTCTCCTAGGGTTAGTANCTCCCACTCCAGGTGGAGACAGCAGGAGCAGGGCAGGCACCATGAGCTGTGCCACAGTGGTGTTTGGGCACAGAAAGCCTTTTTTGCTTTACAGAGCAGTGCCCAGCCTTAACTGGTGCCTCCAGCAAGCTGAGGGGACTCAAAGATCTTTCCTGTCAATTTATGGAGATGCTGCATGGCCACTGCTCTGGTGTCTTTCCTCGCTATCACCTCATGCAGCCACTCAGACCTCTGCCTGTACACCTTCCTCCTGTCCTTGCCACTGCCCTGCTGCCAGTGCCTCCCTGCCCCCAGCACCCCTTCCCTTCCCTTCCCTTCCCTTCCTTTTCCTTCCCTCCCCTTCCCTCCCTATCTCTGGAGGATGGACTTGGCTGACTGGGTGGAAGCTCCTCAAGAGAAGGATTCATGCCTCCACTGAAGCCGAGCAGGCAGGACACCCAGCTGTGCCACTTCCCCTCCAACCTCGCTGTACTTTTCATTTTTGGATAGGGAGAGGGGTCAGGGGGAATTTATTTTGCTGCTTTAAACACATGCAGGCTCATCTGCAGTGAGAACATTGCTGTGGTCATTAAAAGCGAACACAACACGCTGACTCCCAGCATCAACATCGAAGCAGAGGGACAAGGGGAGAGCTGGCAGCCCTCCAGGGAGTCCATGACTTCTCTCAAGTGGGGACAATTGGTCTATTTGGATGAGGTGAAAGCACCCTCTAGACCAGCCTTCAGATAAAGAGTCCAGCCATACTCTGGAGAATAAGAGAAAAATCAAACCGTCTATTCCTGAAACACAAATAATCAGTTCAAGACCCTCAGCTGCAAGAAAAACTTTTTATCAGGCTCTACAACTCCCTGAAAGGAGGTTGTAGTGAGGTGGGAATTGGTCTCCTCTCTCAGGTAACAAATGGGAGGACAAGGCTTCAAGTTGTGCCAGGGAAGGTTTAGACTGGCTATTAGGGAAAATTTTATAACTGAAAGGGAACAGACTGCCCAGGGCAATGGTAGAGTCACCATCCTTGCAAGTGTTCAAAAATGTGTGGATGCAGCACTTGGGGATATGGTTTACTGGTGAACATGGTGGTTCTGGGTTGACAGACGAGTTTGGTGATCCTAGGTATTTTCCACCAGGTCTAGTGATGTTGGCAGCTCTGTGTTGAGGTCAGACTAGATGATCCCTACCACCAGGACCTAAGGCATGGAGACCAGGGGGCTGCTTGAAGGAGATTCCTCACCAGAATCCAGCAAGACTGGACAAACCCTGAAGCTGGTGAGCTCTACTGCACCCCCAGCTTGGCTCACAACCTCGTGGCAGAGGATATGCTATGTCTGAGATACATCAAGGTTGAATTCTCGTGTGGGAAGGTCCCAGATTATCAGTATGTTAACAAAAAAGCACCTGCACTGGGCAACATCAGGCAAGAAAGGTCAAATCTATTACATCAACTTCTATTTTGGTTCAAAAAATGTATTCACATTTAGCATTAAAAAAAAGGCTTCTCCTAGGGTTAGTATTTTTTTGTGGCATTTATGGGTAAAGCAGACCACCGCTGTCTTGCTTTTCAGGTATATTTTTGGATTTCCTGAGGCTCCTGGGGTGCCCAAAGCTAAAAATATTATCTGAGATTTTGTTGTTTTGTTGTTACTGCTTCCAAAAATAAATCAAAACCGAATCTCCAAAAAGAATTTCATGAGGGATTTTTTAAAGGTCAGTTTAAAACATCCTTACCATATGGATTATCAAGTTTGTGTTAGGGCAACATGACCTGGAGCTTGGCATGGGTCTGGAGAGGTGCAAGCGTCCCTCCTCTCTGCCAGCCTGCTCCCTTGCCCTTGTGCCCACCAAAAGCAGAGCCATCATCACCAGGCTAGAGCAGCAGTGAGAGCAAAGAACACAACTAAGCCAAAAATCTCAGTGGCCCACAGGACCTGAAGCTACTGGTGTTCCCTTGGGGTGTGTCAGCACTGGCCTCTGGGAATGAGATGAGCACACAGGGAGGGAGCTGAGGGTAGGGAGGGAAGGAGAAGCAAGATGAGCCGCAGAAGCCATGGTGGGACATCACGAGTTCCCCCAAACAATCTGGTATGGTCTGTGCAGAGAAACTCATTATGATGAATTCTGAGTGAATGTACATCTCTGAAAGCAGCATCGTAAGGGAAACGGTTAGACTATTTTTTATTTGTTTGTTCATTTTCTTAAGTGGCAGCTCAGATTAGAGCTGACATCAGAAGGATAAGCGCCGAATCCTGGGCTAAATATTTCATTTCCACAGATGCTGACATCGATTTGGTTACAAAGAAACTGTTCTGCGTTGAGGGTTGTTTTTGTTTGTTTATTTTGTTTTTGCTGACTTTCATTTAGTTTTATTTGGTTTTGTTTTTTTTTTTTTACACAACCTTCTGCTAACTTTTGAGGTGGACAAGGGAAAATATAATCGAGCTAAAAAATAATCCACTTGGAACGGGGACGAGACAAGTTACAAGAAAAAAAGCCAAAGAAATAAAACCAAATCACCTCTGTCTTTCTTACAATTTCCATGCGCTCAGCTGATCTGCTTCATGCAGAGATCAAGGAGCACTTTGCCCTAATTCATGGGAAAGAAGAGATTTTTCTTGATTATCACCAGAGGTGGGGTACAAATTTAGGCAGAAGGGACTGCAGCCAGGGTCATGGTAGGTCTTTCAGCTGGCTGCTCCCTGTGCCGTGACAGGAATCCCTGACGTCAGAGAGCCCACCTGGGACACACCTGACTTTAAGAACCCCAAGGACGTGCTCCTCTGTGGCACTGCACTTCAGACACACGTGGGACAAACAGCAAAGGGCAGCTAAAGAAAGAAGCGATGCTGAGGAGCCATGGCTTCCTTTTGTCACATTTCAGAGAATCACTAGAAAACTTCACAAGGGAAATTATGTTTATGCTTCAATGCAGTGAGCAAAAGCATCTCATTTCCCTCCTCTGCCATTCAGGCTAAATTTGGCTCTCCCTGACACTGGTCTATTTGGAATTCATCCACTGAACTTATTCTGGATTTCTGCAGTGGCATCTGGGAGCAGAGCATGGAACTTTATTTATTTATTAAGGCTATATGGGTTTGAGATTTGTTCTTGCAGGAGGAAACTTCCTCAACATTGTTTATGCTCGGCTGGGGAGGACTCGTTGCTCCATCCAGAGAAGCAGAGCCAATTAGCAGAGACAGGGCTGCAGCCGCCTGTGCATTCCAATCCTCCCGTGCCACTGCCAAGCTCCAGCTCCCAGAGACCTACCCAGGGTCTTTCCTGGCTGAGCAGCCTTTGACGTCGGTGCTGATGCTGAGGCAAGGGAGACACAGATGGATTAAAATAGCACAGCTATTATCAACTTTGCTCAAGATTCTTGTTCAGTTTAAATTCATTTGTCAGGAGAACAAGAAAACTGACTTTTTCTTTGAGCGGCTATTCTCCCTCCTGGCTCCTGAAGCAGCTCCGTGCCAGGAATAGAAGACTCCAAGGCCTCATGACAGAGGCACTGCTTGGCTCCCAAGGGTGCTCCCAAATTCCTTCCAAACACAAGTGCTGGTGGCTCAAGCTGCATGTTTCACTGGACAGCAGTGAGATACAAGAGACTAACCCCATCCTACTCCCCATTTACTTTTGAGGTAAGGAGCCAGCTCACACAAGAAGTCTTATTGACCTGCTGTGGTCAGAAGGCAATCTCTGAGCCAGGAACTGGAGTTCCAGTTTCACCTTCTATCTGGGGGATTCTCTCTTCTCTTCTGCTCACTTAGAAAAATGGCTGTAAATGGTACTTTCCACTTTTCTTCCAGAGTGTCATCTCTGAATGCAATTCTCTCTTCATTTGTGCAGGCTGGGATCTTAGCAGATTGGTCCTTAGGAGCTGGCACATTGTGTTTCCCTTAGGCACTCGGTGCTCTAGAATTTGGCCACATCCAGGAGAACATCCCAGTTGTACACTGGTCTAGACTATGACAGTGATCCCAATGTCTCCTCATCCCAGCTCTGCCTTCCTGCCTTCCCGCACTATACACACTGAGTTCCCACAGAACCCAGGGTGATCCTAGCACTGCGTTGGTTATCTACTCTCCCTCTGGTTTCTGGAAAGTCCCTTTTCCATCCAAGGCCACTCTCAAGCGCGTGACTTGGTAATGGTGATGACATGTCCTTCTGTGTTTCCATTCATGTGTTTGAAGGGGGAAAATGAAAAACTCCAGGCTTCTAGGCAAGGGTGGTTTGCTTCTCTCTGCCTCTGAGTTTTCCTTCAGGAAGACAGGTTGAAAACCCTCATGCCTTTAGTTTAGAGTTTGCCTCAGTAACACCTCCTTTTACAGCCCTTTGAATTGACATGTTAAAAAAAATTCCTTCCTTTCCAGTCCAGCACATTTCCATTAAATACCTCCCTCCTGCTTTGGAGACTACAGGATAGTGAGAGTTGTGTGTATAGTAACCTCTCCCCCTACATGTGGTTTCTTGCTCCAGTTCTTCCTACTTGCTCTGCCTGCCTCTGGCAGCAACAACCCAAACACAGCTGCACCACAAAAGGGAGGCAGTCCTGAGAACCTCCAACTAAGACACCCACCCCAATGGAAGTATGGATGCTGCTTGCAGTTGCTGCATGCCTATTTGACTGGGCAGCTGTCCCCAGAAAGATGTGGGGGCTACCAGCCAACCCTGCAGCTCAGGTCACACCTCTCCCCTCCCCTTTCTCCTCAACTCTGCTTCCCCAAACCCTCCACTAGGATGAGAAGGTATTTTCCTTTCTCCTTGCCCCCTTTCTCATGGTAAATCTTGCTGAATTAATGTAAAAAAAAAAAACCAAACCAAAAGATGAACATGTTTCACACATAGCTGCCCATCTCTGGAGAGCACTGGAGCAGGAGCTGCATCACGGGGCACTCCGTGGCAGAGCCCCTGGGATCCCTCCACTCCCCTGGGGATGGGGCTGCTCTGCTGATGTGCTTGGCTGGGCATGAGAAGGGTTTATTAGGGACAGAGGTCCCCCACTGGCCATGGCCCCTCTGTGTGTGTCTGAGGAGGGATTCACCTCCCCTCAACCCTTTCAGAGCCTTTCCTGGTCTCCAGCTGGAGACAGACCCTTCCCTGCCATCCATCCCAGTCCTGCAGCACAGTAGCCGCCAGTCCAGGAAAGGGGGATTCAGGATGGGGAGCCTGGGTTTTTATTTAACTTGTTAAGTGCTGCAGCTGCTTCCTGGTAAGGAGATGTGGAACGCCTGGTCTCCTCCAGAGCCTGTCGTGGAGTCTGTAGAGGATTGCTGGAACACTCCTCTGAGGAAGGGCTCTCCAGGACCATTTGCCCTCACATGACTTGCTGCATCCCTGGGTCTCTCTCTGCTGGTCCTCGCTGCAATCTGCAAACCCCCCTGACATGTTTCTCAAGGGTTTTGCTGGCTCTGCTCCCTGCTGTGCTGGCACTACCTTGTTGGGTTGCAGGTTTTCTCTGGGCCTCGGCTCTCCATCAAAAAGGAAGGGGTGACATGTCACCTTGTCAACAGGCTGGGATAGGAACAAGCATAAGGAGAAGTCAGCTGCTTAAAAGATGAATTCAGCAGACAGCAGCGATCTTGCTCAGCTCCCCATCACTGCTGACCACAGCTCCCTGTGAAGCGTTGCTGACAAAGTAAATTTTGGGAGGGAATAGCAGCATTTTTGTGATGCCAGTACCTGAAATGCCCCTGAATCCCGACCCCACTATAAAGCTGGTCCCTGTCGGGTGCTTGAGCGAGGCTCAAAGTAGAACTGGCAGCAGCAGCAGTACACTGGCTGGCCCCACCACGTGCAAGGCACTTCCCCAGACACCACTTGTGCAGGAAGAAGTCTCCACTCCGCATGTCGGAGACCTTGGATTGTTCCCTTTCCCTGTTCACTTGAGTAATCCAAGTGGGATTTCCCCCTTACACGCACAAGAAGCATCTTGCTGATTTGGGGCAGCTACATAGGTGTAATAACTGGGGCCCACATCTGCCTCAGGAGTGCATACCATGGGCTGCTAGTTGCTTGTACGGGGGTATGTGAAAAGCCTGGTGTGACACCTCTTCAGTTGCCCTCACCAAAAACCAGACCTTGCCATGGAAAAGCACCCAGTAGTGAAGGAAAGGGCTATTCTGGGGAACAGTACCACACAATAGCTGCAAAAACATACAAACTCTTGCCCAGCATCTCATTCAGTGAAATCCCAGAGCTGTTGCATCAGAGCTTAAAGCGTAACCAGGGGAGAGGAAAGCAGGATTATCATACCCCTTCTCGAAGGCTTGTTCCCCATGCAGGCAAGACCCCTGCTTCCCACTCATCCCAGCTTTGGAGCAATTGCCCACACAGTTTTGATTTGGAGTTCCCCACCTCTTTCCTGCATTTCAAATCCCTGGGCTTGCCACACCTTCTGCACTGGAAACAAAGCCATTAAAGAAATTAGAGGAGAAAGGGAAAACACAGCCCACTGATCCCCCAATTAGCACAGAGCACTTAAGCAGTCAGAACTTTGCATTTTAATTGTAATCATTCCAAACACAAAAAGCTGAAGTGACAAACCCCACAGCTAATTCCAGTTGATTAAATAACTCTCCATCCCAACGCCTGTGTGTGTTTCTGGTTTAATTCCTTGGCCTCTGGGCACAGCCTGGTGATAAAGGCAGTGTTTTATTTTTACTCTCCTGCACTCAAATCAGTTTCCTTCACTGAATCCTATTCCAGAGTCATGTCTGCACACCTGAGCTCTTTCCCCTGGTCTGGACCACGTCCATTGGTATTGTGGTGCCCAGTGCTGAAGGCTGGTGGTGTGGGGTGAGCAGCAGGTGAAAACAAGCCAAGACAGAATAACCCAAGTGGAAGGGAGCTCTGCAGGTCTCTGATCTAACCTTCCACCAAAGCAGGACCAACTTTGAAGTTAACTTAGGTCTTCAGGTCTGTTCAGTCAAATAACAAGTATTGCAAGCAGAGAGATCCCACAGCCTACCTGAGCCTGTGATTTGATGGCTAACTGCTTTCACTATGGAAATTTTTTCCTTTTATCTAATAGAATTTCTTCTGTTGCAATTCTGCCTCTCATCCTCTTACCGTGAAAATTAATTAGGATCAAATTAAATCAGAAAGGAAGGACATGGATGCAAGAAGAGCTCTCGATCCTCTCAGAAGAGCTAGACATGTGGTACAGCCTCAGCTCTGAGCACAAGACCCAAACCAAGCCACAGACCCAGATTTCCTGGGTTTTGAGCTCCACATCAAGATGTTTGAAACTATGTACACCAAGAGATACATCTCAAGAAGCAGCTTCCTCACAGCCTTCCCCAAAAGGGGCTTCTCTTTCCAGTATTCAGTACAGACACAGTATTGGATCTTCTGAGATGGTCAGTCCATTCTCCCCCCCTGTCCCCCCCCGCCCCATAACTTAGTGCCACCTTTTACCCCTTTAAACAAAGTCACTCTCTAAGTGAGCCCGATCTAAGGTAAAATCAGGATGGAGAACAAAAAGGATGATGTTTGTAACCAGCTGAATTGACATCACCACAGCAACACTGTGTGTGGAAGGACATGCAGCAGAGAATTACATATATACCACAACAGTGCAGAAGGGGCTGTGTGAAAAGGAACCTAAGACTAGAGCTGTTCACACTGAGTCAGGCTCTTTCCATTATTGTCTCTGCATCCGTTCCTGAAGGAAAAATCATAGGATCATGGAATGGTTTGGGTTGGAAGGGACCTTAAAGCTCATCTAGTTCCAAACCCTCTGCTGTGGGCAGGGACACCTTCTACTAGAACAGGTTGCTCAGAGCCTCATCCAGACTAGCCTTGAACACTTCCAGGGATGTGGCATCCACAACTGGGCCACAAGATGTCAGGGGTCATTACATGTAAGAGCAGGATCAAGGTGTGGATATTCAGTTGTGAGGCTGACTTTGTGTGACTTTTTGAAGGTCCTGATGAGAAGGCTGGGACAGACATTATGAAGAAAAAGCTACAAAAACCATGTAACAGCAGTACAGAGCCCTGTAACACTTTTCTTAAATAAGACAGCAGAGAAGCAGACAGGAGGTGCAAATCTAATGTGACATTACATAGGAAGCTCCTCCTGAAGTGGAATCTGAGGGGCAGAATGCCTGGGACCCCACTGCATCATAACAAAATATTGCTCTCGGGTAATCATGACGCTACTCAGGAGGAGCTGGTTCTTGAAGGACCCAGGCTTGCGTGACCTCTCTGGTTCCCACTGTTCCTGTTGCTTCTGCACAGGAGCTAGAATGAAATGTCACGTTGGTCTTTAAAGCTTAGAAGCAATGAGGTGCTGTGACTGTTGTTGTGTGGAGTTCACACAAGGATTTTCTTGTTTATTGTTGCTTTGTAAATTAGTTCTTTTAATCAAAGTGTTCTTTGCCTAAAAACAATTCTTGGAAGCAAAAGTACAAGTAGATGTGAGGGCTCTACTCTCCTCTAGCAGACGTCCCTCTCCAGTCCTGCAGCTGAGGCTGGTGCAGCATAGCTCACGCAAGGGAAAAGCAGGTTCCTGGTCCTTAACCCCCACTAGGACAAGGGATGTCACCTCAGCTCTGACACTTTAAATTCTGCACGTGCACAAGCTACACTCAGGAATAGGTCTTGCGTAGTCAAACATGCACTTCAAACACATCCCCTTTCTGTAGAAGGGGTAGCTTGAACTCTTGTTCAATATGATGTGTTCAAGAATATCAAAGCCCAAAACTGTGAGCAATGCTGAACTTTCATTTCCTCCTGTATGTAGGGGTGTGCTCACGCAACACACACTATTTTTTGTTAGTCAAAGTGAAGAAGCAATTCTCACAGAAGGGTGGGAGATGAAGAATGAATGGCTTTACACTGAATCAGATATTTCATATGGAAGGCTTAATTCTTTTTTTAGCCTCATAGGAAGAAAAGAAATGGAGAAACTAAGTAGTCTCACAGAACTGGGGCAGGAGGAAAATTCCTAACGTAGGCTCAGCAGTTACAGTCAGGATTTGGGGAGACTCAGCTCCTTCCTCAACCCAAAGGGGTTGGAAGCAGCAGGTCCCACATCTCTGGGGTGGGCAGGCTGCTCCACCCCTCCCATTTCAATGGCTTTCCAGTTCACCTGAGTAAGGGAACGTTCACTGTTGAAGGAGGTCGTGGCCACGGACTGCATCCCCAGAGCACATCCTCCAGCAGCTCATAGGGAGTGGATTTGACCTTGTGCCTAGGAAAGGATCCAGAAATGGTATGAAGCAGACAGGTTCAATACTCCCTCTGTTATTCCACTGCCTGTCTTTAAGGCCTTTTTGGCCATTCAGGGAGATTCCTCACCTGTGGGAGTATGATAAGATAGTCTCATGCACCATAAAGAGAAGGAGCTTGCTGACCACTTGGAAAAAGAAAGCACCTGCACACCTCTCCCCTCTCCCCCCTAAGTGTGGAAAGCAACCACGTCTGAGGAGAAGGCCACATTTACTGCTCAGATTCCTCACTCCACAGACCAGGTGGAGCCAGACCAGCACTAGCCATGCAGGCTCCCAGCACACACTACAAAGGAACCATGCCCAAGGGACCACTCCACTGCCAAGGTCCCCGAAAAGAGCTATTTGGTCTACAAAGAACTGAAGTGCAACCAGACACTTGGCAAACTTGATCCCTCAGCCTCTGAATAGGCAGGAGGACAGAGCTCTCTGTTGGGCATGGCTGGAGCAAGGAAATCAGTCATCCTTCAGCAATCGAAGAGACCCCGCTCTGCTTGCTCCAGTCTCCCTCAGCCACCTTCCTCCCCTCTTGCTATGTATTTACAGCAATAAATCATTTAATTAATTGGCCTTAAGGGGAAATACAAACCCCATGTAGATAATGGATTTCTAGGGACAGAAACCCGAATCAATTACTGGAGCTCACCATTCATTCATCTACATTAGCAAATGCATTTCCCTGCCATTCTGGGCCCTGACCCACCAGGTTCAGTGCCTGCAGGAGTTATGCATGGCATTTCACTAAGTCCCATCTTCTACCACTTTGAGAGCAAGCAGAAAACAGAGCTCAGCAATTTCAGTACGAAGAAACACCCGGTGCAAACCCGAACTCTGAAGCACCGGGTACCACGGAGCACGTTTAGCACCCCTGAGGGAGTCCCTTCACACTTCAAGACTTCCTTAAAGAACTTGCCACGCCACCCCTTCTCCAAGAGCTCAGGGCCTCTTGCATCCCAGCCTTGGAGAGCAAGGCTTTCACCAGACCTGTTTTGTCTTCCTCAGATTTTACCTTTTCAAAGTGAGGAGTTGCCTCAGAAGTCCTGTTACCAAATGCCACTGGATCTTCTGCGATGAGGGGAAGCAGGAGGAACAGAGCTGCTCCATGAGTTGTGACAAGGGCAATCACAGTCCCACAGTACCCAGGTAGAGAGGGCTGGCAATGAGGTTAACTGACAGCCCAGGAACTGTGAGAAAAATGTGAGATGAAGAGACAAATCCAATGCCAGTCCCATCAGCAAGCCAGGACAGAGCTGAGCAGAGACCCAAGAGCAGCACAGCTCATCCCAGGACCAGGTCCCAGGTGAGGCAGAGCACAGTAATGAGCTCATGGCTTAACCCTTACTGCTGAAATGGGGAGAAGTAGGGCTGGGCTCACAAGGAGCTTCCACAGCTCAGACACACAAAACAGAGCAAACACAAATGTCCATGGGCAAACTTGGGGCATGTGTGTGAGTCCACCAGGCTACTGAAAAAATTACCAGCACATTGAACAAAACAAAGGTATTCAGCCTGCCAAGGACTCCGGGCCCTGTGACCTGGGTAGCTGTCACTAATACCAAGTCCTTCCAGCTTATCTTACTTATTTCTTTCTTTTCTAAGCATAACTGACAACTGTGAATGCCCTTCTGTGTTTGATTCGTCCTCTTAGGAGCCTTTCCCCCCCCCTCATTTTTATTTCTGCTCTGTAGTTTATTTCTGCTTTGCCTTTGTACAATGCATCACCTCTTCTTTATTTGCCTTCTGGCTGAAACACTTAACCAGCTGAGGTTTCCCCCTCCTAAGACTTTCCTGTCCTCCTGGAAAGCTTACAGAAGTGCTGAGGCTGCAAGCTCCAGGAAGATGCATGGAGCAGGTGGGGTTGCTGTCCTGGGACTGTGGGATATTCTCAGGTTAATTTGTGAAATTAACTTCAGACTCAGCAGCTGCTGTGGCTGTTAGTACTTCAAGGGAGTAGGAAAATGCTGATGGTAACAGCTGCCTCTGTGATTTATAAGCCATAGAGGAACATCTAGCTAGCTCTGGAGAGCTGCATATGGAAGGGAATTTCCTGTGAGTGACCTTCTTTAACAAAAGGTACTAGGCACATGTTTGAGGGGGAATTGCAAAAGACTCCTTTCAGTGCTGAGCGGTTTCATCTTCCTTTTGCCTGTCTACACATCAGTCGCCTCCCAGCCATAAAGAATGATGATGAAGTGCTGATCTGAAGACACTTTCAGGGGAAGGATGCTCTGTAAAATACTATCCACTCACCTCGAAATTCTGTGAAAAAGATGCTTTTCACTACCCCAGCACCTCAGCATGACTTTGTCTATGAACTTCACATAGTGGCGAGTAGGACAATGTGTGTGCAGACATCTAGGGTGGTGAGGTGATGATGAAACAGCCTCTTCTGTATTATCATAGAATCACAGAATGGTTTAGTTTGAAAGGGACCTTAAAGATCCAATCCCCCTACCATGTGCAGGCGACATCTTCCACTAGCCCCAGTTGCTCCAAGCTCCATCCAACCTGGCCTTGAACACTTCCAGGGATGGGGCAGCCTCAGCTTCTCTGGGTAACCTGTGCCAGGGCCTCACCAACCTAGCAGTAAAGAATTTCTTCCTAATACCTAATCTAAACCTGACCGCTGTCAGTTTAAAGCCCTTATGTTTCCGGACACCCTTCTGTGTACACCCTTTTCATACAATTAGGGTGACCCAGGGTGCACGACAACTTCTGCCAGTGCAGCACTCGCATTGTCTTAACAGGTTGTGAGAGTTCCTCCCTAAGTTGCACAGCAGATACCTTATCCTGCCTCCGAGGATTCCAATGCATCCCACTGCTCCAGCTGGACAGCTCTACCAGTAATTAATGTCATCAATGTTGGGATGACAATCCTACCTGCTCTTTCCAAACCATCGCCGGAGCAGGAGCAAGCTCTTCTCTGCAGGAGGAATCCTTGTACGTTCCCTGTCAACACCACAAATGCTCTGATTCTGCCATGCTCCAGTGGAACGGGATCTGCACCAGGGGATCTGGAGACCTAAACTCCACATTTCTGTTTTCCTTGTTTATACCATTCTTGGGTGGTCACTCTTGCTCTGCTTACATACCTCCGGGGCATTCACATGCTCCAGCAGTGTGACTCATCAGTGTTTCATAACATGAAGCCAGGTGGAAACTTTGTCCAAAAAAATGTAAAAATGAGCTGTCATGTACTTCTGTGCCATCCTTCCTTATACTTCATTAATTATAATTTTTTCTTTGTCCAGCAAAGCTGATCAGAAAAACTGTTTTGATTCCAAGAGGAGAAAGCTATATTCTTTTGTGGGGGCTTGGGGAGTGGACACATGTATGTATGCTACAGGGAAAGGGACCTCAGGAGATTCTGGACTGGGTACAGAAATACTGCTAGACACAAATATTCAATGATCATGAGTTATTTACATTTTCCACTTCTCCAAAACTTGGGTTTGGACTTGAAATCTATTACTTGATTAATAAACACTTAGTGGCAGATTCCTTTAATTTATCTCCTGCTAACAGACTCCAGCAGTCACATTTATGAGAGCTTGTCTCCATGACAGAAACTTACTTTTTGTTTTTAAAAGCAAACACAGCCCTGGATATATTCCCATGAATCTAAGAACATGTTGTTGTTTTTTTGAAGAAGGACTTAGAACTAGGCTCATGATTAATTCACCAAATTAAATTAAACCAGTTGGCAATTCTGATTTAAAGTTGGCTCATTTTCACCCATCTGACTTCAAAATGGCAGAATGGATTTTGCTCAAAATTTAGAATTAACGAGAAAAAAAAAAAAGAACTTGCCTTGGGAAAAGAAACAGCAACTAGGAATAAAACTATGAAACAGTATTTGTGTATCCTCTTGGTCATCCACTATTAAGCAGGAGAACTATCTTGCCAGCAGGTGCGTGGCAGGTGAGGGATGTCTTTGTCAGCCAATGGTGGCGTCCAGGTGCACAGCTGAGATGCTGCAGCAGCTCCCGCTCCAGGAGGAGCACGGGTTGTGGTGCTCAGCACAGTGCTGACTTTCTGCCCCCTCCTAAAAAGAAGCTCCACATGTGCCTGCGGCACTCGCCTTTTAACTTAGTACTTTAACAAATCCAGCAGCAGCTCCTGTTGTGATCTGCACAGCACACTGGGGAGGGTGTGTCTCCCCGTAGCAACAGAGAGAGAAATCCAGCTGAAAATGTACTCATCATTCCCCAACAAACCCACAGAGTGAAAGAATATACAGCGAGAGGATGTGGGTGGGTGGGTGAGGACGGATCTACCCTGCGGGATTGCGTATGTGGTGGATGGGCCATTTCCAAACAGTGCTGCTGTGAGCTCTCTATCACGCCACCAGAATGTGGTGCATGGAGAGAGTTCTTCCCTCGGGGCTGGTGCAGCAGAAATTTTAGACATGGGGAATGAAGGAACAAAGTGTCATGTCTGCCTTATCTGCTGGTACTGCTTCTTGTTTCAGCGACTTACACTTTCTAATTGCTTTTGCAAGTTTACCTGACAGCATCTCCTCAGAGACTGGTGCGAGTGCTGAAGATGAACTCTTCTATTGTCACACGAGGGAAAGTACAGGGGAAAAGGATGGGTGGATTTTTTTTCCCATAGAGTATAGGATAGAGGCTGAAGTCAGACCCTTCCTTGACACAGTATAATGAGCTTTAGGGAGATCTTCTAAACCTTGATCTAAGACCTGCCCTATAAATACACAGCACAAATGAGAGTGATATTTAAAAGAGGCTGCAGAGGTGAATTTTTGGTACTAAAACTGAGATGATCATACAAATCCACTGTCCGTACTGGGTTATATAAATCATGTTTTTAACCAGGAACTCCTCTGGAGATTATTTTCCCAGCAACAGACCATTATCATAATTTGTGCCTCCATTATTGCAAGGCCAGACTCCTGTACTGTGTTTAGCATGATGTCAAAACTTAAGCAAAACTTAACCAAAGCTGGTACCGACCCTGATACTATTCTTGTCAGCAAAATCTGTTACTGGGTTGTTTGGTCCCAAGAACTTGAACTTCACCGTTGTTTGTATGAAGCAGGTTTTGCAGGGTGTTGGTTTTGGTGGTTTTTTTTTTTTTTTTTGAGGTAATAGTTCCTCAAGTTTGATGGAGAAGGAGCCTTCATCCCTTTGATCCCTTCAGCAGACACATCCTGGGATGCTGAGTTACTTCTGCACTGTGTTTGCAGCAGCCCAGGCAAACAGACCCTGCAGTCATGGAAAAGCCCTGTCTTCCCACATAGCCTTTTAGTGTGAGAAATGGAGTGACAGAGCTGGCTGCTGGAAAGGAATATGGGCTCTCTCCAGGCTGTTCGTGACTGCACCGCTCTGTTTGGGGGAAAAAGTCCATGTGTGGGATTTAAGGTTCAATCCTCTGGCTGATACTGCGTTTCCCCTGGGCTGCTGAGAGCACATGAAACAGTGAATATTTAAACTGTTGACACAGTGCCCGATTTAGGCAGCTGCTTCAGCATCACCCTCGTTGGCAGAAGAGGATTGTCTGGGGGATCAGCTGCATGATCCAAATGGCCAGCACAAAACACTGAGGCTCCCCCAAACCAGGCGTTGGTGTCGCAGCTGGGTCGGGTTGGCTATTCCTACTCTCCAGAGAGAGAGTGATTTACAAGGGCTTTGCAGCACAGAGTATTAGATGAGACTTCACAAGACAACTGGTTGGATAATGTTTGTTGTTCCTTTTCTTTTCCTTCAAAAATCTGCATTTTGCCAAAAACTGTAAAAGAAAAAAAAAAAAGTGAAGTCATGGTGACTCAAATGAAAAGCTCTTCAGCTGCATTGAAATAAAATACTTTATTTCATTTAAGTTTTAGTATCAATTTTGCTCTCAGTTTTTCTCATATCCCTCCTTCTGCCTCTGCTTGAAATTAATCAGTGAAAATTGTGTTGATACAGATAAAACATAATTTATTCCTGAACACAAAATATTCTGAAGACATATCAACAACAAAAAAAAAAAAAAAAGAAAAAAAAAGAAAACTTTTCACATGAAAGATTTCACATGCATTAAAGATATTTGAAATTTCCAAAACGACTCTGGGGTTTGGGTTTTTTTTTTAGAATCTCTCCCAATTCTCATATTGAAGAGGCTGTATCTTTGATTTAATGCCTGAGAGTTGGCAGAGCAATGCACTAAACTCTGCCTTGTTGATAACTTCCAGACTTTTGGAGGTTGATCTGCAGTGGCATTTCCTGCAAATAGGAGGGAGTGTATTGATACTCCTCCGTGCTGTTATACAAACTGATCTTGTGGGTTTCTTCTTTCCAACAGCAAGAGAATTTCCAGAATAAACCAATCTGAACGTGCTTTAATGTTTTTACAAACTTTGCTTATCACTTTGGACATTACAATTACAAGTAATCCCAAGCCATTGAAAAGTCAGAGGCACCTGGACTCTTTAATCACTTCAGGATTTGTGGAAATGTAGAGCTCTCTCATTATTTGAATATTCAATAAGTTTACTAGCACCATCAATGATCATTAATAATTGCCTTTGACTGTTTTTGTTGGGGAGCAAAGTCTCTTTAGCTTTCATCTGTGGTTTTGGTGAGGATGAGACACTCAGGAGTTTGGACCTCCCAGACTGAGGGTCAGGTGCTTAGCTCTCCTGTTAGCTTTCAAAACACTTCAGCTTAAGCAAATATGCACTCAGTGCTTCCTTCCCACTGACCTTATGTTTGTTTAAAGCTAAAGCTTTACAGGGAATGAGGAGATGGGAAGAGAGGGCAGTGATGCTCCCAGGGCTGTGACTGCAGCCTTGGAGCTCAGCAGGGCTCTGGGGCTTTTAAAAAACCAGAACTGTCCTAATGGCTGGTGAGGAGAGCTAAAAGTTCAATTGTCATATTTGAAGAAAACAAGATAATGGTTTTATAGTAATATAAACTTCAGTGGAAAAAAAACCCCAAAGGCAAAACAAGAAGAAATCTTCCTCCCCATTACCTGCCAAATATCATATATTTTAGTTTGCTGAGCAGCTGGTGACTTCAGGTGGTGTCAGAGAGGTGAGCAAGGACTGGATTTCATATGTTGAGTGCTGAATGCAGTTCCTAGTGTGACTTTTTCCCCTGACTTTTCAGCCTAACACCCACACTGATCCCACTGGCAGCAGGTCCCAGCTGAGAAGAGCTACAGATACCTGAATGCCCAGCTGGAGCTTATCAGGCAATGTAAATTTTCCTGTTTTCCTCCCTGACTGTGCAGGAAGAGCATCTCTCTGCTTCAGGGATACAAGGATGGTCCTATCAGTAACAAGCAGACTTCCAGAATCCCACCAGCATCCCTGTACTACTCACTTTCCCTGTATTTTTAATCCTTAGATTTATGTTTACAGTGTAAATCCAGAGGTGTGGAGCAGAGGAACAGAGCCTGGATGGATCATGCATAGCCACTGCAGCTGTGGCGAGGGACTTTCAGGTGGCAACGTTGCTTTGCACTGCAGGGAAGGGGGATTCAAAGCCATTTCCCTCCTTTTACCTGCTGTCATATCTGACCATGCATCTCCCCTCCCTGCCAGCAGCCCCCCATGACATTTCAGCACCCCAGCTGCTCAACACACCCTCCCACTCTCCTGGCTGGACAGACAGCCTGACTTGCATGTCCCAAGACTTCTAGATGGCCTTTTAAACTTTTAAATAGAAATTTGGGAGCTTCAGACTCAGCCTATGATTATTAAATACCTCAATACCTTGCTCTGAGTGCATCAGTCATTTCAGAATATGGTCCTGTGTAATAAAGTGACCTGGTCTAGTGGGAAGTGTCCCTGCCCATGGCAGGGGGTGTTGGGACTAAATGATCTTTAAGGTCCATTCCAAACCCTTAACATTCTAAGATTTTATGATTCTAATTCACTTTTGGTTAGCATAGCAAAGCCTAGAATGGCTTGAGTGCTTTACTTGCTTGTGGAAATAGGACTGAAGAGTCTTTGAAAATGTAATCTCTGATCTTTGTTCCCCAGAGTTAGGGTAAGTCACCCCCACTAAGGTGTGAAAATAAGACTGGGAATTTATTCTAATTTTCCCCTGTGCTTTAGGCAGTGTCATAGACCTTGTGCATATTCCAGCTCTTGGTTCAACCCAGCAGAACGCTTGGACACACAGAAAACTTGGCTTAGCTTTTCCTTCAGACACACATTTCCAGTGGCATTAATGCAGTTGTGTTTCAAGTTAAGGACAAGCTTGAGTCCTCTGGATGGCAAGGTACACATTTGGCCTAAAGACAGTGCCTTGAAAATGGAAACATGTAGAACATTCAAACCAATAGAGAAGAAGTTGATTGTTTCACCTTTAAAGGCTGTATTTTATAAGTGTTACTTTTGTTCTGGGTAGGGGAAAAAAAGAGCAAACCCAAAAGCCCAAGAAAGATTCCTAACGAATTAATAATCAACAGTGTTCAAGTACATTTATGTCCACATACAGCATTTGTTAAAAAAGGAATATTTTTTTTGTGTTTTAACACCTTTTTTCAAAAAAAGAAAAAGAAAAAGAAAAAAGAGAGAATAAATTAATGTACACATTACATTATTTTGGCACTGGTATGGACCGTTTTTAAAAACATTTGCTGTTAGTATTTATAATGTTTGTACAAAATTGTAAACTATTTTCAAGTTCGTTGGTTTTAACTTTTGTTCCACCATCACCTTTCAAAAACTGTCACTGCAGCAACAAAAACACCCCAAAGAAAACCCCCAAAGAACACCAAGGTAGCTCTCCTTGCCCCTTCCCACCCTTCCTGCCCACTCTCCCGAAAAGAAGCTGGAGACAGTTTTTGAAAGCACCTGGCAGAGCTTGGTGAGCAGGTCCTTCCTGGGAGCCTCCTGCAGCGTGGCGTGGGCTCCGTGGGCTCGGGCAGACAAGCACAGCTCCGGGAGCAGCGAGTGCCACCCACCAGTCACACCTTCCCGCCTCTAGAGTAGACAAAGATGGCTCTTTAGGTCATTTTATTTTATTTCTTTGTTGGGTTTTTTTCCCCCTTTTTGTTTTTTTTTTTTTCATTTTATCTTTTTTTTTTACAAAAATTTCTTCATCTAAATCACTTTGCTAGAAACATTATTTTTCTTTCCTTTTTTTTTTTACATTAGTTAAAGCAGAACCTGCTTTTGTGAAAAAAGACAAGGATCAAGGTCTTATTTCATGCAGAAAATGCAAATTAAAGATCATAAAAATGGGTGTTTTGTTCTGGTTTGGGTTTTTTGTTGTTTTTTTTTTCCTTTTCTTTTTTTTATAATGCTGTACAGGATGCAACGCAGCCACTCAGAGTATGTTAAGATGGTTCACAGCAGTCCTTTCGATAGTATACATTGACACTGACATTGATCTTCCTGTCCTCTTGTCACTGTTGTTCAGTTGCTTGAATTTCAGGCCACATAAATTGTCCCCAGTTAGAGAAGATGCTGTGGCTTCTTCATCTTTGAGAGGAAGATGGATGGGTGCAGCTTGAGAGGATGATACATCGGCATAAATGGAATAGGTTTTCCTGGGAAGGATGCCTCAGCCTTGCTTTCATATCTCTTGGCATAACATCCCCGTAGTGAGCACACCATGAGAGGGCATTTGCCCTTCAGAAACTGGTTTCTCTTTGGAAAGGGGTTGTGATTTCACACAAAGACACAATATTATGACATGCCAGGCAATGAAAAAAGAAAAAAAACCGACCTATGCCACAGACTGGACAACAGTCCTGCCACCAGGATCGTGTGTATGTGCCAGTGGATGGGATATTTCTGGGTAACTCCTGAGGCTTTCCTTTATTCTCAGTTTTTCCATTTTCTTCTCTAGCACCTAGCTACTCATCTTTCCAGATACTAGAAACCCTTCTCTGTGACAATTGCTGAGTCTTTCTAGGGGTTTATTCACTCAGAATCTTCCCTTTTGGCCTGCCAAGCACATTGGCCCCAACCCAGTGAAGCTGTCAGATCCAGGCAAGATTTTAAGGAGATGTGCAGTCATCAGAGCTGCTCCTGTGCTCAGGCTCGGGCAAGGCATGGGGTTTTGCTGGATTGGGACACTGTGTGGGTTTAATCTCTGCTTTGTCCACCTCCTTCTTGCTTCAGTGCAATTGAAATGGGAGAGGAAAGGTTGCCAACTCCCTTGCTAACCTTGCTAGCCTTGGCAGGGGCTGAAATTCAGGGATTTCTGCTCAGTCTGTGCCTGTGAGAGGCTCTGGAACATGCCTCCCTTCTCTTTGCAAGGGGTAGCAAGATTGCTAATGAAAGCCTGGAAGCTGCACTAGCGAAAGATCTGTTCAAAACACGTGTCATGGGTCCCCAAACATCCCTGAGGCAGGTAACACAGTGGTCCCCAGAACTTCAGGTTCTGTGGGACACTGTCTCTGGAGGAAAGAGGTTAAGCATCAGCAGTTCTGCCAGCACCAGCTCTCTCACAAGGTGTGCCTCCTCTTTGGCCTCCCACCTGACATGTCATGATATTGTGCAATGGCCACCCTTGCAGTGAGGAGTTCCCTGCTCGCCTGCTGCACTCACCACTGAGACCTCTGGTCCTGTTTGGAGTGACCATTGGCTCAGCAAGGCTTGGTGCTCCAGAGCCCTGGGCACAGCCAGGAGATGGTGGCAAGAAAGAAGAGACCAACCAAATGCCCCATCTCCTACAGCTGAATTTGGAGAGGATTCCCTTGAGGACCGAATGGGTCAAGCAAGTTTGTCCCAGTGTGGGGCAGAGCATCTGTCAGTGAAGAGGCAGTGCTGGTTCCTTTCTCTGCAGATAAAAGCCAAGATCAGCCACAGAGAGAAAAGCCTCTGCTAACCTGAGACAGGGTGTTCCTGATGCTGAAACTGCCATTGCCCTTTCACCGAGTCCCCAAGAGAGACATCAGCGTCAGAACAAAAGTAATCACAATTTCCTTCCTTTTAGGTCTCTTGGACCCCAAACCCTCCTCACCAGGCTCATCAGCAACAGGACTGTCTGTGTAGCTGGGCAGCATAAGCCACATGATGGCACATCCAGCTAAGCACACTGTGGTGAAGACATGTCCAGAGGGCTGGGAAAGTCAGGGGAAAGATCTTTGGCGCTTCTGACTGAATACTTTCCACCGTTTGCCCAGCAAGGTCCCCAGATAAGACCTGGACCCAGCACCCAACTAGTATAACAATTAACCCTGGTGCTGGCATAGCACTGAGAGGCATTAGGCTTTACAGAAGGCAAACCAATACTGATCTACTGTTTAAAACACATACAGAAAGAGAAATTATCACTCCCTTCAAAAAAATAATGTTCCTCACCACTATGCTATCTCATCCTTTCTGGGGGAAAAGTCTGCCAGCATAAATGCCAAGCTCAGCCTGGGCAAATGTTAAAATGTGCATCCCCGGATCATAAATGGGTCTATCACCTCTCCTCTCTTTGCCATACACATATTCAATATAACTCAGTAAGTGCTTTCTGCCTGCACCACTGGCAAGTTCTGTCAGTCTTAGATGGGAGAAGGCAGCCCACAGCATGGAGGTGAGAACAGGAGGTTTGGGATGGTTTGGATCCATTGTCTCCAGGGAGGTATGATGACAGTATCAGATTCTTGGAGCAAGGGACTGCATTTTGCTCCAGAGTTTTGTTGTCTAGAGCACAATGGAGTGCAAAAGCTCATGCTCCCACAACTCCTCTTTTTGTCTCAGCAGAACCCCTGTCCTTGGTTACCCACCAGTCCTTGTGGCCTGCTTGCCAGCAGAAAAGGCTGAGTGAGGGCTGTGGGGCTGCACCACACTGAGACACTCTAGCTGGAGTAGCAGCTGCAGTGGAGAAAGCCTTACTGCTGAAGAGTGGCCTTTCCTAGATAGATCGAGACTTCCCTTTGGTCTGCCTTCCACATCAAGTGTTGTTTAGTTTTGTTTTTTTCCTCTTAGTCTTGCTGCAATAACACAAACAATATGACATTTATTGGCCCAGCTGTAGAGAGAAGCCACACCTCTGCTCCATGGAGGCAAAACTGTCCTCTGCTTTTCCAAAGCACTGAACGTAAGATAGGTAATTTCTCATCTTGCTTTTTGCCCTTGACACTCCTCCCAGCCCAGGGTTGTAAGACAGAGGGTTACCTGTATGCCTCAGACCCACTACTATCATCATCTTTGGCATTCCCCATCCCTCATTTCTGCTAACTGGAAGCTGCATAGAAAGCTCAGTTCAAATTCAATCAGTGCCCTACACTTGAGACCACTCATTTGTACTTCTGACCTTCTCTACTTCTGAATTTGTCTCTGCAAGGACAATGACTACTCCAACAGATAACTAAGCTTAACACAAGGTCCCTGTTTGCACTCTCGTCCAAAGTCATGAACCCACAGGCAAGGTTCTCTTGAATTTTAAAGGGTCTTAAGATAACTGTTTCCACAGGGAGGACTTGCTTTTTCCCTCTTCTGAGCAGCAGGGCATTTTCTAACACTTGTCACCCTAGAGTAAGACACAGGGAAGAAAGCAGCAGCAGTAACAAAAGGTTGTCAAAGACAGTTCAGGCTCGTACTGCCTTTACTCCATCTGCATTACCTCATTTGTCCAAGTGACATCTGATATCACCTTCCCCTCCTTCACTACACCTCAAGATACAGTAAGGCATAATGGAGGTTGGCTCTCTGGGAGAGACCGTGTGTGCAAGAGATTTGAATCTAATACACAGTCTCTCCTGTTGGCCTCAGGGGTGGTGGGATCAAACACTGAAAAGTCACTCACATACCATCACTTCCACCTCTACTGCCCACCTCTTCTTTACTGCACTTGGAGGTGGATCAGGGAGCCAGCCCTAAGGTCACCATCCCAGTGGGCTGTGCTTCCATGCAGTCACAGGTTTGCCCTCCAATCCCTGCGGGAAAAGTCTGGGAAAATGGTTATAGTAGCCTGAAGGACAGTGCTTCTTTATTACACTTGTCACCTTTCAGCTGTTCTTTACTTCTGAATGTACAGAACCATTTTTATTTGGTTTACATCAAGACATTAGAAATCAAACATCTTTCTTTTTTCTTAAAAAAAAGAAAAAAAAAAGAAGAACAAAACAAAATGGAAAATAAAACCCAACACTATATATACATCTTCTCTTCCCCAGTCTCTGCTCNGCTTCCAACACATTGGTTTCACATCTCTTACCCAACTCATGCCCCCAACCCAATTTCCATGTCTACTGTAAAGACATCCCACCCTGCTTGGTAAGCCCAGTCTCATCTCCAAGAAAGCATTTGGTAACCAGCAGGACATTTCTTGCCTCGTTGTCTCTGATCTCTGACACCAGGGTAGAGCTTGGCCGGTGCCCCAGCCTGGCACAGCGGTCGCTCCCCTGCACATCCCAGCCCAGCTCCCGCAACTTTGTCCAGATGCCACTGATTGTCCCTGCCTCCGGGGACGGAGCTCATGCTGAGGGCTGTGCTCCATGAGTCTCCCTCTGTTTAGCCCGTTCCTGACCTCACCCTCTCCAGAGACCACGGTCTGCCCTCCGGGGACTGCTGCCATGGCTGGGCTTCCTTGAGTGCTGCCTGCAGCTGCACCCAGCCTGTCTGACTCAGTAATGCCCCCGGTTTTCAGTGCTCTAGTCCCTTCAAACCTATTGCGTTGCACATATATTTTCACAACCTTTCTCCTATTTGCTCTGCTTCTGCAGTAACAGCTCTCTCCCACCAACCCTTTTCCTCATCCCATCCTCTCCACCAGGATTCCAGTTAACTACCTTCCCTAAAGCCACTCTCCTTTGGTCTGCAGCTCCAGAGATTTCTCTTCTGTCTGAAAACAGCTCAGAGATTTAAACCCCTTCCTCCTCCCCACAACAAAGAAAACAAAACCAACTCACTTCCCCACCCCTTATCTCCTCCTGCCAGAGCCTCTGGAGCAAATCTGGTCTAATAGACTGACCAGACCAGTTCCCTTCCTGGCTCTGTTTCTGGGAAGTGGATGTGCTGTCCATTGGACAGAGGAGTGCCAAGCCTTGGCAGGTTCCCTACTTATTTTCAAGACATAAGCTGCTGGCGTGGTGTCAGATGTGCATGCAAGAAAGTTGGATGCCAGTTAAAACCTACAGTCCTGTTTGTTTCATGCACTGTGAACTTATCCTATATACACTACTGGCTGGTTTATGCTTGAAAACATGAATATAAAGGTATACATTTTTCCTTTACCTTAGTAACCAAAGCTTTTCTTTCACCCATGGAATAGCAGGGGTTTGCTAGCAGGGCTCTTATTTCCCTCTTTTGCACATTCTCTCATTGTCTTTTCATTTCTTAATACTCAAGGTGAAGGGGGGATAGGAGAGGGACAGATAGAATTACAGTCCCAAGGTCCTAGTTACTAAAGGTCCCTGAGTGACAGCACTATACAGTATCAGAAAATGAAGCAATAGAGTTGTGTTGGCCATGTATATCCTGAGAGAGATTTCACGTCTATTTCTGCTCTTCCTTCTCCTCTTTCATGTGGTGCAAAACATTCTCCCCCAGTCCAGCTCCCTCAGGCAGCCTGGAGCATCCCTCATGTTCAACTTAGAGTCTCTGCTAAAAAACGTGACCCAGCAAGCAGCAATCCTGCCCTAAGCTGCCAACAAGCCAAGCCCTGACCACTGCCTTCTGCACCATTGCAGTAAAAGTCAGAGGCAGCTCCACTATAGAACAGCACTCACTCTTTCCTTCTCCTTTCCTCACTGCTCTCCCTCTGTGAAGAAAAGGAGAACATGGTAATACCCTCTGCCTTTCCAGTAACACTCATGCTTGTGATGGCTTGAAACCTCTGAGCCTTGAGTATGATTAAAATGCCTTTTTTAATTCACTGTCTCCTTTCTGGATGCTGGACCTCAAAAGAAGGCATGGGTATGTTGCCTTTCTTAGGGGCGGATGCAGACAGCTGTGGAGGGGGGACATGGAGGTGCCACCTCAGTTTTAGAGGAGGGCATTTCTAAAGGCCTTCAGCATTCTTCCCTCACCCCTGTGTGAGAACACATTTTCTATTACTCATCTGACTCACAGGACATTCTGTTGTTCTCCAGCATTCTGCCCCATCATCAGAATTTATAAGGCAGTTCCTGAACTGTGAAAAGTCCTGACCGCACACTCTTTGGCAAAGATTATTATGTCGGACCAAATAGTCCAGATATCTGGATATACTGACTGTATGAAGTAAAACTGGCCTGGTAATACCAAGTAAGAAACATTCAAAGAGATAAACTAGGATGACTCCTGATGAGAAAGAGAACCCAGACAGCAGAGAACCGAGGCAATAGCAAAGGAGCCTGGCTCCCAGTCCCAGCAGGTGAATAAATCGGCTAAGCAGTGCTTTTTCCCTGGAAAGCTTTTGGATTGTCACTATGAAATTCTGGGCTCAATCTCTGATTGAAGCCTCTAATATTAAACACAGCCCCTCTTGTGCCTGACCTCCAGTTTGTGGAGGCCCCAGCCCTGGCCTGTACCTGCAGGGCACTGGATGGGGTCAGTCAGGACCCCACTCCATGTGGGGCTCAGCACCCAAGGAGCAGAGAGCTTCCGTGGGGTTTGCAACATCTGTGTGCTGCTGCCCCTGCCAGCCTTTGACACCAGCTGAGAAAGCTCTCAGGTGCCTAACTGCTGCCACACATCTGTCACACTTTTAGTACAACTATCAAATTCCTGGAGTTCTTGAGTCATCTCTCTCAGCTTCATAATTTCTTACCAGACAGCCATTTGTTTTCCCTCCAGTCTTAACAGGCTTCTTATAACTGCCTTTTTTCCCCCTGCTTTTATCATTCTGACCACCCTTTATGTTGCAGTCATATATATAAAGGGTAAATATTTAGATATGTTATTTAATCATCAATCACCTGGTTAGACTTCCCTTAAAAACTGAACCTGCTGATAGGCAGTCTCCATCTGGGAACTGCAGTCATGACATGCATATATCCACCAACATTATACTGCTGATGTCATAAAATACAACTTTATGCCTACCACTAAAACATTTAAAAGATATTTCTGAATAGAATCCCACTAGAAAGCATGACTTTCTGCATTGGCCAAGCTTTAAATTCCTGTGTCTTGGGTAGACAGGACTACAGGATCCAGCCTTAGCCCTATTATCCAGCTCCAGTCACTATCCAGACTTTTATTCCTATACAGACTCCATATATAAACTGCAGTAAGATTGGGAAAACCATTTTCAACAGCATTGCTCCTGAATGTGGAGACCACCAAGAGACTGTTCTGCAGGGCAGCAGAGAATCTAAGTCTGACTTAACAATTGTGCTGAAACCTTGGTGAGTCCAGGGAGGCCTGGACCAAATGTGTACATGCATGAACTGAGAGAGGGAGATGGAGACAGGGTAATTGGGAAGGATAGATGCTCTACTTTTATGCTTAGGGTTCTGCATGACACATTACTGATAGAAAAATAATGATACTTATTACTCTGATGAGGCTTGATCCTGCTTCATCCAAGCCATGGCAAAATATTCCATGACTTCAGTGTCACTAGGTCAGTCCTAAAGTGATTCACATTTCTATAGCACTGTAAGACATGAATTAGTGAATCAAAGATGTGCATTAGATTAATTTGTCATCTGAAAAACAGGAATTTTCCTGGTCTCAGAGGATCACTCTGCTCTCCCAAGCAACAGGAATCAAGGAAAAGGAAAGAGAATGCTAGCAGGAAAATAAAGGGATGGTTGGATAAAGGGCAGTGTGAGTGTCTGTGGGTTGGGCAGGAAAAAATTCCATCAGGTAAGAACATGCTTCTCCTCGATGCTCCAGGAATAACAGAATGACCCTAGGGTTAAAGTTTTGCACTTGTGAATTTATTATTTTCATGGCTTTTATTAATATTATAAGGGAGATTATCAATCATCACTGATTGCCAAAGTGGCCAATAATTAATTGATTTGCCTGAAAGTCACTGGCTCCTTTGGAAAAAGTTGACCTTGTTCTCCAAGGCCAAGTTACCCTTCTGTACCTTCATAATGATTGCCTGTGGGTGGAAGCTTCTAGAGACTTAAGGGCTTCCACAAGCACCAACTAGCTCAGGATTTTCATTGCAACCTTCACCCAGCCCAGCCTTTGAAGACCATCACCTGCCAGTAGGATGATGCTCCATGGAACTCTACTGCATCCTTAGCTACATCTTCTGCAAAAAAGGGCACAGGGTGCTTTTCTCTACATTCAGCATGTATCAACAGACACAAAGCAAGGCCTGACAGAAGCAATACAGATCAGAGGTTGCCAGCCCACCATTTGCTTCTGAACTTCCTAGGAAAGGGGATAATAATAATTTCCATATTTTTTTCATCCTGAAGCATAACAAAGTTAAATGACATCCAGCCTTTCCTGCACCTTGATGTAGGCTATGGTCACTCAGTGGGCTGGAGTGTGAAGTCCATTGTCTGGCATAAGGAACAGGAAGAGGGGGGGAAGGATTTTCAGAGTCCTGCAACTGCTTTTCTCTCCAACCTCTGTAAGAAAGATGCAGGGTGGGAATGACTAGGAACAGCCCCTCCTTCCAGGACTGAATCAGCTTAGTCTCCTAGAGATAAGATGCCAGCAGTGAACAATGGCACTATCCCATTGCTGATGCCCAAATCCCTCTCTTTCCTCAGCAAGTGTATATTTGCACATTCTACTGCCCCAGCTCCGTCTCTGTGATTCCAAGCTGGGGCTCCACCTCCAACCTCGCCAAGTTGCAATAGGCAAACAAACCCCTGCTATTCCCCCCGACACACTGCCAGTTAAATGTCATCTATGTTCTCTTTCTACAAAAGGTATTACAAAACCCCCCTCCCCGGCCCCTCTCCCCAGAAAACATGCTTGCACGCACACATCCATATCAACACACATGCCCACACACGCTCACGGGGATGCGCCACACACACACACATTCATACAGGAAAAACAGCTTGCAAACTCCTGAAGGTGGAAAAAGGCATCTTGCAAATGTGCCTTGTTTTTGATAAGTTCCCTCCTCCCCCCCTCCCATAATCCCACATAGCCCCTTCCCTCCCAAATAATTGCCTTGTCCTCCCCCCCTTCCCAGCTCTTCCAAAATAAATATTCTTTTTTATTTGTTGGTTTAAAAGATTCTTTTAGGCTTGTAAGCAAGAGAGAGGGAGAGAGAAAAAGAAAAGAAAAATCTCATAGCATGAGAATGAAACCCCATCACCTCATGAATCCATGAAAGAATAGACATGAAGGTGTTAAGAGCAGTGATAGAAATATTAAAAAATATAATAAAACTGAAAAGTGAAAGACGAAGTTCAGTAGTGAAATGGAAGTGAGGATAGCGCATTAGTGAGCACAGCCAAAGATAACCTATCACCCCCATCAGGTTTTGACTCAATTTCTTTAAATCTCCCCCCTCTTTTTTAAAAAAAAACTTTTCTTGTTTTTTGGGGCTTTTTTTTTAGTGGTTTTTTCCTTTTTTTTCTGTCTTTTTATCTTTTTTTTTCTTTCCTTTTTTTTTTTCTTGGTTTTTGGTGTTTTTGTTGGGTTTTTTTACAATGGTTTAAGTCCTTCAGCAGGAAACCAAAATCAAGACAAACACATCCCTCCCTGAAACCAAACCCCCTCCCATGCCCTTCTCTCCCTTACCCCACCCCACACTCCGTGGTTCTACATGTGCTGAAAAGAGAAGAGTAAGCTTAGAATAAATCTAATGAATCATAGGAATAAATGACAATGATAGTAAAGAGTAAAACCCAAACCCAAAAGACCACAACACTCCTGTGTTGTCATTGTCTGAGTGTCTGTCCCTATCTCTCTCGGAGGCCGCAGGCATCAATTTACATAGTACAACCAGTAAACAAGGTTGAAGAATCCAAAAGTGATTGGAAAAATGATTCGTGACCACTTGTCAATGGTGCTGACATCTGTCAGGTCTGGGATTTTGAGCTTCAGCTTTGAGGACCGCCGGCGCAGGCGGCAGTTGGCGCGGTTGCGCGCCGCGGCGTGGTGGGTCAGCGGGACGTGGCGGTCCAGGGTTGGGTGGTGGCCAAAGCCATCCCGAGAGGCCAGCTGCTTGCGGAACTGGATTCCTGAGCCTTCAAAGGACATGACAGAGTTTCGAGAGTCGCCAACGCTGCTCATCATGTCCGTGGCCAGCAGCTCATTGTTCATCTCCAGAGTGCTGAGGAGGATGTTACCGTAAGGGTCAACCTAGAACAGGGGAGACAGAGAGAAAGGTAGTGGGGATGTCCTGTGCAGAAAGCACACACCACCAAGGGGTGATTTTGAACTGCTTTCTCTGTAACAATACCACTGATGGGGTCATTTGTGAGCTCTGAACATGCTGCCTTTGAAAGTGGTGTCCACTGCTACTGGAGTTGGAGGACCAGCCACACGTGCTTGCAGTGAACCTTTGAGTGGGGTTGTGTGATTCTACCAACACAGTAGGCCCAAGAGCCACAGGGGTGCTTTAGGGTACGCCTGCTCCCATGCAAGAGGATGGTTGACAAAACGATCGAGGAGAAAAAATTCCCAGTAATCACCAGACAGGGGAACTGGAGTCCATCTCTCGTGATGAGGACAGAGGCTGCTCCACAGCTCATCCACGACTGAACGAACAGTGGAGAGCCCGAGTTCTCCTGCCACAATGAAAGTAGAGGACAAACCTGCTCTCTCACCCTCTTCTCCTCGTAACGGTGGCGCTCGTTGTTGGCCTTGCTGATCCGCTCACTCTGCTTCTTCTGCTGCCGAGGCCCTCGCCCGAAGAATATATAGTTGACAAAAGCATATTCCAGGAGCGCCAGGAACACAAAGACGAAGCAGCCCATGAGATAAACATCGATAGCCTTCACATAAGGGATCTTGGGGAGAGTCTCCCGCAGATGGGTGTTGATGGTAGTCATTGTCAGTACCGTGGTGACCCCTGTAAGGAGAGGGTATGTGCTCTGTTACCAACGTGGGATGGTTTCCTGAATTGCCACTTTCGCCTTCCCCATTCCTTCTCCTAGTTGGACAATCTCAGGAGGGATGGGAGCAGTGCAACTGGGAAGAAAATAATCTTTATTCTAAGCCCGGATGCCCGGTACAAATCACTGAAGAAAATAAACCAGCTGCAAACAGTGAGAGAAAATGCCAAAGTTGAGTACCATCAAGTTGATGGGGATCAAAATCTTCTGGACCTTGTTTCTTTAAGTCCTCCCTGATTCTCCTTCTTTCCATCAGTGTAGTACAAAATATTCAATTTTGCTCTGTGTTTTAACCTATTCTCCTCTTTTATCTACTTCAGGAACTCATCAGGCTTCACTGTGTGCTGCTGAATGCCTCAGTGTCCTTCACATGAATTTATAATCTGCTATGCCTTTCCAATGCCATGAATAGGAGAAAGAGTGAAGAGATTCCCTCTTCATGGTGCTCTCTTTTCTTTTGCCTGCCTCAAAGGCTTCTGTCTACATCCTTGACCCCATCAATTCCCACCTTCCTCTCACCAGCTTTACCGCTTATTACTTCAATTATCACCTGTACACACTCCTCCCATGGTTCTCACACTCTTTTTCAGGCCTACTCATATTTCTTGCATCTTAAATAAGCATTTCATGAACACACTTGTCCCAATCTACTCAGCCCCCAAAATCCTGCACCATGATTACTCTCACAGCTTCAGTCCTCTCCTTCAGTTTCTTCTCAGACTCTTCTCTTCTCTGGAATGTCAGAGTGGTCTCAGATCAGTCTCTCTGACAGTCTGCCACCTCCAGAAAGACAGCAATGACCCTTCATATTTCTTTTGGTGGTGGTAACTCTTCCTTTTCAACTTAGTCTTCTTCTCCCACTTCTCTACCTCAACTGTCCTTACTTACTACCTTGTTGTTCTCCCTTTTTTTCCCTAATGTCCTTCCTCCTTATCTATCTGTTAACAGCATTATTAGTCTCAATGACCTTAATTTGCTCTTCTGGTTTCAGCCCTACCTCTACACTGATGGCTCTCAAATCTCTCTGTGCATCCTGGACCTCTGTTTGTCCTGTTTTCCCTTCAACCCAATTGTGTCTTTAGTGTAATTCCTGATTAAAGACTTAAAAAAACTATTAATCTTCTGCTGAGTAAGCATAAGGGAGGTACATTTATATACATACAATATATTGTATTGTTTATGTTTAGGCAGCAATCTAAATATCCAAAAGTCAAAAGCAAAGAAAGAGGGAATAGAATATTCTCTATGGCTCCATTAAGAATTGGACAAATTGCCATGGAGACAGGCCAGAGGCAAAGAAGAGCTTTTTGACTGTATGAGCAGGTAAATCTGGAGATAAAGTGACCAGAAGAGGCTGTGGAGTCTCCTTCTTCGGAGCTTTTTAAGGATAAGTTAGGTAGAGAACTGTCAGGAATAGTTTTGGGAGAGAGATCTATAATGTTTTTCTTCTGTCTTTTCCTTTGAATCCAGGTGTCAGAAGAAATTCAACAGCTGTGCATCTCACATCCACCCTTCTGCTTGTGCTTTCACTGTGCCAACAACGTCTGCCATGGTCTCTTTTTCTTCTCTCACTGATTATACTCTTGTCAATGCAACTTACCTTTTTAATTTACTGTGTTGTTCTTCTTCCCTCCCTGTCTCTCTGCTCCAGCTTCTCCAAGCAAGCGCAGCCAAATCACCTATTTTATACCTTTGCACAAACCATCCCTCCCCTCTGGCTCTTCTCAAACCCTGTCTGCCAGATTTCTCGTTGTAAGAAAACCAGTACAAACCAGTGAAGGACCTGGTGTGCTCACGGCATGTCAGAGTCTCACATATCTGAGAAGCTGTGACCATTAATGTGTTTGTGTAGAGAATTCAGACCCTTATGGCAGAACTTTCACTTACTCAAATAAAACAGATTCCAGCTTGGGAAGCACTAGTACTTCTAAACAAAAAAACATAGCTCTTCTGATGGAAAATTTAAAGTTTGCTCTCAGAAAAAAAGTGTCCATTTGGGATGACAACTTTGATAGACCTATGTGCTTAATTGCTACCTCATAAAGAAATGGCATTTTCCTTCTTACAGCTGATCTCCCTCGTGAAAACACCTTCTCCGACATATAATGAAAAGGTACATACCCAGTGCCACTCGTGCAGCAGAAGCATCATAATTGATCCAGAAGGAGACCCAGGACAGGATGGTGATGAGAATAGATGGCATGTAAGTCTGCAGGATGAAGTAACCAATGTTCCTCTTAATCCGGAAACTCAAGGATAAGCGCAGATACGAACCTGCCAGTGAGACATTAAAGGGAGATGTTGTTTGAGAGGAGGACAAGGCTGTATTTATGGTAAGAGCTTAGGTTAGGAACTGAAGTTTTATTTGGAAAATGTTCCCAAGAGGCAGGAATAATGAGAAATCCCTTTTTTTTTTCCTTCATTGGTTATGCAGACTCATCAGTTTTGGAAAGCGGTCTCTTCTGAATCTGCTCAGTTGTCTCAGAATATTAAGAAGAAAGAAACTACATAAGTTACATTATTATATCAGACATCATGGGAGAATGGCTGTTATTATGGTATCAGCCAATCTGATAGAGGCTTACACGGGGGACTTTAACCCTATATCTGGGTGCCATGAGATGATTTTCCAATGTTTCATGTGCTACCTTTGCCTCCAAACAGCAATAAAGATCTGAATAATATTTTTCCCATGCTGTTCTAAAAATGGGTTATGGTCAGACTGGGCAAATTCATATGCAAATAGACTGGTGTTAGTTAATCTGTAGATCTCTTTTTTATTATTTTCAAGTTGTTGCAACTTCCTCCTAATCTTTTAGCAAACCTAATGAGGATAGGGAGGACAATAAGTACTTTTACAGTCCTTCCACTGGAGCAAGCTAATTTTGACAGGGAGAAAGCAGAGACTCTTTCATTGCTATGAAACAAAGTCCAAGTCATTCCTCCTTCCTACCTCTGCCCCTGAGAAAACACAGCAGCCTGAAACATGGGTGTAATCCTGATTTAGCAGCTAAAGTAGCAGGAGAACAAGTGATTTCAATGATCAAGGAGGTAGACTGGAAATAAGGAGGTATTGTTCTCTCACCGCTCTGTGCCACTTTCATAGCTTTAACACAGTATTTCACCAGTCTTTTTTTGAAGGTTTTACCTATTTAGACTGCAAACTCCTTTTGGAGGAATAGTGCCTCTTATGGGTCTCTGGATTACCACTGCAATGGGACCCTGCTCTCAGCTTGCCCCCAGGGCACTGTTGTAACAACATCACCATCTGCCACCACTGCTGGTACACTCAGGCTCTGTTTTCTTGGCATTTCAAAAATTGTCCTGTTTAACATGGTGGGGTATGCTGTTTTGGCAGTGAATGCTACAGCAGATCAAAGTGAAGACAGCAAACAAAATCCAAACCCCTCCAACTTTCCAACTGGCAGTATCTGAATCATCCCAGGTATTCTCACCAGATCTTTTTATTGCCCTGTACAGATGGGTTTGCATCATTTCTTAGGCCACTTGCTTATCAGTGGATATATTCTTCTCCTTACTATTGTACCTACATTAGACCCAGGTGTAAGCCACATGAAAATTATATAAAGACTGAGAACCTTCTAAAGGGGTTCTGTTTTGAGCCCAGTCAATGTTTTGACTTAGAAAGGAGAACAACAAGCAAAGTCAGATGGCACAGAAGATGCCTCTTTTCTAAAGGAACAGTACCCTAAGTTGAAACCTAGATCTAAAGTTAGTGTCTCAGCATCTGAATCAGAGGAATAACCACAGTGACCCTGATCAGCAGCAGGATTTGCCCATTCCATCACATCCCTTCGTTGGAGACTCACCGGTGGTGAAGACCACTTCCCTGCTGACCAGCCTCTGCTCGATAATGGTGAACTGGGGCAGCTCTAGCACCTCCATCCCTGTGACAGCAGAATCATTTCCTTGCCAGAAGAAGACAATGTCATCAACCGTGTAACCATCTGCAGAGATGAAGAAGCACAAAGGGAGAACTAAGCTGACAAGCTGGACCAGATGACACCCCCACTTCCACTAAGGTGATCTGGAGAAGGAACCAAAAGAAAGCCCACACCATCAGATAGCAAGCCTAGACCCTCCCTACTGCTGTCCTTTTGTTCTTCAGCTGAGCTTGGCAGTACAGTTCCCAGGAGAAGAGGAAAGTATTGGTCAGAACTCCCACTTCTGGCTAGAATTCAGGAGAAAAAGGTGAGACAAGGCCCATCAAGCCTTGACTTGCACTGCATAATCTCCATGCCTGACATGACAGGGACTTGTGCACCAGAAGCCTCTGTCAAATGCACCAAACACAGCATTTTGCTTTTTAAAAACTGCCTCTTTTTACCAGGAGGGGGAGACCACACAATACAGACTGGTGGGGACTGGGTAAACAGGGCATTGCACTATTAAAAATTCCCAGAGAGACAATGACCTGCAACAGCAGTTGAAAAGAAGTTGGAAGATCAGCGCACCTTCCTCTTCTAAGTAATCTCAGTCAAAATTTGAATCCGAGAAATGGACAGAGACTCTGAGACTGGGGGCTGCTTTTACCAAGTGCCGGCTGAGAAGGGACGTAACGGGAGAAGAGAGGAAGGGGAGCCAGGCTCATAACAAATACTCATCCCTTGTGTTTCAAGGTAATGGGTTTGCTGATTCAGCGACGGGTACAGCCTCTCCCCTTAACCCCAAACTACACATGCCACACTGGGCTTCATGGGCTAGAAGCACTGAGGAACCCAAAGCCAGTCTCAGGAGAAAGACCCCCCAGATGCTCTGGGCTTGTAGCAAATGAGGCCCAGGGGATGAAACCATACAGCTCTCCTCCCGTAAGTGCAATGTTCACCGCCCTGCCTGTTGCCCTTGCGGGCAAGGACTCATCTCCACTTGAAAATTCACACCCCTTGTGGCAAGCTGGGTTTAGAAGTCCTGTGGCTGTTGCTGCACAAGGAGTGGCCTCTTTTTCTAAGCAAAGTACAGTGAGATATGCACAGGCTTTGGTACAGCATGGTGTGAGGCTGCCTTTAGAGCCTGAGCCTCACCTGTGCCCACAGACAGCTTTTATTCACCACCTGCAGTGCAGCACAACAGCCT
Source organism: Sclerurus mexicanus (assembly GCA_013396755.1). Classification (NCBI taxonomy): domain Eukaryota; kingdom Metazoa; phylum Chordata; class Aves; order Passeriformes; family Furnariidae; genus Sclerurus; species Sclerurus mexicanus. The sequence goes on from VWZF01004740.1 coordinate 1,124,990, forward strand.
GACTTCTCCAAACGTCCTCGCAGCAGAGAGGCAGCTGGCTGGCAATGCCCAGCAAGGCTAACACCCACCAAGGAGAGCTGCCACCCAAATTAGCACCAGCGGATTAGTGGGATCAAGGGAACGAAGAGGTGTTGAATGTACCGTGGAGGAGAAATTCTTCTCCCGAGCCTTCCTAGCCAAGGGTTACCTCAGATCAGAGCTGAACCTTCTAGGATGGTGTCATTCTTCAGCCCTTGAGTGGACAAAGGGCTCAGCAATCTGGTCTGATCTCAGAGCTGATGCTGCTTTGAGCTGCAGGCTGGAGTAGACACCCTGAGGTCTCTTCCCAAACTGAATTATTTGATGACTGTGCAGTCTCCAAGCCCACATCCTGTGCTCTCAGTCGTTACTACATTTATTCATGGGTGCTAAAAAATAAAACCAACCTTCCAAATGCCATGCCGCATCTGCTCCTGGTGTAAATCAGCTAAGCCAGGGCCCCACTTCTTCCCCCAACTGGCATGTTCCTGCTCCCATTGCAGTCAGTGGTAAAGCACCCACACCCGTGAGCCCACCCTTAGGTTTATTCTCTCGTCTTCTGCAGACCCCAGGGTGTCGCACTGCCTCAGTACCCCAGCTTTGTGCACAGGAACTGGTGTTTGCATCTGGATGCAGCATCTCCCCCAGAGCACTCAGGGTGGGAAGCAACAAGAAACAGCCAAGTCCCCCACTCCTCCCGGTGGCCGATTCCAGCAGCTCCAACACTCTCACAACTAAAAACATTGTGTACGATTTTACATTTGAATTCATCAGGCTCAGACTTTCAGGCTCTGATGGTTGTTCTGAATTTCTCCTGGAGGTTCCCAAGCCATTTTCATCCAGCACTACCCTTCTGCAGAGGTGCACCCAGACTGTAAACAATTCACCTCTCTGCCTCCTTTGCAGTAAACAAACCAGATTGAGCTATTGAGGTTTCTCGCTGCAAAACATCTGCTCTAACCCTTGAACCGCTTTTTAGCATCTTTTCTCAACCTCTTCTGATTTGCCAACTTCCTTTCTAAATTTTGGAAACCAAATATAGGCAGAGCCCCTTTCCCCCCATCTCACCAGTGACATATTCAGAGACCAGTCGATTCTCTGCTCTGACTCACGGCTCCCCTGGTTTATATAACCAAGGCTCACTCCAGCTCTTTTTGCCAGAGCCCTGCCATGAAACCTCCAGCTGTGATGCTAAGGGCTCCCATCCCTTCATCATCTCCCCCACTGGATGCCCATGAGCGCCCGAGCCCCTGGGGATGGCAGCCTGGCCCTGCACTCCCACACCCAGGCACAGAGCCCTGTGTTCAGCTGTATTCAAACACGTTCCGGATGGATTCAAATTGGGAAGGATTCAAATGTGCAGCAAGCGAGCCCCGCACGCTGCTATCTTCATCATCCACAAATTTAACAGCAGTGACTTCAAATTTACTTCCTGATCAGCAATGAAAATGTCAAATTACGGTAACTAATTTTAGGAGATCTCACAGTTAACTAGCTTTATTCCACTTCTTCTATGACCTGCTGGTACAGGGCACCAATTTTTTTATTTTTATTTTTTTTATTACGGCGTTATGCAATATGAAATCAAATGTGTTTTTCGAGAAGCCATTTTTCAAGAGTATTTCTAAAGGGAAAGGTTGTTCAGTCTAAAAATAAAGTCTTTGCTTTGATTTCTAGCTTTAAAAAGAAAACCACATTTCCATTTTACTTTTAAAAGGTAAATGAACTTTCACAAAGACAAGTCGTTCCAATCCGAAATATCAAAAAGTATTGATACGACTTCTTAAAATGTCAGACTAACAGCCTGTTTACAGGTTGCCTCATCAGGTTTTTGTTGAATCCTGACGTACAGATGGGCAGGGGTATATGTGGTGGGGGCTATTTTTGGGATGGAGGGGTGGGATCAACAGGCAGTGCCAGCACTGGCTTGTCTCCTGCAGGGAATTGCCCAGAGCTGCTGTGGGGCAGAGGACCCCACCTGCCCGCTGCTGCTCCACAGACCCAGCGCCCCAGAAGAGTTATTTCTCTGAGGTTTGGGTTGGTTTTTGCTTTAATATACTTTGGGTTTTAATCCAGCAGTAAGGCAACTGTTATTCCAGGGTTGTGTGGACTCAGAAGCAAAAAAAATGGAGCCCTGCATATTTCAAATGTGCGAGTAAAAGACAAAAACTGTGAGGAAGGCAACAGCTGAATCTTTTCATCTCTGCCTGGGTCTTAGGAATATTGTAAGGAATCGTAGCTTCGACTAACAAATTGGCTTGACATGACCCATTAAGAACAAAATCGCAGCCCAGGGAACTGTGGGTAATTCTCTGCCTTCTGTTTTCTTGGTTGTACTGTAAACTATTCTCAAAATGCTAAGGAGTGCCAAGAATGACATGACATGGCATTAGTGCCTCCAGCAGGACCTAATTTCCATCCCATTACCCGCCACGCCAAGCGCTGTGGTGGCAGCACGTCCCGAGGCTCCAGCACAGGCAGGATGGGTACGGCCGCACAGCACCCTCTGACTGTGGGCGCTCTGGGACCCCTTGGATGGGAAAATCAACTCTCTGATAATCACCACTGAAGCTGCATCATCGCTAACTCTGAGATCTGCTGCTCTAGACCACTCCTGGAGGGATATTGCAGTGAGTTTTAATGAGGGAGAGCTGGACCTCCTCTGCCAGAGCAGTTGGAAGAAGGATTTCTGGAGTCGAGAGAAGATCCAGGCAGGGAGGGACTGTGGGAGGGCTGGGGACCCACCTCCCACACAGAGTGGAGCCAGCCACAAGTGAGAACAGGTCCCCAGGGCTTCCCCAGGGTTAGGGGAGACTTCTACCACCCTCCTGAGAGCGATTTTAACACCCAGCCTCCTGCTGGAGCTCCATTTTCCAGGGCATTTCCCCCAAGAGGTTGCCTCAGGATAGAGTTTGGATGAAGGAGCCTGGTCCTGCCCCAAGGGATGCCATCTAGGACAGGTGCCCTGTAACACCCTCAGGAGGCATCCCACGAGCAGGAAGCTGTGGCTGGGGTGGGTGGCATCAGGTGGCACTGGGTGGACGCCAGGAATACGCACAGCTCTCGATCTCCAGCGTGCAGTTCTGCTGGTCCAGGGGGTACCTCCGCAGGTCCATCATGCAGGCAGCTGTGGTGGTGATCCTGAAAAGAGACAAGAGACAAAAAATAAAATCAGTTGTGTCTTTTTGTTTTTTCTCTCCTTAGAGGAAAAAAAAAAAAAGGAGAAATGAAAGGCAGAAGTGAAAGGCAGCATTTGGGGCCGCTGTTTCCCTGGAAACCAGGGAGATCCATGGTGGGAGGTGTGCAGGGTGGAGGGCTGGATGCAGCTCACCCCCAAAGGCATGGCATAAACCCTCCATGACTCACATCAGCAAGGCAGCATCTCTATTAACCGGGTGGGGAGGGATTTGTGTTCCTCCTCTGTCTTTCCCTTGAGAGAGACAAAGAACCAGGGGGGTAGGCAGAGCTGTGGCTGGGGGGAAGAGGAGAGGCACGTCCATAGGTAAGAGACAGCCAACATGTGTCTGTGAACCAGATGATGTATTGATCAAATTGCCCAGCAATGACCAATGAAGAAGAATAGCTGACCACATCATCACCCTCTCCTTTCCTCCCAGGTTGCCCCAATGACCCTAATTGCAGCCCCCTCACCTTACCCACTTTGGCACTGCCAGATCCAAAGCCCAGACCCCACGGGCAGAGCTCTCCTGCTCCTGTGGGCTCACGACTCCGGTAACAGAGTCACTCGTGCGCAAGTGATTGCGTGATCAAGATTCATGAAAGACACGTGGGGGTGTGTGTGCAACCTCCCCAGAAAATAAGTGTGGGGGAGAACGAGGGTGGGTGTTGCTTTGGGGGTGTTGGAGCACGGGGTGGGGGCAGAGCAGCACCACAGTGAGGTTCAGATAAGGATGTGAGGAGGGTTTGTGTTACATGTAGTTGAAGGAGCATTGCTCTCTGGGATGGGGAATTTTGGGGTGGGATAGACAAGGGAACAGGGCACGAAGCAGGGACAGAACTAAGTCACCAGCCTGGCAACAGCACCTCTGGAGTTGACAGGCTGCCCCTGTTTCTCAAATATATTGCTCCCCTTGCCCCTTAATGCAGTTTTCTTCCTGTGCAATGTATGTATGCAGAGTGCTGAAGAGAGGGGAGAGATTGGTGCATTCTCCCCCTGTTTTTTTCAATTAACCATCTGGAAGGCATTAATCAAGCTACACATTTTTTACTATGTAGGCATAACCAGTGAACTGTTAACGAGAAAGCTTTATCTTCTGAGCCCTGTGGCCTGGGAGAGAGAAAAGACAGAAAAAAAAAGAAAAACAAGACAGCAGAGAGAATGAGATGGTGAACCAGTGAGAAAGAAGGAGGGGGGGAGGAAGAAAAAAATCATCAATGGTAGAAAAAGAGACCAGGAATGGGGAGGGAATGGGTGAAGCTGGGCAGAAAATTGAAAATGGGAAGGGGGGAGGAAGAAGATGGGGGAACAAGCACCCATGGGAGAGGGCTGCCCCAGGGAGGGTATCGGGGCAGGGGCTGTGGCAGGGCAGGCTGGCAGCCCCGCAGAGCTGCTGGCTCTTTAAGAAATCTCGTGTGCTAAATTTATCTTCTCTGCTGTCTGTGAAGTCTGTTTGTAGGAGATGAAGCCTTGAGGAGAGCCTTTGCCACTGCCTGCCGTGCTATAAATAGATCCAAAGAGACGAAGGGAATTTATATATATCCTCACTGGGTCTAGATACAACACTGCAACTGCCCTCTCTCCGAGCAGGGGGCCCAGGGAGCTATTAACCCTTTTATCTGTAATGCAGTTGGGATGGAGGAAAAATCTCAAAGGGGGAGAAGGATAACACGACAAAAGCCACTTAAAAATTACCACCATGGCTTCAGGATTGCACGTATTGCTTTTACAGCCTCCTGGCTTGGCATCTCTAGGAGGGCAGCTGGAAACACAATGCCTCTCCCACCCTAACCCTCCTTGCCTGGGCTAACTGGGCACAGGAGATGACAGTGGGGGGGGGGGCAGATCCAAAGAGCACCCGGGGGGAGCTGCAGCCTTGCCAGGAAAGCCCAAGGTGGGAGGTGCAGAGTCCATCCTGGCGAGGCACTGAGACCAAAGAGTCATGCACGGGTATGACTCATCCCCGATGCCGCACACAGCATTCACTATATATATTATACTGCACCCGTGGGAAATGGCAGTTACAAATGCGTTTTCCTGTTTTCCCTAAAGTGTGAGATGCAAAAATGTATTAAATGAAAATTTTCCACCCCATTTGTAGACCCCGTGGGCTAAAAAACCTTTTTCCACAGTGTCCGCCCCAAAATGGCTGGCTAACTTGGCCACACAAAGGATGCCCAGGCTTCCACCTTCTCTGGTTTGAGAGGGACCGTCTCGCCAGGATTTGCTTATCACCTGCAGTGCTGGTTGCAGATGCAGAGTGTGACACCGTGAGATATGGCTACCACACTCCATGCACCAAACCCTGCTCACAGTAACAGCCAGCATAAATTCAGAGCCACTCCAATGCTTTTTGCAAGATCACACCAATTTATATCAGCAGAGATTTACATCAGGGCAGAATTTAGCCCTGTTGCTTCAAAAAGAAAAGAACCACAGGACAGGTAGGACAGAAAGGAGAAAAACAAGATTAAGAGGACATCTGTCCTCAAAAGCTGGATAATTTCTCTTTCCTTCTGATTAAAGGGTGGGTGTATCCACACCATATAGTTCAGCATCCTTCAGAGATTCCCCCACTTAGACGCAGGTCACAAACTCCTGGTGATCTGCCCACGTAACGCGGCTTGGGCAGGTGAGAATTGGAACCATGTCAGGTTTTGTTGTGCTTTTAGAGCAGAGGTAGCACAGCCATCTGTGGCTGTGCCAGGCTGTAGCCACCTGCCTGTCCAGAGCATTTCAGCTGCAGTGTCTGGCAAGCCCAGGGACACAGCACCACAGGAGCACCTGGATGTGGGGGTCTCCTGAAGCGTAACAAGATGCAAGAGGCAGCTGGTCTGGGGCACCAGGTGAGATCAGGTCCTGCCTCTGGGCTTCCTAAACCTGACAAATCAGCCCAACTTGGGATAAAGCAAGTGATGTCCCAGAGAGGATGGAGGTGTTTAGTTCTTCAGACTTCAGATCTTAAAAAGCATCCTGGACACCAGCTTCCCTTTGATATACCCTGCTTGATGTCCATGGGTGACCCACAGCATCACAACCCTGCCATAGCTTTACATAGCACCTGCTAATGTTGTTGGTGAAATGCCCAGCTGTGACCAACTCAACATTCTCCTGCTCCTAGAGAGAGGCAACAAGAGCTTTCTCAAGCTCCTTTGGTGGCTGTGTACTATGGGCAAGTGGGACTCAGGAAAGGATGAGAGGCTTCATGCACCCCTGGCAGTCAAAGGGGGATGTAAGCAAAACTGAGACACGCCAATGACCTTTTGGGGTCACAGCACATGCCATCACTGGTCCAGAAGGGCACAGCACCAACCTTTGCCTTATGCCTTCATGGGTATAAATGTATTACCTCGATGTGCTTGGAGTTGTTGAGTGAAGAAATGTGTTTGCTTGGCACATGGAAGACTGCATGGGGAGTACTGGGTGGAGATCAACACTAAGGAGCTCCTGCCTCAACAGGGTTAACAGGCATTCAAAATGGAAGGAAAGCAAGAGGTGGAAAAATGAGGAGACATTCAAAGAGTGATGACAGCATGAGCATTGATGGGGGACATAGGAGAGGAGCTGAGAGACAGGAGAGCAGATAGTGCAGGACAGGCCACCAGGGTAAGGGAACAGAGGAGAGGGATCAGGGAAAGCAAGGAGTAAAGCAGCCTGGGGAGGAAAAGATAGAGAAGAATGAGAAGTTAAAAGACAGAAAGCAGAGGAGTAGATAGTCTGTGAGAAGGGAGATGAGGAGACAGAGAACAAACTATCATCCTGTAAAACAGCTCTAGACAGAGCGCACTGCCTCCAGAAGACACAACCACAACGAAAGGGAGCAGGGAGCGCAGGGACCAGAGGGAACGCCAGGGAAGGATGCCACCTTCCCCGTGGCATTAGCATGAGGCGCTGGCACCCAGCCAGGCTGCATCTTCTCCCTCCCCCTCCTCCTCTCCCGCTTCTCTACCCACCTCCCTCCTCCCCTTTTAAATTCGGAAATTTGTGTGGTGTGAAATTTCATCTGCTTTGACGGCGATTCACAGAGACACTGCCCATCGGAGGGGAGAGCCTACGCTGGGCACGGTGCGCTCAGTGAAGCATCTGGCTCCTTCCAGCCACCGAGCCCGGCCACCACCACCACCACCCTCCACCTCCAGCTCCCCCTTCTTCCCTCAATCTCTGCCCACCCCGGGTGGGCTCTGCCTGCAGGTCAGCTCCCTCACATGTCACAACCTTTAGAGCTCCTTTCCCACAAAAAAGACATTCATGCCCTTGCCCTAAGTGTTTCTCCTGAGGTCTGTAAGGCAGTCGTGCTATCAAGTAGCCAAGTCCTCACTGCCCTGCTACTCCACTGCACAGCTGGCAGGCAAACACAGTTCATTTGAGGGGAGAATGTGATGTGGAGAAACCACTGCACATCTCAGAGGGGGAAAAAAAAAAGGGAAAAGGAAAAAGGAACATGTATGAGATGTTGAGCAGCTCTGGCAGGCTGCGGGCTGATGGAGATCCCCTTCTCTGCCAGCATTGAGTGGATCAAGCAGAAGCCAAAGCAACATGGATACCTGACCCTGGAGAGTGCCCTTCATCCCCAGGAGAGGTACAGACCACCTCTAGAAGAAAATGCCACAAAGCTCTAAGTCACACAAGATTAGTGATGGGTCTCTGCTACAATGACAAAAGCCCCGTCCACTTGAAGCTTGCATGGACAAAGAAGATGCTGGCACAGAGAGGGTGATGCAGCCTCGACTGCTGCCCCTCCGCCATTGCCTGCTCTGCACTCTGAGCCCGGCAGCACCAGAGCACGGCCCCTCTACAGCTGCAGCTCAAAAAGGAACACTCAAGTTCCTGCAAACCATCAGTCCTCCACAAATATTTCAGTTCTCTGACACGAACACCACCAGCCATTTCATTCCCTCTCTGATCCTCCTCATCACTGTTTATTTATTAATGGCTTCTTCTGTCTTATTTAGAATGATTATATAAGTTCACAGACATACAGCAGCTTTGAGCTCCAACCTGCCATTAAAATGTGATGTGGTCAAATGTGTCCTTTCCATCTCTTTTTCATCCTGTTGCTGTTCACATTCAAGGTAGATGCCCATTCATCTCCTGCCCCAGTCAAATCTCCCTCTACCAAACTTCATCCATTCATTCTCTAGATCATCTCCAGTACGCTGGGAGAACCAAGCTCACCGGCCACAAGTATAAGGGGTAACAAATGACTTCTCCAAAATACGATCTGATTTCAAAAGGAGCAAGTCCACTCTCTAAGGAGGACTGGGTAGGAAAAGAGGGGAAGATTTTTGAGACACTCCTAAAGCAAAGGGGGTCCCTTAAGCTCATCCCCACAAAATCAGCTACTGCACTGTCTGTATCATAACTACACCTATACCAGCAACCTAAACATGCCTGGCACTATTTTCTGAGGCCAGTGTCAACTGGTATGGAACAACCTCTGTCTGCATTTAAATTCTTACCCCACAGGTAAGGGTCTGGCTACATGCAGAAAGCCTGTTGAAAATGATCACCAGTCCTTGCTGTGCTCTAACTGGGAAATACCCAAGAGAATGTTTATAGACACAGAGCAATTCCAGGAAACAAACTGACTGTGCTGGACACTGATGTTCAGTGTCCAGGAATATTCTCTGATACCTTTGGCTTCAAAAGGAAGCTGACTAAAATTCAGTATGGATGAGAACAGAAGTAGTACAGTGCAAACCCCCCTGCCATTGCCTTTCTGATTTAAGGGGAGACACAGTCACTTTACCCTATTTTACTGTAATGGACTAAGTGCCATTATATGTGGGGACTAACACAAACACTCTCACAGCAAAGGATAAACATTTAAGTTGCTATTTGCAACTTTTTGGATTTCAGATCTCTGGAGAAGCTAAAGATGCTCCTGTCCCCTTGGGATACAGGCTCCCAAAGCTCACAACAGTTTGCAGCAATAAGGAGAAGGGATGGAAGCAGCTCAGGTTTTACAGGACTTATGCAGGCTTGCCCCATGGGGCAAGTTAGACTCCTAGGGGAATTCTGGTGACTAAGAGTAGAAAGAGAGGCAAAATTACTGTTTTGCTAAACATGGGAATAAAACCAAAACTGAATTCTTGTTCTGTACATTCTCAAAGTCAGTCATAAAAACGTGCTGGCAAATGTCACCTTCTGCCTGGCAGTAAGCACAAACTTCGAAGGGCCTGGAGGGATTTATAAGTCTGTGGTGAATTTTGCTATTCTTTTAACATGGTCTGATCTTTGCAAACTCCTGGAGGTCATGACTGAACCAAGAGCAAGGCAAGGATATGGAATATTTTCCCCTTGTGTCTGCCTAAAATTGACTCCATAAACCTTGGCACAATCCTGCTAAGGTCACTCTGTTTCCAAAAGCATCTGTGCTTGCATAGGCATCCTTTGATAAATAACAGTGTGCGCTGCACTCAGATGGGAGAGGAAAAAAAAGCTTTTCTAAACTAGTAGTCAGGGTACCAGTCATCTGAATCAACCATTTTTCCACCCTGGGAGAGTACAGAGCAGACTGCAAGGTTTTTCTTTTCTGCCCCTTTATTCTATCCCAAATGCACTGTGTCTGACCAGTCGTCAGCTGGATTGGGGGACAAGAGAGTTACAAGTGGAACACCTTAAAAAAAGAGTCATTTGATATGGTTGCTTCAGCTATCAGCAACCTGCACTTCACAGAGCCATCTCCCTTCAACAGCATCACACTGGGCTAAGTTGCATTAATAAAACAGTAACCCAAAACTTAAACCTGTGGTACGTGGCAAAGAATAGGCAAAGTCCAGGGATGGGCTTAGGGTGGTGGCTGGGACAGGATAAGCAGGGAGACTAAGAGGTGTTGCCAGGGTGAGCTGGGGGTTCAGGACACATCAGCTGTTTCAGTGATTGTCAGGAGACAGTGGATACTCCTTTGAGGAGGTGTGACCTTAAAATACTCATTTCACCACATCCCTGACCTCTATTTTTGCTAATAATCAGCATGGGCATAAATTCAGCCAGACCCTGATGCTGCTTGCCTTTGCTCTTGCAACATTAAGGATGAAGAGGCAGCTCTGGCTTGCTGCTTTGTCCTCTTTTAGGGAGCTCCAATTTCTTCCACAGCTTCCAAGATTATTCAGAAACCCCGTATTATTAAACTTTCTTCCAGTGTTTCCTGTTAAATCCCTCATCCCAGCTCTAGGAGGCAAAAATGAGACAGGATCTGTCCTTAACCTCAGCTGGGGAGCTGAGCTCCTAATTAAATTCTCATTTCCTCTCACCCACCTAACTCTTCTCCAACCTCCACATCCCAGCTAAGGAGCTGGGCCAAGGCAGAGCTTTGTGGTGACACAGGACAAAGTTGCAGGACTAGCTCCATGAGGGTGGATGGATGGATGTAAGTCCAACCCTTTGCACCCAAGCTGCCAAGGGAGAGATTTCTGTTGCCTTTGGCTAACCTGCAGGGACAGCAGGCAGAGCTCCTAGAAACAGGGTAGATACTGAATCATCTTTCACATTTACAGAGAAACCTCTCTGAGGGAGGGAAAGGGAAGCAAAAAATAGTGGATTTCTTCCCTTCTGGCCTGTGAGATGGGAGAAGAAAATTGCTCAGTGGTCTCAGTACAGGAAAAAAAACTCATCAGCCTTGAAAACTCCTCCATCTTAACCCATCAGGCCACCTTCTCTGCAGAAAATCACCTAACACCCATGGAGAAAACAAGGACATGGCTGAAAACAGCAGCTTTCAAGTGAGACAGGAGCAGAAGAAACCTTTATATTGACTGAAGAGCTAAGTAACCCCAGGCCGGGAGCTGGGGAATGTAATAATGACAGGGCTGAGTCTTGGTCAAGCAGCAGATTGGAGGAGATGTGAGCTATGAAGGAGCCCCCAAGATGAGCTCCAGCAGAGCCCCAGCCATGGGGAGCTGGCAGGACAGCCCTGAAGGCACTGCCCCACCGGGGTGGCATGGGGGGCTCTGACAGTGTGGGTGGGATGCCTGACACAGCTCTGTCAACCTGCATTGCTTCCCTGTGTAAGGTCAGAGGTGGTGCTCTGGCTTCTGCCCTGCCCAGGAACAAGGTCTGGCCCACAAGTGGGTCAGCAGTAACTTGCTACAACAGGAGGGCTGATGTCCCCCAGGAGCAGCTGACTGATGAGAACTTAGCAAGAAAAGCAGAAATTAAGTGCTGCCCAAGCGGATAGACCCAGCTTCTCTCGGTTTAAAACTGCAAATTTTGAGTTGTTTGAAGTATGACAACTCTGTCCCCCTTGCTTTAAGCACTGAACTGGTGAGGATGGCAGAGCTCTGCCTCCCCCAGGCTCGGAGCCCCACCATGCCTTGGCACCTCTGCCTGCTTCCAAACTGACTCATCTCCAAAACACCTCATTGCATCATCGCGGACAGGAATACAAAAACTGACAACACACATGCACACGTTCCCCACCACCACTCCCACCTTCGCAGGAGGAGATCCCTCATTCTCCCTGCACACGATTTAGTCTCCATCATTAAATTCCTCTGCAGTTTTCCAGTTGCTCAGTTTACACCGCCTGGGCTCCTCGCCAGCCAGGCATCACATCTCGCTGTCCACCCAGCTTTGTGCCTGCTTCCCACTATCCCAGCTCCCCCTCGAGCTCAGGGATGCATCCTGGGCTCCTCAAATCACCTGTTTTGCTGAAATCCAGTTTTGTCCCTAATTAGAAGGAAATCAAACAGCTTGAAGATTTCCCTGAAGGATTTTTAAAGCTGGTTTCAAATATGATTTCCAATTACCATCCGAGAATTTCAGCGTTGTTACAGTTGTTTCTATTTTTAGGTCTCTGAAAACAGACAGCAAAATACTGGTGACATCAGCACTTGACAAGCATCAACTTGTTTCACTACCAAATGGAGGCTACATTGTCTAGAAAAAGAAATAAAAATCTCAGACCATAATGTGTAGCTTGTATAATACAGTGTGATAATGTAAAGGTTATTGAATATTGTGGCAGGGGTGGACTAGACAGGTCTCTGGAGGTCCAGAGAAAGCCTTGACAATTCTCCATCTTCCTCAGACATCAGTAGTGGTTCTAAAGCAGCTTGAAATAGTGAGGACAATATCAATGTAAGTGAAACATTCTCTACATAAAACTAGGAGCGAAACACTGACATTCTCTGAAATATTTTTCTTAAGTGAAAAATTTCTCACTATTTTTTTGTTTAAGATGCAATTTCAGACAAAAAAAGCCATTCGAAAGAAAAACATTAAATTCAGCCAGTGCTCTCCAGCTTTTCCTCACTATTTTATCCACCGCCCTCCAATACTGATAGCTTTGTCTTTTGTGAGCAGCACCTTTAAGCCTCCCTTTATACTGCAGAATTTCCACATCATTTTAGCACTTCTGTTTCATGCCATGGCTCAACAGTTCTCCTGTGCTTCACTTTTCATTCATGCAAGATATTCACGGGCCAGGTGAGTTCAGGCACCATCAGGCCAGGTTACACCTCCTGCATCCTCCCATCCCACTTGGTGTTTGCAGAGGTAAGAGTGCCCTCTGGGCTGAATCTGTGCTCCAGGCTCCTGCTTGGCCTGGTGGGATTTATGCCATCTGTAACTGGTTGGGGAAGTGGGTAGGGAACACCAGTCCTGCCTCCAGCCCTGCAGCATCCCGGCATCTCCGCTGCTGTTTATGCATTCCTTTTGTTGGAGACCTGGCAACCAGCTTTTAATCTGAGCCCAGCGGGAATTAATTTTGGAGTAAGCTTTTGTATCGAGTGCTTTCCTAAGATGTAGCTATATCACATCTGCTGCACTCCCTTCATCCATTAATTTGCTAATTCTACTCAAACTAAGAATATGCTTTTCTGACACCCAGCTTTCACAATGGATTAAAGGTGTTCATTTACTCATGCAAACAAGTTATCTGGAGCCTGATCTTGTTCTCGCTGAAGTCAGAAACAAAACACCCATTGACTTTGGTGTGATCCAACTTGGATCTTAGGGTCTCATCCAGGGCTTCAGCCCGATCCTGCCCATCGCTGGAACACTTGCTGAAGGCAGAGGCCTGCCAGGGTGTCATCCTCCCTGGTCTCTGACATCAGAGACTGCTGGAAAGAAAAATGACTGTCATGCCACAAATAGCATGATTCACTTTGCTACAGGTTCAGCTCAATGCAGGGCGAAGTGACTGGTGAGAAGGTAGCCAGAGAAGGAGCGGAGATGTGGAGTCTCGCTCAGGGCAAAATGAATAAGCAAACAAAGGAAAAGAAACAGGAATTGCCTCCCTTGGCCCTCTTCCATCAGGGCAACTCCATTTTGTAAATTCTTCTGCAAAATTCAAGACAAGAGCAGGCTTCAAAATATGGACCTGCTGTTCCATTCCTGTTTGGAGGACAAGCCTGAGTGCATATTTACAAAGATGAAGGGAACACAGGTGAACATTCAGTGACTGTTTTCTTGCTTGCTTACACCTGCTGTGCACATGGCTGTGTATTTTTGAATAGGAACACTTATTTGCACCCAGAAAACTGGACCTAGTACTTCTGTTTTCAGCAAAATTGCAGGTGCATGGGTCAGTACAGAAAGCAGCCCTAAAGAAATCATTGCCCATAGCACTAGAAACAAAGCTAGAAGGACTTCAAGCATTCAGGGCACCTGGATTGTCCCCCAGTGCTTTCAGCCAGCCACCCTGACCTGAGGAACAGTTTGGGAACAAGAGCTGCAGTTGCTCAATGCTTCATTTTTGCAATTGCCATTTTCTCCAGAGGCAAGAGAGCAGCTTCCAGGAAAACCAGCCAAAAGTTAAAACAACACAGGCAGCTCTTACTGTGGCCCTGAAAATAAAGGGCAAACAGCTGTCATTTTCTTTCTTTTGGCCTGGATGCAATTTTCTCCATCTCACCCATTTACACAGGTCATTTCAGAGAGCTGAGCTCCCTTCCCTGCACTGCTGGGCCCTGTGGAGGGGAAGGGAAGGGACAGTGCTCGGGGTGCTCACACAACATCCCAGCCTCAGCCAGCTCAAGTGCAAACCCTCCAAGGACTTTCACTGCCTGTCACCTATGCTCTTGGGTTCACACTGCTCCTTACTTGAGCTGACTAAATGGCAGCTGATAAAAATATGCTAGCACTTCTTTTGCTGTGCAGGTGTGTGCAAAGATTTCCCACCAGCCTGGGGGAGGCAGCTCTACGCACAGGTGGGCTGGCTCAGCAGCAAAGAGCAGCCTGAGCTCAGCACCACTCTTTGCCCCCTCCTTCCCACCAGGCTGAATTTATGCTCCTACGTGCCCCAAGCCAAAATATCTTGCCCAGCCTTTGCTCCTGTTTTAATATAACGTGGAAATTCAGGGTAGTGAGCTGTGGGAAGGCTGTCATCTTTCTGGTGGGTCAGTAAAGCTGGCTCAGGGCTCCCTGGCAGTATCAGCCAAACCACATCACTGGCACAAGGTAGAGAAATAAATGTACCTGTCCTGGGAGGGGAGAGGTGCAACAAGCACAGAGTCACAAAGTTGGGCTTGAACCTTTTGCTGTCTCTGGGCCTGGAGCAAGAAGCATCCACCAATTGGAAAAAACAGTGCAAACATGCCCCCATGTACCACAGCCTGCCCCCTCAGCACCAGCAGTGACTGCTGCTCTTCTGGCTTCCCAGGGCTCTGCCATAAGGAGAACAAAGGGCACAATCCCCTTGCTGTCCTGGCAGGTTGATGTCCCAGGCAGCCTCCTGCTTTGCTATGCTCAGCTCTACCCTCTCCAAAGCAGCCCTGCTACTTAAAGAAGAGGAAAATAACCATACAAGTCAGACTTTGCCACAAAACATGAAACAGCAGAGGAGCTGATACTGTAAATGGGAAGGGGTGGGTGTACCCTCTTTGAAGGGGAAAGGTCTTTTCTCCACCTTTGCTGCAGTGGGATATAAGCCCAGAGCTGCTATCACAAACATCTGTAATTGTGGAGGCAGGTCAAAAGAGCCAGCTGCGAATTTTGGTAAGTGAAAAGGGGAAAAAAACCCCCAAAACAACCACCAAAACCAAACCAATGACCAAAAAAACCTAGACTCCAAACGAAAACAGTATTAGAAGAAAACCAGACAAATACGGGGCTGGGAATCGTTGCCTGGGTTTCACTGCAGCATCCTACAGTTGCAAACTCCCCTTTTAACCCTCTGCCTCCTCCATTTCACTGTCTTACCTACTCTGGCTCCTTCACATACCCAGATAACACAGTAAACCCAACCTTTGCTCCCTCCATCACACAAATCACAGCAATTTCAAAGGGTTTGGACTTGCTTATGTCAATTTATTCCAGACACCATAAAAAGCCCCCTCACTAAGGACCATTCCCCTACAAGGTATCAACTTTCAAGCCTCAATCTTCAGAATTGTTTTGGTAAACACAGTTTTTCAACCATACAAAAACCTGTCTTCTATGACAAACTCAAAAATGACTAAAGTGATTTGACTCAAACGCTACAAAAACTCGTCTTTACATACAAAAGTGACAAAGGCTCATGTCCATAGGCCAAACCTGCAGAAAATCACAAGCAACTGAGAGTGTTTCAAATGACAGTGACCTGAAATGCCCAGCAGATTATTCCCATCTCCAACATTCATCTATGGCACCACAAGAAATGTTGGAGGCTCAAAGGAAACAACCATTTCCAGCTTGGAGAAAGAACAGATACACAAACTACACCTGAGTATCTTTTGGGTCCTTGCCTTACCGGAATACCTTTGAAAGTGTGGGAGGTTTAGATGAGGTGCCCTTTTCGACAGCAACCAACAGAGATTCTGCTTGGACTTACCTCAGGCCATACAGGACAGTCCCATCAGGATGGAGACGAATCATGCGGTTCTTCACTGTCACCCCGTGCAGAAAGGACTTCTTGTCATTCAGAAAATAGGTGTCAGGCAGCCACAACTGGTCAGCCACCCTGTTGTCCAGGGTCAGGTTGAGAGGAAGGTCGTTGTATGCCAGCCTTTTGTCCCGCCAGCTCTGCTGGAAGTACATGGTGATGGTGTAGTCCTGGGAAAGAAAGGTGCAAACATCAGCCTGGTGCCACTGCAACTCCATCCCTTCGCTGCTGCCACTGCCAAGACCTCTCCAAATTCCTTGGCACCCAAATGTTTGTGTTTGCACCTCCACTGTTTGTTTTTTTTTCCCCAGGGGGTGTGTGTACTGTGGTTCTGGTAAAATGGGAGCAAGCCTGAGCTTTATAGTGACAAAATGACATTACATGACTCCAGTCAAGCAAAACTACATCCCACTTATGTTGTCCCAGCCTACTGAGAGCTTGTCTGCATAACCGATAGTAGTTTGGATATGGTAGCATTAAAGGATGACAACCAACAGTGGGTGACACCACACCAAAGGCTTCAAGGGCTGATCTCCCAGGTAAGTCACATAATGATGTCTGGACACCAACCACTGCTCGTTACCATACAGTTGGTAAAAGCCAATTCTGTTACCAGCAGAAACTCAGGAGAGTCCAAAGGGCACTTGAAGAATCTCACCTCGAGGCCAAGGTTTCAAAGTCAACCCAGGCCACCCGTGACAAGCTATTAGCACTTGCCTTGTTACATGAGCTAAGTTGGGAGTTCGTTGTGATTCTCAGGAAGGGACATATGTGGAGAAAATCTGTTGTCAGTGGAGCATGATCCACTGGGAAAGGGGCAGCTCCCTGAGAAATTTCCCATAAATTTGGACATCAGAAGGAATTTCTTCATGGAGAGGTTTATTAAAAATTGGAATGGGCTGCCCAGGGAGGTGGTGGAGTCACCATCCCTGGAGGTGCTCAAGAAACAACTGGACGTGGCACTTAGTGCCACGTTCTGGTTGACAAGGTGGCGATTGCTAGAAGGTTGCACTCCACGATCTTGCAAGTCTCTTCCAACCTAAATGATTCTGTGATTCCTGAGCCATCCCCAGCTAGCACAATGTCATACATATCTCCTGCTCCCCTCCCGTTCAACAGCAACAAGTTGGCACTTAAAGCTGTTGCTGAGACAAG
Source organism: Sclerurus mexicanus (assembly GCA_013396755.1). Taxonomy (NCBI): domain Eukaryota; kingdom Metazoa; phylum Chordata; class Aves; order Passeriformes; family Furnariidae; genus Sclerurus; species Sclerurus mexicanus. The sequence goes on from VWZF01004740.1 coordinate 1,142,149, forward strand.
AGTTTTATAGAGGGCAGGGGTTTGCTGCTTGGTGGCCCACAGCTGGAGCTCTGCAGAAACCATACTCGCACAGTAACGGCACATCCAGGGGAGATCCAACTTGGATCAGCTTATTGAGGCACAGGATGGTGCCACATACTGGAAAAACAATTACTTATTCTCAGGTAAACAAGCAGCACAGGAAGGAGTCTTGTGAACACTAATATCAGGAAAAATTCTCGCAACAGACCTGAAATAGGCTGGGAGCCAAGATTTTTGGAGTAAACCAAATAGCATTAAAATAACAAGATATCAACTAGAAGTGGGCACAGGTCTTGTTGACAGTGACCTTACAGAAGCTGGTGATTTTTTTCTCCAAGTCCTTAAATAAAAAGCATTTTTGCAAATGCACGCAAATGACCTAAACGGGTGGGATCAGAAACACATTGTCTCTTCCCAAGCAGATACCTACAGTGCTACAGGAATCCTCTGGACCACATGGATTTCCATGACAAGCATTTCTGCTCTGCAAATTCCAGCTCTGTGCAAAGGGCTGCTGAGGAACTTCTTGCTCATGCACCAACATCTGGGCTGAGCACTGAGGCATCCTGCCTGCCTGTCTCCTCCCACTGACTTCACTCAAAGCCAGGTTTGATTAACACCTCTGAAAACAAGCTCAAAGAATCCCACGTTATGGGTAATGCCAGCTTTTGGGTATCTATGATTCAGAAATCTAGACCCACATACATATCCGAAAGGTCACAGAGTAAATCTGTGGAGTACACTAGATACAGAAGCTATATCTGTCACTTTCTGTGTTATCTTGAAAAGAACAAAAACACAGTGACAGCTTTCTGGCCAAGGAACTGTTTTGCTTTGCTTTTTAAAGAACTGCAAACTCCTGCCTCAGAAGCCTCACAGTCCATCTCTCAGGGGCACAAACATTTTTGGTTTGGTCAAGTCCTCGCACAGGAAAATGTTGTCCCCAGAATCCCTTCCAGGGCACTTGGACCCACATTGCAGTGAGAGCGCAGAGGAGCAGAGCACCCGAGTTCCTGGGGCCCCTCACCCTCCTTGGTAACAGACTCATCCCCCTGCCTGGGGGAATCTTGGCTACGGTGGCATCATTTCCATTCTTCCCCTTTGAGAACTCCACCCGCACATCTTGGCAAGCTGCTTCACTGACCTGCATTTTCCTGATCCGTGACAGAGCCCTGCAACACCTCGCCCCTAACCAGGCCACCCTGCTGTCATCGCAGGCTCCTGCCAGCCTCCAAGCAGCAGCAAACCAGAGGTGTCACTGATCTCCAGAAGACAAAAAGGGCAAGCAGCTTACAAAGTGAACAATGCCCCTTCTAAACACATCCTCTGTATTCCCAGGACTGATGGGAACAGACTCCGAGGGGTGCACAAATAAAAGCCTACGCCCGAGCCATCAGGCTGATGAGGTTCTTCAGGTGCAGAGACCTTTCCGGGGAAGAAAAGTCAGTCCAGGCCAGAGTTCTGTTCTCAAACCTTCCTGGGTTTCTTGGCACAAAAGATTTCTTTGGACAGCACCTCGGAAATCCAGAATACTCCCTCTCTGCTGATTCCTGTGTTCCATTTGTTCTCCTGCACTCCCTACTGCATCACATGATTGAATAGTGGGAAGGATTTCTGGGAAGAAAGAAAAGAGCAGGGTAGGCATCTACCCCACAGAGATCAGCCTTGACATATGATTGGCACAGCACCAAGGTATGGGGCAGGGGGATGCTCTGCTCCCAGACCCCTGGGGTAGGGCAGGGCACAGACCAGGGGCTGGAGGCAGCACTGCTGTGGCCCACTACAGCAAGTGAGAGGGACCAGTAGCCAGGAGAGAAGGCAGTGAGTTTGTCTTCCCCTTTGTACTCCATAGCCTGGTCAGGCAGCTTCTGGTTTGTCCCAGAAGCCTGGTACCCAACAGCTCACAAGCTGCAAAGCTCCTACACTGGTTCCAGCCCTTTTATTCACCACAGCATCCCTGTGCTGCCCTCCCCGCCTGGCAAGGCAGAGCCTACAGCCCAGCTGTGTGTGGGATGGCTCTCAGCACCACAGCTCCCCTTCGGCCCCTCACCAAACTCAGATGGCACCTGAGCCTGCTGGAAAGCTGCTCGGCATGGTCGTCCCTGTGGGACCCCCCTCCACATGCCTCTGCTCAGTCTGCTCTGCTGAGCAGCTCTGCAAGCTGTCAGGCTCAGCCCCCCCTTCTCACCCCCAGGTTCTGCAAAGGCTTTGCTCTTTCTGTCTCCTCCTTCTGCTTCCAGAGGCACACAAGGCAGAGGTGAGAGCAACACATGGAGCTGGCAGACACTCACGTTGCAGAGGTGCCTCCCTGTAAGGAGGGAGGACGGTTCACTTAGAGGGCCACAAAAGCACTGGAAAAGGAAGAGGGGCTAAGCCAGGGACCTCATATGTTGAAGTGGTGGTGCATCCTACCTGCTGCTGAGGACAGGGCTAGAATCCATCTCTAGGCAAGAGGATACTGATAGTTACAGCCCTCCCTGAAACCCAGCAGAGACCCCAAACCAAAGATCATGCACAGTGTGAAAGGCTGGAATGTTGACATGACAGGGGCATGAATGGACAGAGGTATTTCCTGCAGAACCCCAGCGGCAACAAATTCAGTCAAGCATGCACAGGGATTCCCTAGGTCCTCAGAGGACAGGGTAGATAGGTCTAAGGGAACAGCAGCAGAGGCACAAAAAGGAGGGAAATAAGCTGGCAGTATTAATGTGAATTCAAGAAGGAACTTTCACTAGCTCATATTTCAGGCACCTTTAACATCTACCATATAAGCTCCTCCATCTCACAGAGCCCCTTTGGGAGTGCAGTGCTCACCTATTCTTGGAAAACAAACCTAGACTTGTTCTGGGCCCTTCCCCACTTGTGTTGGTTCTGTGAGTTTCGATGCAGAAATGAACCCACTGTAGCAGGAGACCAAAGCTGCCTCTTGGAGAAGAGGTAAAGATGCCAGATCTGAGCCTAATGGGAACAAACCCACTTGTGCAGAAGAAGACAAAGTTTAAGGAGGCCAAGGCAGTGAGAGGACATGTGAATTGAGGAAAGGGGACTAATAGAGGAGAGGAGTCACTCCTGGCATGATGAGAACGGGTTGGTTGCCTCTGAAGCAATAACAGATCAAAGGGCAAGAGATAGCAGATACTACGTGAAGCCACCACAACCTAGGTGAGAACAAGGGCATGTGACCAATTTGTTGTGGGCTAGCCATGTACATTGAATGGTGTGCAGAGATGTGCTCAGACCACCAAGGGACACAACACTTGAGGGAGCCAGTTCAGGGTGGGAACCTGGACTTTCTTATCTACAAATCAAAGAACAGCAAGAGGTAGAACTGGACCAGTTAAAGCATCACAGTAACAGGGCAGATTTCTGCAGGCAGCAGCTTCAGCCTGTAACTAGAAAGCCACCCAAGGGATTCCTCCTTTGCACACAGTAACACCCTGTCACCTGTCCCTTTCTGCTCACTGCAGGGAGAGGAGGGGTACAAAATTAAGGAGTCCCTCTGCCTCAGAAAGTGATATCCTTCTCCTGCAGTCTTGTATCAGCATGCAGAACACAAACATGGTTTGTGTCCCGAGTGGTACTCTTAAGAATGAGCTTGTGCTGATTTTGGAGAGAGTTGTACTGTGTCAGACCAAAAGTCTTTCCACCTTAGTATCCTGTCTCCAGTAACAGGAAAGAGAATAGCGGGGAAGAATATAAGCAAAATAGGGTCTTAGTTGTGACACCAATTCTCCAGCTATTTGAGACTTAAGGATCTCCCCAGCCACAGCTGGTACCTTCTAATTTGAAGATACTCAGCTTCTCTGATGATTTTGTCTTACTTTTCAGCCTTTGGCATCTGCAATTTCATAGTAGTAAGTTGCACAGTTTAGTCCTTTAGTATATTTCCATCACTTTAAAACAGATACAAAGAAAAGAGCAAGTTTGATTATTTCCTGTAGTCCTTGTATTAAAAGTCAGTAAACAATCATAACCTTATGTTACTCAGGCTTACAGGGTCCCTTTAGGGTAACGACACAAATAACTACACACACACCGAAAAGTAGTAGGAAGGCTGTGATAGAGGCAGGAGGCAACAAGGAGGGAAAACTGTTGCATGGATTAAACACAGAGCAGAGACATACGATGACAGTATCTGACATTCAGCAATGTCAGATGTTGCACAAGAACAGACTGAAGGCAACGTAATAGAAAACTTTCCATGGAGCCTGTGGAATTTGATGTTATAAAAGCACGAAGTCAGGAGCGTAACTGCATTTTGGAAGGTCCAAGCATTAATGTGGAAAATACAGTTCAAGTCATCACAGGAGGGGACTAACAGGAAAGAATAGCCCAAGGGCACTGAGCCTGCTGCTGCAAGGCTTATGTTCCATCTTCCAACAGAACTCCCAGGCAGGCTGCTTCCTAAACACTCAGCACAGCTCCCAGGGGACACAGATCATGACCAGGCTGGGTCAAATTATTTTCCTTTGTGCTGTGACCTGGAGAATCCTCTGCACTGAACTGCTCCCGAGACAGAAGTGTGCATGCTTATTACAGGCTACACAAACCTCAGAAGCCAGGATCAGAAATTGGGGGAATAACATATGTAAGAGTCAAATATTGGCTCAGAATACAGCATTTCTGGAAACGTGGATGTTTCCTGTGCCTGGTCCATTTTGTGGATGACAAATGAGTCTGATACCTTTAGGTGGAGCTTCAAAAATGAAGGCAATTATTCCAGGCTAGTGGAGATTGTGTTTCACCAAGCACTTGCAAGGTACTGGAAGCAGTAACTTTTCTGCAGGGGAGAGAGTACACTGCTCTTCTGCTGCTGCAGGACTCTGCGCACGAGGGATAAAGCAAGTTTTGCCACTCACCTCTAGCACTGGCTGTGCATTTTGACTTTTTCCCCCCCTCAACCCTGACTTTGATAAAGCACCTCCTTTTGGTGAAGCAACCAAATGAAAGTCTTTCCTGATATAAGCAAATGGCATATGGTCTCCTTGTCCAAGATCACAAAAGAACATTAGGAAAGCCAAGATGCTCCAGAAAGAGGGAGAAAAATGGAACATCTGACTTAGTGAAAACCAGGCTGCCACTGCCAGAGACTAATGAACAGTTTGCTGGCTTCAACTTCTTTGATGATTAAACACCATCTCCTGTTCCCATCATTCTGGGGAAAGGAATTAAAGGACAAAGTAGTCCTCAAGTATGTTTCATTTGAAGGAGGGGGTAGGGGAATAAGAGGAATTATTTGAAGGGGAGCAGACAGGATCTGCCTGCAGTCACTTGCAAAGAATTGGAGCAGTGTAAAATGTACAGGAGAATAGAAGAAGGACAGAGCACAGTGGCCACAGTTCTTTCTTAGCAAGCTTGTTAAAGAAAACTACTTTGTCCTCATAAGGGATTGCCCATTTCCAAACAGATAAATCAATGCATCCCAGGTGTTAACATGCACCCATTAACCTGACATAAGTAAATCCCTGATAACAGTCTTTCCAGCCCTAAGACAGCAGAAAGTCTGTTCAGACTCTCACCTCTGCTTAGGGAAGGAGGCAGCAGCTTTTGTACTTACTGTACTTTTCATGGGGAGAGCATTCTGCCAAAACGCTGCTTTTAATTTCTGTTTTGGTACAAGTGCCAGTGCTCAGTTTACAAGTCTGAAGTTTTGCGTGACAGCTGTTATACATAAAGTGACAACCACTTCAGATACTGCCCTTCCCTCCACCTTTCAGCTTAGTAGGTGAGAAAGACAAAATCTCTTTCCACTTTCCCTCTTTTTGAATAACGAGGTGTCAGCACTGACTTGGAAATTCAGAAGAGCACCTTCCACCTGCACTCTCCCTGCAAATAATGCAAGGAAGGATTGGCTTCTAGGTTATAGTCTGTGCCCTTCTGTGCTGCAGGTCTTTGTGCTCTTGAACTCATTTTCTTTAGGACCTGAAAACACATCCTTTGCATGGATATGTTACCCTCACTAATCTGATCTACTTTTATAGTAATTTGCATGTATTTAATTGCTGAATACATGTCCAGAAACTGGGACAGGTATCAGTGATATCCTCAACAATTAGGGGTGTGCAGGGAAAGTGTTGCTTTATTGCCCTATTTCTCTCCTGCCTTGCCCTATCCCTGCAGCACCTGGAGTGGTGCTGGTCCTGCAGGGGTAAGAGGACATATCTAGCTGGGTTCTGAGCCAGAAGGGCATCGATCTGTCTGTGACAAGGCCTTGAGACTTCTCAGCCTGTACATCAGTGCCCTGTCTGAGCAGGAGGCAGCACCACATGTCAACTGCTTAACAGCCCCAGTCCTGCTGGAAGCAGAGGTCAAGAGGAAAAAGCCAGAATTGATGGGCACAGGGATGAGCATCACCTGCTCTGTGAACACAGGCAAAACAGCAACCTTGTTCAGTGTTACAGGCAGCAATCCCAAAATCACCACCTGCAGCATGACATCTTCCTCAGGCAAGCTCTTGGAAGACAATGCCAGGCAGTTTCTGTCCTTAAGCCATAAAAATCTGTGAGCTAATGCACAACATTCCTGCTGGGCTGCTCTCCTCACTTGATTCCTTATGTGCTGGTAGCTGAGCAAAATCCAGAGCCCATTCTATCCCCCAAAACAGGATTATTTGATCTTCTCATTTCTGCATCACCAGCTTGCACTCAAACCCCATCATAACTTGCAAATTGGTCTCTTCCAGAGAGTAGCCACTTAATGAGAAACGGCCAAATGCCTTTTTGGTTCCTATAGCTTTCCATGCAAACCAGCACAGAAAGACACACTTTGGCCAGACACCCAGCTAAGGGCAGAGAAGCAAGGCCTTACATTAAATTCAGGAAGAGGCAGTACATGAATCTGACCAGTTTTCAGGCAGAAAGTCAAAACGACAGTGCTTACACTATCTTTTCATCCTATATGGGCTGGGAGCTGGTAAGTATGCATGGTAGTCCTGCTAGAACTGCAAACAGATCAGATGATCACTAAAACAAGGAGGGAGCTCAGGCAGCAAGTCCCCAGCTGAGTAATTTCGTACAGAAATACGGCAATTTAGAGTGATGACTGGCTTGAGACAGTTCAGCAAGGGCAGGAAACTGACCCACCCCACCACGAGAGGTGTGATGTATGTTCTCCCAAGTGAAGTCTGTCCGAGGCATGACACAGGTCTCAGGCACTGCAGGTAAAATGGGTTCTTCCCCCCTTAAAGATCCTTAAAGGTTTATTCCTTGAAGGTTAAACCTTAAAGGTTTATTCCTTACTCCAGATCACATATCTCCAAATGGCTGCTTCAAGCCTTCCCAAATCCCTTCTCTCCCTTACTGGATTTACTTAAAGCAAAATTGTCATTTACCCCCTTTTGTTATTCCTCTTAACCTCTGTCTAGGTGTGCACAAGGTCACCCGTTCCCACAGTGGAAAACACAGCAGCATTAACACACACACTGTGGAGTCTCAGAGCTATGACCAGGCATTGCAGAGCTGGGAAACAGAGCCTGAGGACCTGCTTATATTGCAACAAGCATTCTGGTAACTTAAAACAGAGTATGCTGCCACAGGCTTCTGCTGACCCATGGCATAAAACCATGGCGCTTCCAAAAGCCATCTTTACCTTCCACTGTACCAATCTAATCCACTACACTGCTGCCTTCCTGTGCACCTACAAGCCACAGGACAGTGCTGGTGCCTGCATCCCACCTCTCTCCTCTCCTAGCTCATCTTTTCTCCCCTTCCTGGCACTACCCTTGCTGCCCTACAGCACATGGTGCCAGTGTTCACCTGCATATGCATATGTGCATATCTAATATACAGCCATGAAAGCTCAGAAATGTTTTTAATAATCACTTTGTATTCAATTAAACATGCAACAACTAGCCTATTAGAGAAAATTAAATTTGAGTGAGACATTGGGACAGTGACTAGTGGAGATATCAGTTTCTAAAGTCCTTAGAAGGATGGAGGAAGAAGAAAACTGGATTATGTCAAGGGAAACGATGCCGAAAGATGAGCAATGTTCCCTACACCTTTTCAAATGGTCTGCGCCTCTGCATGTATCCCTAAACCTTTCAAAGGGTCTTCACAGCCCCTGCAAGTATCCTTGGAGATTTTTCACCTTGTAGTGACCTGTTTACCTTATGCTTACTGAGGTAAAGCTCATTTAAAGGGGTTGAAACAATAGCACAATCAACCTGGTAATGGAAAAACCGGGTTTCTTCATAACATTGCCAGAACTCTTGACTCCTCTTTACCTTTTTAATATTTAAATAAAGCATTCTCTTCACCTTGACAAGAGTTTTACTGGATACTGATTCAGTCAGACTTTACCTGAAGCAGGAGAGGTTCTGCAGTCTTCCACATAGACACTGACTAGTAGAGATCATGGGGAAAAAAAGGCTGGAGGAATTAATTAAATTAAAAAAAAAAGCAGAAAGAATTCAAGTGGTTAAAGGGCTTAGTAGCCCATTGAAATTGGGTACTCTGGAAAACACCTTTGGGTATCAATTCCAGCTCACGTAATGTAGATGACTTCGGGCACTTTCACCTATGCTTAATTTTTCCTTATCTGTAAAAATCAGACACTGATTTTTAAATGACTAGCACCAACTCCAAGCTCCATGCTGCAGTCTGGGATCTCAGCATCTCTAGGCAAGTGTAAACACAGGAATGAGTTTCTACTCCTTGAAGAAAAAAAATTAAAAAACGGAGCTTGTAATTCCCTGTGCAGTCAAGACCACCTATGCAGTTTGTGGCTGCTTAGGTAAGAATTCATGTAATAAATTAAGCAATATTACTACTTTACACAGCAAAATAAAATGCCATATATACAGCTCTGAACACTGAAACCATGAGACTCTCTGCAACAATATCAAGGCACACAGTGCTTTAAAGACACTGCTTTAATTTAGAGAAGGAATATTTGCTATTTCAGGTTCTCAAAATTGCCAGAAAGATGTCATTTCCCAGGAGGTAGCCAGAGGCAAACAAATCCTTTAAATGATTTAAGACAACTAACATGTCCTGGGTGAAACAATCACCTCGACTAAGCTGGCACAGACTGGCTTCACCAAAAGGTTAGAATGGTGTTTATTTCCTGAGAAAGCAAAGTCTGAACATGTAGGAAGGGTAACCAGGAGTAAGCAGATTAGATGGTGAAACACAGAAGAGCAGAACACAAGTCTGGCAATGGGGCCAAGTGCAGTCTCCCAAGCATAGAAGGGTTTGAAAAGCAAGGGCTACTTTTCAACTAGCTCCATCAAACAATATGCAAGTCATTGCACTTGAAAACCCTGACACTCCTGCACCCAGAGACCCAGTTCTGTATCTGGGGTGACTCTTCCTACATGTGACTATTCTGCAGCCTCTAAGTTGAGAAGCTCAATAATATTGTTGAGAAAAAGGGTTAGAAATCAACTTTCTTAGTTGTGGTGTGAACAGAACACTGTATAGTCATTCTGGGATCATCAGGAGGTACTGGGGTATCAACAGATCTGTTCTAAGAAACAGCTTCTACTGTCAAGGTTACTGACCAGACAGCGCATCATCATGGGTTTAGTCTACCTCTGCCTCCATCCATGGGTTAGTCTGCCCTTGGTGATGCCAGGGTAAAGCCCAGGGAACCAGTCCAGGCTGAAACCAGCAGCAGTGCACACCATATGGCCCACAATGCCACACTCCCACTTTATCCATCCCAGTCCTGACAATAGGATCACAGACCTGATGGATGGATGCAGTGCACACAAAAATGCAGCTGTATGAAACACTCCTGATTCTGCTGAACAAGTCAAGCTTATTACAGGATGCATGAAGAAAAAAAAGAGGTTTCAGCAGGGTGTGCAGGACCACAAGCAAGCAGACTTTGACTTCACAGCCAACTGGATGGCAGAGAACAAGCTGCAGTCTCTGTCCATGCTGAGTGAGTGCTCGCTGCAGTACCAGGACCAACAGTCCTGGAGCCAGGGAGCTCTATTTGCAGAGCTGGCAGGGAGCCCCTGTGAGCTCGGTAAATAAAGTATCCAGATAATAAAAATACACAAAAGTGCTGCTTATTTTTTTCTGAGGGTTCTGAGAGGAAACAGAAGGATAAGGCAAACCCATCCTTCCAGAAGAGTGGAACACAGGGCACTTCATAGTTCTAAAGGCTCTCAGCTGGTACAGCTAAATACTTGACACTCATTTTTGGGGGTACCAGCTGGGATTCAGGATAACGAGGCTCAGACAGGAGCTTCTGTATTGTCAAGTTCCCTGAAACCTTAGCTACAAACTCTTGATAGATAAAAGGGTCAATACTGTGCATATCCATAACCTAGGAATGCATCAAAGGGGATGGACAATGAGATATAAGCCCCAGAACACCTTCCTCTGCAGTCACACAAATTACAGGAGGCACTGCGGTAGAGGAAAAAGGAGATGAGATCCAACTTGTAAGCAGTGGGTATGTTTTGCTTTAGCTTCCATCTTCATTAGATCCTCAGGTGGGAGCCCACCACACCCTGCAAAGAGCAGGCACAGGTTGTATGAGAGGGCATCCTCCAGTGTGGTGACCCAGGGCACCCTGACACAGGCAGTAGGATACCAGCTGTGCACACCTTGTGAGCAATGACATGGCAGGGGCCAGTGGATCTTGCCTTTTACTCCCTCCCCTGCCACTTTCTTCTGGCTGGGGCTGGCCTGAGATTCTGCTTGTGTAAGAGCAGCAGGGACTACCCACAACTCATCCCACATACACGGCCTCCTTCCCCAAAATGATCCCTTCTGTCTGACTAGAGAACCTTTCTGGATCTCCAAACAGCTCAGCAGATCTTCTTCCTTTTACCATCCCTTTTCCTTGAATGTTCCTTTTTCTCTGTAGCCTAGCAACTCAGCACAGACTCAGAATATTAACAACTCCTGTCCCCACACATGATCTTCTCCAGAGGCCTGAAAAATGTGATAGCAGAAAGGCTGAGAGGGGTAGGAGCAAACAAGAGATGTAGGGAGCGTGCAGAGAGCCTCTACCAGCATTCAGAAACAGCAAAGCCATTCAGCTGTCATATCTGCCACCTTCACTTAACATGTGCATAACATACAGAGTTATATATAGCCCCATTTATTTACATATTCAAATAGCAACATGACAGGCACACACTTGTATTTGGATTTAGGTTCCATATTGAGGTACTGGCACTCTTGCACAGATACATTCTCTGTTGCTAGATGCTTTAAATTTATATATAACAGGATGTCAGAAGGTCAGATTCTCAAAGTCTAATTTGGTTTTCAATCAAATCAAATGAAGTTTTCACTTGGGGGAAGATACTTTAGCATTCTGCAGCAGTCATCGCCAGTGCTGCAACATTGCTATTGAAACAGGTGGCAGTTTGGAACACTGCTCTCAAATACAGCCAGCTTTTTATTACATATATATAAAAATATATATATAGGCAGTGGGTGTTCTACCCATGTAAAAATCTGAATAAGAACTTAAGGAGTGGGAAAAAAAATTATCCTGGGTAAAGTTTTCTGCAGTAGCAATTCCAACTACTACAGGAATGCTGGGGTGCAAGCTGAGGTGGTTCATACCACCACCATACAACACTGACATGTTCAGATCTAAAGATAACTTGGCTGATACAGGAACAGATGGAGCACTGCAATACATAGCACTGTTCAGCTGAAAGCATGCTGCAAACTGTAGAGCCACAGACTCTCATCCTCCCCAACATGACTCCTCTCCTGCCATGGGGTGGAGTCACCTCCAAAATGCACAGTGAGCTTGGCCTCTTCAGTGAGAGCACTGAAACACTCATTTGGGAAATTACATAGTGAGCAAAACATGTGAACTCTGTTCCTTAGTACTGGAGCAGGGTTGACTCAGCCTCATGAGGCTTGAACATGTACTGGAAGTCTTGCAGAGCTGCTCCTTAGGGATAACAGCATCATGGAAGGATGCACAGTGGGGGATCATCTGCAACCAGCATTGCCACCACATTTTATTCATGCTGTAAACCCCAAGGTCTAAGCTAGGAAGCAGCCAGTTTACTCAACAGCTTTCCCATAACCAGGGATTCCCAATTATGCAGACAAAGGGTGTTCTGTAAACTCTCCCATTAAGAAATCAGACAAATGCTGAAAGAACCTTAGGAAGAAACAAGCATAGTATAATATAAATATACGAATATTTATACTTATATATAAAATATAAATATTTTTCTAAAATATAAATATAAAGCTTCAGGGGCAAGAGAGTGTCCCTAGTCCAGCAGCTCAAAGTCTTTCTTCAACTGGAAGCTTGTTTCAGAAAGGTTTGTACAGTTCACCACCTACTCACGGCAACATCACGCCATTAAGGCAACAAAAATATTTCATTCAAGGACGTAACTTTAAAAACATCTGAGCCCTTCAGCACATGCTTAGGACACCCTTTTGGGAAAGGAATAAAGCTGTCCCCTCTCACACACGGATAGCCCCAGGCTGTGTGGTGGCAGGACTACTGCTCTACCAGGCTGGTCTCTGCTGCACGTGCACAGAGTCCTTGAGACCTCTGTCTCAGAAGGATTTCCTGGGGCTTCGTGCAGATCCAAGCTTCCAGCTGGGCACAGCATTTGAAGACACTGTATGGTGATCTTTGGCTTGTTACTTAGCAACTGGACTCTAAGTAGTAGGGATTTTACTGCTGCTGCAGTCAAGCAATGCCAGGACCAAAGGCATAGGGACTTTGTCACAAGAACGGGATAACTTGTAAAATATTATGGAAGGCAGGCAAGATTTTTCCCTTCTTCAAGTTGCCATAAATGCAGTAAATATTGACATATGAGTCACACTGACCTATTTCCTAGCTTTTAAACCAGGACAATCTTTTTGCAACTGATTTCAGAAACCAATGAATGGCAAGTACTTCAGGTTCCTTCATGAGCTCACTTTATTCTTAACTATTTTATGCAAGAACCCTACCCTCTTGTGGAAGATCCATCTCTTTTTTGGGCATAAAGAAGATCACAGCTTGTTTAAACTTGAGCATCCAACCCCACTACCACCACACTGGAGAGCATCCCTGAAGCCAGATGCTTTAACTTATCCTCACACACTACCCTAGCCCAAGGGATTTTTCAGTACAGCCAGTGGGAATTCTGTTAAAGCAAAGCCTAATGTGATGTGAGCAGATATCCACACCCCATTCTTGACTTTTTACACAGTATCAGTCAAAGTCACCCTAAGCCTCAGCAGTCACAGGATGTCACCACTGCAAGGTTAGAAAAAACAAGGACAAATGCAGTGATGGCAGGTGAGACAGATCCCTGACATCTGCTTTGAGGCAAAGGTGTTTCTAGGAGCTCAGTAGATTTCTACTCCTGCCAAATAACTAGATGAGCCATGAGAGCAGGTCATTTTACCTCCTGCCTGAAAAAGAGACCATCTCAAAGCTGAGACATCCAGAATGGTTTGGAGGTTACTCCCCACCCTGCCACAACCATCTTTTATCTCTCCGAACACCCCTCTAGCAGAAGGAAAAAGCTTCAGGATGCTGTTGCTTCCATCCACCTTCCAAGTGGTTGTGTGTCTCTGCACAAGTTGCTTCCTATTGCTGGAGGATCAGAGATGTGAGAAGGTCCCCAAGGTGACTGTCTGTGACTGATGGCAGCATGCACAATCTGCCTTCCCCCGGTAACTCTTCCCTTCAGGAAAATGCTGGTTCACATGCACAAAACTGCCACTGATTCCCCAAGCATCCAGTGAATTGCAGCCCCACACATCAGGGCCTGCAGTGACAAGAGCTGTGTGACTGCAGCTGTGCTGAGGAAAAAGGAAGATACAGATCCTTGCCAGCTCTGAAGAAAACTCCCATCCCAGCTGCATGTTGCAATATCTTAGTTTAGATCACAGCACACAGAAACCACTTTGGGCGGGGTGGGGGGGGGATGGGGCAGGGAATACCTAAACCCTACCTGTCTGTACCAGCAGGGATATATCACCCCAAGTCAGAGCTCTACCATTCTTACTGCAGGATCAGTTTACCTAATCAGATCAAGACTCTCAGAATCATAGAATCATTAAGGTTGGAAAATACCTCCAAGGTCATCAAGTCCAACCTTTGACCAAATACCACCAAGCCCACTAAACCATATTGTCAAGTGCCACATCTGCTCACTTTCTGAACACTTCCAGTGATGGTGGCTTCAGCACTTTCCTGGGGAGCCTGTCCAATGCTTAATCACTCTTGCAGTGAATGAATTTTTCCAAGCATCCAATCTGAACCTCCCCTGAACCTTTCTCCAACACCAAGGCCCCTCAGCATACTCTGCCACCTGCAACAGTACCAGTCCAGGAGCCTACAGCAATCCAACAGGAATATAGCCCCTGCAGCACCATCTTTAGCTTGGCACCAAAGCTGTCTCCTAGTTTTCCCGTATTTTGGCAGTCCTCAATATCCAGCAGCCTTGAATACCAAAGTGTAATGTATACACACACAGTTTAGACACCACAGTGCCACAAGGCTGGGGGCATCCAAGGCTACAGAGGAACATTAACTGGAGTGTCATGTCATACTTGTGTCTCTAGATAGAACTCCAGAAACATCTGACTGTAGTATTTAAATGCTTTAACCTTTGCTTTTTTAAAACATTTGGATACCTAGGGAAATAGAGACTGGGAAATATCTGTATGTCATTTCTCCATTGAAAAGAGACAGCAACAAAGCAGAATATTCTCAGCTAAGAAAAATGTTGGTGTATTTGAAGACAGACAGTAGCAAAAAGAACAGTATAATAGTAAAAATTTATTCATAAAAATCTTGGGTTTTAAGTCCCAAGATAGCTATACCAATGGAGAATCCTTTTCAAGGACATGTTATATCAGAGTTGTTTCTGTCCATTATCACAGGGGTACAGAGAGTCTGCTGAGGGTCCTCAACGGCCACTCCCAAAGAAGCATCAGCCCCCAAGGACACCAGGGTTTTACATACACAATTTTACTGTCACAACAGTTCCACAATGGATTGGACATCACACATCCAGATCAGAGATTCCCCATGCATATACATTTTCCTGAAAGGGCCCAAAGGTCAGGAGCTCTGACCTGGAGAATGTACAGCCCAAGAGGCTGCTGTGCTGTGTACCAAAGAAAGCCTCTCCTCTGAAACTGCAAAGCCTGATCAGGACAGACTCCACTACAAAGTCTATTTCAAGCATGCCTAATAGATGAAAAATTTGATACAGTGAGAAGAGTGATGCCCCACTGATGATGGCATAACAGGTTGTAGGATGAATTGTCCTGCTCAAAACCACCCCTACATAAAACCTGATCCACTTCCTTTTGGGTTAAAAGCCAATTTAAAACCCTTGCAGCTCATTGCTGTCTTGGGACATGCTTTACATCTCTCTTGAACAGGGAAAGCTGCCAAATGAGACAGCTTGTTTTTCAAGCAAGCCTTGAGAAGTTGGGAAATAACAGACATGATGCTTCATGTCATAACCTCCAGAGTAGAATGCCACCATGAGAGCAGTCACTCCGGTAGGACAGCAGCATGTCACCTGGTCACACAGGGGTAGGGAGCAGGAGGCATGAGCCACTGGCACAGGTTGCCCAGAGAAGCTGTGGCTGCCCCATCCCTGGAGGTGCTCAAGGCCAGGTTGGATGAAACTTGGAGCAACCTGGGATAGTGAAAGGTGTCCCTGCCCATGGCAGGTGGTTGGGATGAGGTGTTGCTTAAAGTTCCTTCCAACCCCAAAGCATTCTGATTCTATGAAGGTCAGCTTTGCCAAGCATCCTGCACCAACCTTTAACCCATCCACACTGCAGACTGTCCCCCAGCAAAAGGTATTGGCAATCCCACAGGCACCATTCCTTTCACACATATATTCCTGCAAACATTTTTGTCTGGAAGCCTTGTTTCTTACACTAGCCCTCTACAATAATCCTCTTGTAACTTTTCAACTTGTCACCAGGTTTATAAAACTTTAAAGCTTGTGCTATAACAAACTGAAATGATGTTATTGCAGATGTAGGAGAGCATCTTGGGATGAATAAATTATAGGAGGCACAAAGAAATCACGACTATAATGGCTGGATGCTCTGAGCATCTATTGTGTGCAGGCACACAGGAGGGAGCAGGTTTAGGACTGCACAGACCATAGGGCAGGAAAATTGAAGCGTTATGAAGGGTAACCATCTCTTATTTCAAATGCATATAAAACTTCTGGTAGTTTTTCTTACTGAAATAGTTCATTAATGCTTCAAGGGAATCTGAACTGTCTGGTACTAGAAATATACATCCCCAAAGATCACCTAGAGAGAGAAAAGGCTACAGTTGGAAGGATTACCCTCTAGTCCCACCATGCAGAAATATACAGCATATCCTGAAAAGGCCAGTCCTCAGCTGAAACAACATGCAGGAGTGGGGTAAGAGTCTTTCTGAAACCATTGGCACTGGATAGCATCAGAATTGGACCAGCAGAGCAAGTTTGTGGAACCAGACCATTAAGGTGACAGTGACTTTGAGCAGCATTCAGGCCATGCACCACAAGGACAGACACCTGCACGCTGCTCCAGCTGCCAGTGCTCTTCATTCTCCTGGGTCAGAAGCACTGTCCGACTCCTCAGGAACTTGGGTACCATATTAAGAGGTCTCAATGTATCCCTGCCCAAGTACCACTACACACCAACAAGCATCTATAAATACCTTCCTGCTGTTCCTTGCTTAATGCAATTCAACCACCTGTAGCAAAATAACATCTACCAGATCACCTGAAAGGAGCTGGGCTGGGTAATTAACCAGGAGATGTATCCTTCTGTTCTTTACAGGTCATCAGAGCTACTGAAATGCAGCATGAAGACATTCCTCCTTTCAGCCTGCTTTTAAATCTCCAACTTGCAAATTCGTGCAGGATATGAAAAGACTCCAGCTAGGCCTTTCATCTTCATGGATCAGCACTTCCTGGAGGGTCTGCCAGTCAAATGTGCCCTCCTCAATACCTATTTGGCCTGGCCCCTGGCATCCTTTCCCAGACATTTCAATTGATGTCACTGATCTTGGCTCAGCAAACAATCCTTCTAATCACTGACAAGAACAGAGGCTGCAGCTCAATGTTGCTTAGCCAGGCTAAGAGGAGAACACAGTAATAAAGCATTTACTCTAGGAAGTAAGCTTGAAAATTCAGCTGACCACACAGAGGCAGCAGCTGCAATGGGCAAGAAGGTGACATTTTTTTAAATTAAGGACTGGAGGTTTTTTCCTCGCCACTGTGAGATAGTCACAAATCCAGCACTGTCCCTATGAACATCCTGCATCCTAGCAGGACTCCATCTTCTGAGCTGTACCATGGCACAGTATCTGGGCATGGTCCTCAAGGAGGTGGAGGTGCACCAGCTTTGGGTGTCAGAAAACACATGGCATTTACATGCGGCTGCAAAGCATTTTGTGTGCCAGTGCCTGGGAACATCCAGCATGAAGACATAGCTGTGTTGTCTTTTCAGAGCACCCTGTAACCTCCAGAACCAAAGTGTCACCACATCATTTTGGGAAAAAAGTTCCCACGGGAGGGATGGCAAAGAGCATTCCTTCAGACACAGATGGAGCTATATCCTTCCACAACACCACATCCAGCTGAACTCCCACGGAAAACAACTTCTGGAAACATGTAATGGCTGGTCACTGACAGCACTTGTTCCCCACCACCACACAGCCAACAGGCGCCAAGGGTCCCAGAGAAAGGCCTGGGAGAGCCGGGGGCTCTCCTCAGCCTGCCCAATCCCAGGGCCATTGTTTCCAAAAGGATGTCTGAGGATTAATTATCCTACAAGGGGCAGTAAGTAGTAACACTCCTTGTGGAACAATAGAAGCTATTTGGTTGCCATGACAACCCAGCTTCACTTGTGTGCCTTTAATTTATTCATTGCACAGTCCCTTTCCCAAGCACACATGATGCCAAAAAAATGCCTTGTTTTCCTTGCCAATATCCATGTCCAGAGCAGGGGTAAAACACAGCCCTTTCCCCGGGGCATCTGTCACACAGAAGAATGATGCACATAAAATCCCTTCAGCCTGGAAACTTACATCACATGAGAACTCTTCTGCTCCCTGAATGTTTGTTCTTTAAGATGGTTTTGATTTTTAACCCCTTTTTGAAGCTGCCGCACCATGGTGCTTATACATCTTAATCCTGAATATCTCACATATGACCACCTTGTCTCCCACCCTCATCCCCTTCCACGCCCTCCCCCCTGTCCCCAATATATGTAGAAAGGATGGGCAGGAGATTATTCTTGTCAAGTAGAAGAGAGAGACAGGAGGGATAACCAAGAGCCCAGAAGTGACATTCCTTCAGAGCATCCATAGAGGCATGGCATGGACAGTGCCTGGTGCCCAGCCTGGCTATAGCCATGCCACCACCATCAAGACACAGTGTTCATCATTGTGTTGTTCAATTTCTGCAAGACCTAGAGCAGTGTGTGGATGAAGGTCTATGCCAGGAAGTCCCTCTGTGCATCACACAGAGGTGTTGTTGCTGTTTCTCGTCAGCCCCCAGGACACACCTTTGCCCCAGCTGTTCTGTGGCAGAAGGAAGCAGGTGGTCACTGGAGAGGGGAGAGCATCACATTCACAAGGCAAGGGTTGAAAAGTGCTGCTGGGAGAATGGCCACTGGGCTAGGACACAGCATACCCAGCCACAACTGCTCACACCACCTGTTGGACAGAGCACTGATCAGCCCTTATAGTCCATGGCTGAGTCTCCAGCACAAGGTTCATTCTGCACCAGCCCCTGCAGTGCCCAGCTACCTTCATGGAATGGTTTCGGTTGAAAGGGACCTTAGAGGTCATCTCATTCCAACCCCCTGCCATGGACAGGAACACTTTTTACCAGACCAGGTTGCTCAGAGCTTCATCCAATCTGGCCTTGAACACTTCCAGGGATGGGGCAGTCACAGCATCTCTGGGCAACCTGTGCCAGGGCTTCACCACTCTCACAATGAAGAATTTTTTCCTAATATTAATCCTAACCTACTCTTTTTTAGTTTGAATCCATTCCCCCTTATCCTGTCACTACATGCTCTTGTAAATAGTCTCTCTCCATCTTTCTTATGGGTTCCCTTTAGGTACTGGAAAGTCACCCCTAAGGCGTCTTTCTTTCCAACCTGAACAAATCCAATTCCCTCAGCCTTTCTTCATAGAAGAGGGGCTCCATCCCTCAATCATCTCGATGACCTTCTCTGGACTTGATCCAACAGGTTGATGTCCTTCCTCTGCTGGGGATGGACCTTCTCAAGTGTACAGGAGCAAGGTGGGGTCTTAAGCTACAAGTCTAGACCCCAAAATGTTCATGCTGGCTCTAGCAAGGAAGGTGACAGCTGGTCCACCACATAAGAACATTCAGGTCCGAGTTGAGACCGGGGGAGGAGATGACTCAAAGTTGAGTTCTGGTCTGACAGGCAAGATAGATGGAACTAGGTTAAGCCATCTGGCTCTTCTGAGTTGAGCCTAACCTCAAGCTGAGCTACCCAATGCAATGGAGACATAGCTCAGTACTTGAATCTAGGGCCATACACACTGTCCAGTCCCACCATCACTGGAGCAAGGTGCAGCAAGTCATGCAAATAAGTAGGGTAATGATGAGATGATAGCAGAGAATTGGCAAAAGAAACTGTTTGGTATAGGAACCTGAAGGTTCATGGTTGGGTCCTCACCCTGGTCACACCAACATGTGCATTCAGGGGTTTTTATAAGCAGTTTGGAAACAAAAACAACTAGTCAGATTGTCTCGCCTCCCCTCCTCCCCTCCATGCAACAGCAGAATAGCTGACAGGCCAGGGAAGCAGGGCAGGAGAGTCCAGAATCAGAGAAATAGGACAGGAGCATTGGGAGACCAAAGTTTTAATTGACTTGAACAGCAAGAGCTCTAAACTGGCCCAGGATTCTCCTGCATGGGTCTGCAACTAAGGAATAGGACAGCTGTTGTCAGGAGGTTCCCACCAGCCTTCCACTCCATTCAGCCCCTGGGAAAGGTGAGGATTTTGGAGGAAAAGCATCTGGACAGGATGAAGAAAGGCAAGTTTAGAAAATGACAACACAATCCATGTCCTCTCCTGGGTGCTGAGGGCTACTGAGATACAGACAGCATATCCTGGGTGTGTACCCAAACCAGACCAAAGTAACCTACAGATTCAACCCAAACTATTTCTATCTGAGCAGATAATTTTGTTTTGTTCTCAGTGGTATGAAAATATCCATTCTATCAATACCATGTAAAACCAGATCTCCATTAGATGCCTCTTTCCAGCACAGATCTGCAAGGAAATGCCAAATTACAACCAGCAGACACAAAAAGCCACTGTTTTTTCAACTTTGCAGGAACAGGCTGACCATAAAGACACTTTTGCATCAACCAAAAAGTACAATTCACATCTACTCTTTTCAGGTGTAAACAGTACTGAAGAGGTGGCTGTGCAACCAGCATGAAAACTGAAGGATAAGAATGACTCTAGATAAGATGCCACTAGCTCCAGAGGTGCCAGAAGAGATCCTGATGGCTCCAAGGAGCCATTGCCTTGGAAGCAAATCTCAACCAGAAAAATACAAGAACAGTTTAACAGGTTTTTTTCCTCTTTCCAAACTTACCATGTTGACTTCAGAGATCTGGTCAATGCTGGAGATATGGATGCTCATTCCTACTGTGACAGGGTTACCTGAAAAACAAATAGACTGGTTCAGGACCATATTCAAGTCCTCCTGTCTTATCTGCAACAAAAGAACTGCCTAGAAATGCATAGATATGATTTTAAACAGCCTCACAATCCCTGAGTATCATGGACTTCAAGTTGTATGTGCTCAAATGATTAGATTTCTCTAACTCCCAGACTTACAGATTCACTCCTAGGAATGCAGCCTAAGCATGAGTCTTTAATTCCTGGAAGTTAATTACCCCCTAGTAATACAATTATCTCTAGTTCTTCCAAATAATGCCTTCAGAGACCATCAGTAGGCTCCTGGTGGGGTTGCATAAGGTGTTACTGATTGACCATACAAAAAAACATAGCAACCAAGCCCATGGAATCCATGGGCAGGAAAGATACTCCAGCTCACTGCTCCATCACACTGTCAGCTCTGAGTACTCAGACTGACAATCCCATGAGTTGTAATACCCAAGATACCAGCAAGTACAGGAAACAGATCTATGAAATGAAAAAAGCAGCATTTGTGTAGTGGCTTTTCAGAGCAGAGCTTGGATTAGAGAACAGACTCCCCAATTTACTATGGGCATCAGGGCATGTTATCAGCCCACATCCTCTTGCCTGCACCATGGAGCTGTAGCAAACATCTGTGAACAAGTTTCCTGGGAAATTCAGATATTCCCTTACCCAGTGACCAAGCTACCCCCACACCAGTGAGTGCCCCTGACTGTCACATGTCAGGTGAGCTGGCAGAGAAACACCACATCAGGGCAGTCCCAGACAACCCTATTGTCCTCTCTCCTGAGTTCAGCAAGAGCTGTATTACCACTTCCCACAAACCTATGAAGTCAGGGCAGAAACAAGCCATTTCAGCCAATTCCTCCAGGAGTGGGGGCATCCCAGCTGGATCCAGACTCATACGCAGTTCTAACCAAGCCCCTCTGATTAGTAGCTCCCACAGCCAAGCAACAGGACAGCCCCTTCAGTGGGATTTAAGTCACACAATTTGCAGAGAGAAACACATCCACTACCAAAACCAGCAAAAAGCCTTCTGTAGCTGGAGATGAGGTTTCTGGGTACTACCCCTCTCCTGTCAGGCCCACAACCTCAAAGGCAAAGCACAAACCCAATCCCACCACAAGGAAAGCCCCTCTCTTCACACATGCAATGCATTACTAGAAAGGGAACATCAAGCAGTTATGCCACTCAAGGTATTAACTCTTCCATGGAGTCATTAGTAGATCTAAGCACTGAAATATTTACAGATAATCATGAAATGGCTTAGAAAGTAATTAGGAGATTGGGGGAGAGGGGAGAACCACACAACTGGAAATGAAGTGATTTTTTAATTATGTGTTATCAGAAGTAGGGAAGCAGTGTCATTAGGGGTGCCTTGTGATTGGGTGCGCTGTTCACCGAGACCCTCTGCTGCAAATTAAGCAGCATTATCCTTTAATGGAATATGAACAACACTGAAAACATCAGAATCAACAACTGTAATTAGGCCTTGCTATGCAAGTCTCCTTAAAGAGGCAGTGCTCTTCTCCAGCACTCCCAGCTCGCTGGCAGGGGTGCCCAAGGCTGGGGTGCTCAGGAGACCTTGCAGAGCCTCTGAAGATCCCCACGTGGACACACTCCCAGCCACATCTTTGCTGTACTTCTACCTTCATCTTTCACAGGGGAACCAGGTGGGAAAATAACCAGGAGTCACACAAGGGAGAGAGGATTCTCTTGCATCCTCCTTTGCGCCAGAGGCTACCAGTGGCACAGCAAAGCTTTTAAGGAAGTCTCACTTTGATAGGTTGCCCATTTTGCCTGAAATCAGGGCCCTTGTGGTAGAAGGCATAGCAGGAGGAGGAAGTCATGGCTGCCCTGAGGATCTTGGAGACTAATTAGTTACAGGAGGAGAGTTGGGGCCATGCAAAGGGCTGCAGCAGAGAAGGGGAAGAGCCAGATCCTTATTCCAGACCCTTTACTGCCATGCAGTGTTGTTCCCTCCAAGAGTTGCCCCACTGCCTGGCTTCCAGTCTGACCCCACCAGTGCTTGTGTCCCTGTGCATCCCCTCCTTCCTCAGTTCTTTCCCCCCTGCTGTGTCAGGGTCCCAGCAAAACCAGCAGGCTGGGTGGTTGTAGCAGGGGAACACTGACAGTGGGGATAATATACAAATATTTGTCAAATCCAGAGTCTATCCGATCTATTCTATCTGTCTAGACATTTGTGCTGTGTTCATCACCATGGTATCTGAGTGCCTGAGGTCATGCAGTGACTCAGTGGCAGAGCCATGGATAAGCTCCAGACCTCCCAACTCCAAGAGGAACGCTGGAGTGGAGAGATTAGCCTTTCTGTCCCCCTCCAGCCTGGGCTCAGCTGCACCCAGGTCCCATGCAGAGCCAGCAATGCTCCTCTTCACACTGCCAAGTCCTCCACATCCCATCTATCACAGAAACGAGAGGCTCCACTGCCCACCTGCAACCGCTGAGGTGTGTGCCCTGTGACCCACAGTCTTCCAAGTGTGATTGTCATACAAACACACCAAAGACAAAGGCAGGCAAAGTCTCACCTTTACCAGACCTTAAACTGATCACAGGGAAGTAATTTCACCTTCTCCACCCCTGTTGTGAAGATTGGCTCACAGTCTGCTCAGGATGGGGATTCAAGAGCATATACATGGCCAACAGGAAAAGCATGTCCTGACTCCTAGTGCAGCCCAGTGGAAAACCAGACCGGCTGGTGTCCAACATTCAGGCTTTAAGTAGTACACAAAATAAACAAAGGACATCAATTCTGCCAATGTTAATAGCTTCAGGCAAGAGGGACACAAAAGTAGGGTATTTAAAATATGGGATAACGTCATCTAAGTTTGTCTGAGAAGGCAGAACTCTGCATTTGTGGATCTGAGACAAAGCAAAAGAAGTAAACCTGCTAATAAATGTCCATGCTTCTATCTACGCCTGTGCCAATGGGTGCAAAGGACTCGACCTTCTCCCCTTCAAGAAAAAGTTTATGCCTAGAAAGGATTTGTAGCAAGATCACGAGTGAAGGAATGTGAGAAATTGACACTTTTACCAGTGAACAGCACCCTCACATGTCCCCATTTCTCATCACCACTGGAGAAGTTACCAACACTTTGTCCTGAAAGTAGTTTGATGTCTGTGAATAATGTACTCAAGAAGTTGGAAGCAGACAAAAGAGTTATAATAAAACCTGTCCTTCTTCTGCAACTGATACTTGTCAAATACAAAAACAGTAAGGTAGAGAACAAGTTGTTCTAATATGCAATATTTTCCCAGCACCCAGTTATTACTTTCACATTTTATTTTATAATGCATGAAAGCCCCAGAACCTAGAGTCATGTTGCTACAGGAGTAATTTTGATGGCACAACTGCAGAGGAAAGGTGTGTTTCCAAGACTGTGTCTGCCTGCACTACAGCCAGACGTGAGAACAGCCTGGATCAGGAGATCCCTTCCAGATCTCAGCCTGGCATCTCACCTGCAGAGTGCATTGAAGCAAAAAATTTAGTGCAATAGGGGGATGGTTGCTTGGGCGGCTTCTCTGAACTGAGGTCCAAGCTGTCCTCTCTTCGCTCCTACCCAAAAACCTCCCATTAAAGCGAGCTTGGGTTCCTCTGTCATCAGGTCTCCAATTGCAATAGACACAGCCAGAAAGACTCCAAACCAGTGGGCAGATGAACAGAACCCACTTTATGATCCACTGAAGCCACACCATTTTTATGAGCTACAGCCAGTGCTTTGAGGAGCCTGGTTCCTGCATTTGTGACCACATGAACTTGGCAATGCTGGCAGAGCCAAGGCTTGCAGTTGCTAAGGGACAGGGATCAGCCTTAAAACTACCCTTTAGTCTAAACTAGAGCAACAAAGGCACTAACAGTGTCAGAAATTTCACAGCTCTCCTGAACAGCACTGAAGGCTTTTTCTAAATACCCAAACCAAATCTCCTCTGCAGTTGAAATGTAGTTTAGTCCCATCATTTCCCTCCACCTCCATGACAGTGAAAGAATAAATCAATCATCCTTCCTTAACAACAGCTTTCATGTACTGAGAAACCATGACATCCTCCTCCCTCCCCCACCAATACTGTCTTGTCTAGATTAAATGCACCTGATTTCTTCAACCTCTTCTCAGAGGTCACGTTTCCTAAAGCTCTGACAATTAGTGCTGCTCTTCTCTGGCCTTTTGCCAATTTGTCTACATCTCTATTTTAAAGCCTGTTATCCAGAAACCAGCCAGTGAAGCAAAGATCACATGTCACCAGTACAGACAAAAGAAAAAGCAAATCTCCCCTGTACAGAATTCTCCTAAAACCACAGAAGCCTTTCCAAACCTACTGCACCCATCCTGGGAGCTGCTCCCTTTGTGTAGGAGGTTAGAGATGGTGAAGGGGCAGCTGAGCTCCTGCCATTAGAGTGCAATGAGGGAGGAGGGAGTACAGCCCTGTCTCCTTTGGACAGGAGGAAAAATTATTCAAGACAGCTTTGTGCATGAGCCTCAGCGTTCCCTGCTTGCACCCTGCCTGTGGCATCACCAGTCTCTGAGATCCCTGCAGCAGCAGGAAAGCTGCTTTAAGGTCTTCTGCTGAGTAAACAAAGCCAACCAGAGGAAAATTAGAGGCTTCAGTTACTAAATCTACACACAGAACAGGTCTGTGTCTTACCCTGCAATGGTAAATACCCATAGGCATAAGACTCCATCCACGCAAACCCCTGTTCCTCAACCCCAACCATCCAGAAGCTGAAGGATAGCAATGGCACTGGAGCACCAGAACAGCAAGTCCTAGACAAGGGTGCCCTGCACACTCTGGCAGGACTGTTTCTGCACACACAGGGTGATACAGGCAGCCATGAAGAGATCAAGGTTAGCTGATATAAGGAGCTATGGGACTGCAACACCTTACTAGCATTTCCAGTGACCCCCCCCTCTCCAAACAGGACCAGCAGTTAGGACACTTTCAGGTTTGCCAAAGGCATGGCCAACATCAGTCTCTGATTCCACTCCCAGGACTTTTCCCTTTAGTCTTATCCCCACATTCCTAAACAAAAGTGAAGTGTTCAGGGTCTACTTGCTCTCTCTGCAGAAAATGGTTTGCCCATGCCACTGCCTCTGCTTTGTGCGCAGCACTGAACCTCAGGGCACCCTGGCTTTATGTTTACAGCTTAAAACCATGACCCACGTCACTGCTACGTGCAGCAAAGAGTTGGTTATACAAGGGCTGACAGACATGGTTAGTTAGGAGGCAAGAGCTCCCAGGTAATCGGAGGTGCAGAAGGCGGCACATTCAGCATGAGGCTTGTCACTGGCCAAGGAGCTGCTGCCTGGATGCAAACACAATCTCTTCATAAATCTCCCTCTGTCCCTCCCAAAACAGATACCCTGGAATCATTTTCAGCTGATAGACTAATTAGTCCTGTGCCATAGTTCTTTAAACCCACCCAAGAGAGAACTCAGGGGCCAGTCTACTGCCAGGACACTCAGATTTACTACATCCCAGTGCAGGGAGAATGGAAGTGCTCCCGGGGTTTCAGCGTACAGGAGGATTCTAAGAGGAGTTCACAAATTGCTGCCTGCATAATAGCTGTACTTACAGATCTCAGGACTGAGGCTCTGCTACAACAGTAAGAGATGCCATCCCAGCAGGCTACATGAGCCAAAACACAAAGAAGTTTCCCAGAACTGATTTTCCTGTTCCTTTCATTTTATTTTAGCTTATGTACAGCATCAAGCACAAACTCAGCTTAGTGATAACATTGCTTGAGGAGCAAGAGAAGTTGACCATGTATCATGAAAGCAGAAATGTTCTGGGAACCACTTTCATCCAGCATCTCTGATTTGCAGTGACATCTAGAAGCACTGAGTTCAGCAGGGTCCCTTAAGAACCTACTTAAACTTTTACAGTAAAATCTAGGTTTAAATACCCATTTAACACTTTCCAATCCTTTTCACCACTTGTTTTTTCACTCTTATTTCCATGATCTCTCCCCCACCCACAGCCAGTGCTGTGCACTTCTCTTGCAAGGCTCAGCACAACAGCCAGAAACAAATATATTTGGAGGCTGCTATTGAAGCTCTGCCCCTACTCTCAGCAGGTCACCCCATGGCATCCCTTGGATTTAAAAGGGCAAATTACAAGATGGCATTACAATTTTGAGAACTGTTCTACACTACCAGAAAGAGAGGTGGTCTCATAGCAAGTCAGGAAATACATCACCTTCCTATCTGTGGTGGAACAGGGTGCATGAGGGACTTGTTACTGCTGAAGAAACTCCACCACATGAAAAATGGACAGTATTTTGGAGCTGAAAAGGGTCCTGGTCTCCAGAGTATCTAGATCTGTCAATGTCTGCTCCTTCCCCATGGTTCCATTGTTGTGCAGCGGCATGAGCAGGTATCTACCACCACTAGTTCTCATGGAGACTGCAAGCTAGTTTCCAAGTAGGTCTGGCAAAAAGCAGTTTCTTCAGCATGACAGGTTTCCTACATTTTGCCATACTTCTTTAGGGATTCTTTGGTGCTTTTCATGCCACTGAACCTATGCACAGAGAAAGATTGTGCCTGGCCCTGGAATATTTTCCACCCATCCACACTAGACCAGGCACAGTGTCCCCCTGTGCGAGGAGGCTAAAGAGGATTTCCAGCCTGTGCCATTCTGCTCTCCTGGCAGCCTTGGCATATCACCTCATCCAGTCAGCTGATTTGCAATATTCACTTAAGAAGGGGGAATAGTGGGGACTTCCTAAGAAAAAAAATGCAGAGTTGGAGCAAGCTCTCACCAGGATGGTGATATCAAGGACTGTGCATGTTGAATGGAACATCTAAGGGAGGGCACAACCATAGCACAGCTCTTCAGTGGACTTTCAGAATATCCACACACTGAACAAATCAAGGATTCAGTAAGAGGCTTTCCTGCAAGCAAGCAACGAGGCCAATTCTTCAGCAAGGAGCCAAGAGACACAGCACTTGCAGAGCAGGCAGAACTGACCACTGTTCTGACAGCTCTGCTCTCCTGTGATGCTCTTTGCAAACACTCAGGTTAACCTGGATAACAGCAGCCACAGTTCCAGCCTGTTGTCACATGAAGCTGTCCCTGTAGATCTGACCAGTCACAGAGCATTTTCTCAAGCAAGCTGTGACTGCTCAGATTCTTCTAGAGGAACACTGCCTTCCCAGGGCAGACATAGCACCCATTCTGTGACTATTCCAGGGAAAGCAGAGAGTTAAGGAGCACAATCTGTGAGGCACAGTGGACTACCTAATCTGTCTCATAATAATTTTTAATGGATTAGTAGGTATTAGAGTGGGATATTGCAAATATCCCATGGAAATTTGGAAGTGAGAGAGAACAGTCAACCGGCTGCAGAAACAGTGTAAGGGTTGTCCCAGAGGTATTGAAGGCTTACAGAGGAAGCTAAAACAAGGTTGATTTTAAAAGATGTTGGTAGACAGCTACCCAAGCTGAATAAAAACAAGGTCTCAAATGTACAGGCTTAAAAATGGAACAAGAGAGCAGACAGCAACCCTTCCAGCATCTGTACTGCCAGTGGAGCCAAGACAGCAAAGCACCTGTACGTATACACAGGGTTTTCAGCATTAAGAAAGATTACTGACTACTCAGAACATCATCTGCTCTTGGGACAGGCCTAGCTCAGTATTCTGGAGACAGAATTTTAAAGCCATTTCATCCTCAAGGGATGATGATTGTCTTCCAAATCCTTGGGTATCTCTTGCCTGGGTGATGCACACTTGGTAAGGTTACTGCAAAGTGAGGGGAAAAATAAGTTCCCAGATTTGTCAAGCTACATATTTGCTCTTGTTTAAAGAGAAACATCTGCATCACCTTATCAGAACTGATCATTACCAATGTGCCACCACCAGCCTCTCTGAAGGGCCAGCATGACAAAATATTGCATTTCCTCCTGTTTACCCTGAGCTAACCCCAGGAAAACAGAGACACTGAGTACCCCAGACCCCTCCAGCTCTTACTCTCTACCAACAGTAGAAGCAGGAGAGCAACAGGGCTTCCTGAGCAAGTGCATGTCATAAACCAACACAAGCCAGGCACCTTCTCCCCAGCAGCAATGTGAAGCATCAGACCCACGCTGATCAGCTACCCCCACATTTCTCCACCTGAGAAGACTTCCCTCCCACCACTGTCAGGATCCTGGCAGGCAACTGCATCTCCCCCGGGGGCCCTGCAGCTGTAGGGCACAGTTCTGCCTCCTTGGGAAGCTGTGGTGGACTCAGGAGTAGTCCAGTCCTTTTACCCAGGCTCTCAGAGCTCACATTTGGTCTACCTCCCACAGCCAGTCAAGGCACTTATCTGCACTCCTAGAGCTGCCACTCCTTCAGCTGGGGCAAGCTCAGAAGCCTCTGGCACCCTGCTGCTACTCATTTCCCAGCCCAGTCCCTCTTTTCAAAGAAGGTAAATCTTCAGGAAGGATTGCACACAGATACAAAATACTTTGAATCCACATGGTAAACATGAAAAAGGAAAACAGGGTATTTTACCACGTACCTACAGTTTTCTACCAGAGCACCCTCACCACAGGCAGCTTCCCCCTCCTGCCCCCAGCTCCCCAATCAGGCTCCCAAGCAGACCAACCCCCAGGACTCATCATAGCCTGGAAAACACTCTTTACAACACAAAATGCTCAATTCCTGTACAAGTTCTGGTGCTACAATACCCACAAGCACACATAGATTTTTAAGCAGGATTAGGGCAGAATTCCTAGTGCTGGAACCCACCCCACTCAGCACCACGACACCTCTCATGGCAGCTCAAGAGGCAGGAATACAACAGATACCTGAGAAACCACAGCACCATCCTCCTCCAGACACCCCAGCAACTGCCAAAGGCAATGGTTGGGCTACTATATATGGGATATCCATCCCATCTCATCCCACAGCATCCAATCACTTGACTCCCTCCCTCTACAGGACCCCCCACCCACCTCAGGTGGGGCTGCCAAAGTGGCCCACAGGTGAGATCATTTACTAATTTTTCCAGCACACCAGCTGGCAGCTGTGGAAATTTCTCCCATTGTTTGCCCTTTGGTCTGTCTCATTCTCACCTCCCCAGTCAGTGCACAAAGGTCCTGACTCAACTTTTCAGTGCTGGGCTTTTCATGCACATGACCAATAAATGTCTGCTATGTGAAGGAGCCTCATGTGCACTGGAAATATCGTCCCAACAACTGCAGACCTGACCTGTACTATGGTATGTGACCTGTCTGGGAAAACACTCTCACAGGGTTACCAAATCCTGAGCCATCTAATCCCCTTAGCTGAAAATGAGCTGAACCAAATTAATTTAAATGGGTTAACACAAGCTTCTGTGATCATATCAAATCCATTACTCTGTCTTGGAAGTATTTGTAACAGCAACAAAATATCCGGACTTGTAATTTTTATCAAAGTGACAATAACAAGGTGTTTTCCCTCTTTCCCCCCCCCCCCCTTTTCAATTTTTTGTGAGTTAGTCACACCTCCTCATCACTGTTTACAGACTCTTGTCTTTAAAGGATACCACAGTGTGGAACTCCTGGATTGAATCCAATTGGACATGCCCAGCTTGCAGGGAAAAAAAAACAAAAGAAACAAGATGGCCAGGTTGGGATGTGCTAAACTTGCACAGATATTGAAATCAGGGCTGGGACATCACGGAGCAGCAGGACACAGCCCTGCAGTGGCCATACCTTCATGGGAGGATTTTTTTGAGTGTGCTGAATGTGACTGAGTGAATTTTTTTGAGTGTGCTGAATGCTTCATCCCCCAGCACAGTGCAAAGTCAGTGGCTGGTGTCTTCATGGGAGAGATCACTCTGTTCTTGTTACTTTTGTCAAGTCCTTTCTGGAGATACATAATTTTTTCCTGAGTGTCCACCTTATCCTTCCCAATAAAGCCTGGTATTAGGGCTTTTGTTCATGCCTCCTGTCATCACCTCCCCGTACCACACACTCAGTCCTTTACTTACCCTATAAAAGGCATGTGACTCTTTGGCTTAGCTCAGAGGCAGAGTTTTGGGGCTGCGCAGTGCCCAAGGCTTATGCTCAGTGGCAGTCAGGACAATTTACAGTGCAAGTAATGAAAAAAATGGAGTGAGTCAGGCCTGAAAATATCATGACATTCACATTAAAATCATGAGTCTGCACTAGGAATCCTGAGAAGCAAAGCACACGCACAGACAAACCTCTTCTCTTCCAAGTGTTACACATGGGTTTATAAGTTTTCATCCCTTAGTTTCTGAGGCCCTTGGATGTGCTTTGTTCAGGTTGTTCTGCCCTTTCTCTGTAGTCCAAAGACAAGGAAAATCTTGTGAAATTCAGTGATGAGGGAGAATTGCAAGAGTTTACTAGGAAAAAGAATTTGTTTCTAAGTTGTTCGCTTTTGAGCAACTGTGCTGGTGTTTCCATTACTTCAGTAAGGACTGATTTGCAAAAATGTCCTGGACATTCAGCAGGACAAAAGTTTGGGTTGCATTTTCCTTGAGAACCTCTTTATTAAGACATAAAAGTAACTGCCATTTGTTGACTAAAATAATTGATTTCACTCAGGATGCATGGATGAGTGAATCTTGAAGAACTTTTACACACACATATATATTCATCTCCAGCAATTCATCAACAAAATAATTACTCATTATTAATTTGAGTACTCACCAATTTTATTTCTTTTTCTGTAGCTTCAAATACTAGCAAGGAGCTAGTGTGCAATAGGGAAGAAAAACATGTAGGGGAACTTGTCATGAATGTCCTATTTTTTGCTAAGAAAGGAGGATAAGAAGAAGAATTTAGCTCATAGCCTATCCTCTCCCTCACTTCCAAAAATTTCCTACCAAGATGACACCTTTCTCCAGAGAGCAGGAGATCAAGCTTTTCTGCAGACCCTCTCCCCACCTGGAGGAGGGTTCCTTTTCCAGGTGCCAGTGTCCCATCTGTAACCTGGACAGCCTCCTCTCCAAGTGTGACACCCTCTGTTGTTACACCCCGAGCTCTGCCATCTGCAATGGGCAGCCCCCTTCTTCACGCATCACCTGTTGAACTGCCCAATGCAGAACCCAGACCTGGCTTTTCCCATGGGAGACATATTTCCCCCAGCCTGGAGGGGTCACCTGCTGTGGTCTCACCAATGCCAAGCTCCCTAAAGAGAGGAGCCTTTGGGTGGATTGACTCACTGCGGCCAGCACGTGACAGAAAAACAAGAAGTACACCAGGAGTAGTAGCTGAGGAGATGTGTTTGGAAAGATCTCCTGGTCAGAAACCTCTTTCCTGATTCTGTGGCACAGACCCGTGGGAGAGGAAGGGGCATTTTGGTGTCCTCATATCTCAGCTGACTGCTGAGCCTTGGTCCCAAATGCAAGCACGGGGTGATACAGTGCTGTGGGAACCGAGTTGGTCACGCTGTTTCTTCCACTGCTCTTGGGCTGTGTCATAGCTGAAAGCCCACCATGGCTTTCAGTGGCTGAAATGACTCTGTGGGCTCAGAGAGCTGAGTCTTCCGTGGGAACAGGAAAGGCTCTGGGTCTCCCTTTGTGCAGACAGATCCTGGTAGGATTCTCTACAGAAGCACAGGAGTAAAAGCTGAAATTAGTGCAAATAACCAGGACACTTTCCCAGTTTTTGTACTCTATGACATGATCATATGCAGTGATCTGCCACCTATAGTTTTTTAAAAAATATTCAGCCAATGATCAAACTTATAAAATTTCAGTTTTCTTAGAAGGGACATGGAGGAATGTCCTTCTGCTCCATCCACCAGAAGGGGAACTATTTGTGAACAAAATTAATGTCCATGAGTTAAGAGCCTTTGCTATGGCTATAGCCCTACATTTCTCTGCAGCAAGAAGTGGGTTCACCTGCCTTTTCTCTGTGGGGATTTCACGGGGCACCACGGCTGAAGGAAGGCTCATGGTTTGCTGACAAACAACGGACCAGGGCACTGAAGGTGCTTAGGTCTCTTCTCAGAAATAAGGAGAATAACAGGAAACAGAACTCCCCAGTGCCGTTCCTTGTGTTGCCATGGGTTTTCGCTGTTATCCCCAACAAGTGGCCCCCTCTTGGTGTCCCCGAGATGTAAAATGGACCCAGTGGTGGCCTGTCATCCCCCAGGTGGTGGGGAAGATTTGTTAGTCAATATTTGTAGAGCTCAGGAGCCTTGCTGCTATCTGTCACACCGAGCCCATAATACCACTCAAGAACAAATTATATTTGTGCATAATCAACATCACATCCAGCTTAGCCCTGATTTGAGAATCCTTTTTGGCTAGTGATGATGTCCAGAGCAGAGAGAGCACAGCTTGATTTCCAGAGCCCAGGCTGAGCTGGCAGAGCTGGCAGGTAGAAATATCTTGTTTTGACTGGTAAACTGAGCAAGTTTGACATGGAAACCGCTGAGGGAGAATAAATATGGAACAACAAGATGTAATTTTACAGAGGCTCTTTTCCAGCTATAACTGTACTCAGAGCCATCCCAGACTTGAACTAAGAGGTCCTGAGGTCTGGGGAGGGAAATTCTGGACACGGTACGTTTGGCTGAGGCTTGACCCTGTCACAAGCAGGGACATCTATAAGCACACAATTACTTAACAGCACAATTCCTGCAGGACTGCAAAGAACAGGAAGGGGAGGGGGGGAAATATCAGAGAAGAAAAAGAGTTTTTAGCTCTGACACAGAACCAAGGATAAATGCCAAAACCAGAAAAACAGCCTATAGGAACTGCATGATCAGTGTTTCCCAAACCAGCCTGAAATTCATACCCTGCTCAAAGCAAACAGCAGCGCTCCCACATCCTGGGAGGAAGGGCTGGCTGAGAAGAGCTCTGCTTCCTTCCATTTAATGGGAACAGTTTCCATCACTGGATCTCCACGATACCTGTTTATCAGACCAATCTGTTCATACTATAGAGCTCCACTGTCCAGCATTTCTTCCTCACATATGTGTTGTCAATTCCTTTAACAAACCTCATGCCAGCATTAAGCATATCATTTGTCTTGTCCATGTTTCTAGTAATGCTTTACCAAGCGCATGATAATTCACATGAAATACTGAGATATAAAGAGATACTTAAAAACCTCCACCAAGGGCTTTCTGCTTTTTCTACCACCAAAGAAACACCTTACATCCCTTCGGTTTGACACAGTAGTAGCCTCCAAATTTTTCTCTTTGAATCAGATTTAGGTAGGAAAAGTGACATGCACACACAGAATCTCTTTCACATCACAGTAAAACTACAGCATATTCCTTGGCTTTTATTTTTTGTGTTACATGGGTTAAAAATATTTTTCTGCCTAACTGGGATACCAGGAGTCTTAGGAAATTAACAATCCAGGTGTGTAAAGCTGCTCTCATGAACAGCTCTAGGGCTGTGGGAAGATATTTTGAGTAATCGAAAGGACTTCTACTAATGGATTTTACACTCTTTATATTTTGCCTTCAGTGACAGTCCCTCGAAGGCAACTTTACCAGCAGGAATAATCTCAGAAACGGCGAGTGTTATGTAGATGTTAGTCAAGGAGGAAGATGGGTCCAGGTGAGGTGGCAAACATCCTCCAGACTCGCTATAAAAAACCATCTGCTTTTAGTCAGTTAATTAATTAAGAGGTATTGGAATTATTCTACTAATCAGCAGCCCGAATGCATTGCATTTTGTTGTAAAAAATCTATGACTAGGAGTAGAGGCAAAATGAATGGAATAAATGCTTTGTTAAAATGATGATGATATCTTTCTTTTAAGAGAGAGATCTGAGAGCCCTTTGCTAGCCACAGTGCACTGCCAAGGACCAGCTCCAGCAGTGCTGGAAAGCAGCTGTGTCAGGGCCTGAGCAGAGCTGCAGGGAGAGACTGCACCAGCCAAGGGTGAAAGGGAAGGAGAACGGCAACCAGATGCAATTATCCAAAACAGGCTCTGGCACAAGCACGAAAGTCAACATCTTCTCCAGTTCCAGTGAAAGTGTACCATGTAATGGATGACAGCAAAACTTCATGTTCTCCACAGGATACCAGATCCCGACAACAATGCTTGGTACTGCCAGGCACAGCTCTGGGGCAGGCACATAGATTGCTCAGGAACCCAAGACCAATTTGACTCTGGGCTGAGATTCAAGGGAACTCATCTCCATTGCTGTCTTCAAAACACCACCCAAAATTCCCTCCCCTGCTCTGTGCCAGAGATTTCTGTCTCTGAAGGAGGATAATAAGTGGGGCCACACATGAATGCACAAATATGTTCAACATGCACCAAGAGGTTCTGTCACACTGGAGGAAGGGACAGGTTTAATATTCTAAAATATTATTGCACTCAAGAAAAAGTCATGAGAAAACAAAATGGATGAAAGTTAGGTGGAAGGATGCCCACTGCTGAACGGATGTTATAGAGCCAGTTCTTACTGAAACAGTGCACAATATCCTTGTCCATTCCTTTTCCTTTTTTGACAGAGGATAGATTTGCTCTGAGGATGACTCTGGAGGGCAGTGCTGACAGTGGGGTTCCTGAGAGCCACGCAGTGAGTGAGGGGGAAGCCTCCAGGAAAGAAAATGTGTTTATGTGGCTGAGCTCTGTTCTCCAGGACTGGCTGCGTACAGGGGCTCCTGTGTGCTCCTTCCTTCCTAAACCTCACACATTTCTGTGAACTCTGTGTGTCTCTCTCTTGGGGCACTGGGGCTGAGTGCTCACAGCTGTGGCTGAAATCAATAGGAGCTGTGCTCCAAACATGCAGTGTCTGGCTCCAGTGCTTCTAAATATCCTAGAAAATCACATTTTGACTGGGCACCCCTCAGCAGGGGAAACCTTTGACTTCTCGGAGGGAAGGTGTGAGCGTGTTCATGCTTTAATGGTGTGCTTAACAACAGTCATAAAACCAACCGATTCTGTGTTGTGAGCAGGTCTGAATACAGAGCAGTCAAGAAATTGTGAGTCCAAGATGGTCTTTGACTGCTCAGTCTCAGGCTTTGCATCAGACAATCACCTCACCCCAGTCTGGCTCAACCTGCCCTGGTCACCTGCTGTGACCACAGTCCCAGCCTGTCTCCTTCTTGAACGAAGGGAATGAGAAAGGTCAGCTCCAGGTATAAATGGCATCTCCGGTGCGCTCAGTAGGGGTGTTGAGGAGGAAGCAACTCTTGGACCTTGCCTCCTGATGAACCCTCACATGAAGAAACCCTAAATCTGCCTTTTATGCAGTCCTGCGTGTCTGACTTTACAGCCTCAAAGTCCTTTTCACAGCATGTATTTCCTATAAAAAGAGCAAAGTGAAAAAAATAGAAATTCCATCATGTGGCAATGTGTTAACATCCACATATGTCCCAAGAAGGACTGGATCCTTTCATTTCCTGCCACTTCAGTTAATGAAGTAAGACACAACAGCGGGAGGTTGTCATCTTCCTTCTGGATTAGCCCTAGAGAGGACGTGACCCATGGTCTGGAGCCAGGAGTCACATAAACTGGGGCAGAAGTGAGGGCTGAACAGCTGCAACCAGTTTTACTGACCAGGAACCTCCTTTTTTTAATACTCTTTCTTCAGGAAGGAAAGTGGGACTGCTGGGAGCCCTAGTGGCATAGTCACCTTTTCTTTGGCCTTGAGTGACACTTTCCAGACAGCTCCTGCCTCTCCTTCCTCAATTAACTCATTTCCCCAGTCTGATCCATAACTGCCCCTCTGCTTTCAAATCTTGAGCTGCTTTTCTGCCCAGCCATGGTATCAGGATGGAAGGGTGATATTTCCCACTGGAGTCAGGCTCTGTGAAGTGCAGCATTTCAGGTTAACTGTGTGTCCAACTCTGGGCACTTCCTCCTGCAGGCAGGGAAAGAGCTGTCCCTGGTGGGATGAGAGCTTTCCTGCTAAGTCTCAATTCCCTGCCCCAAAAGAGATGGCTCAAGGCATCTCAGAAGCAAAGGGAAAATTGAATCTGGCTGCTCTGAGATTTAAACATTCTTGCCACAGAAGAGGAGGGGAAGAGAGCTGGAGAGCTGAGAATTAAGCCACAGAAAGGCAGGTTTACAGCTCCTCTGGTTCACAGGACAGGCAGCCCTGGACCAGCGCCCACTGCTCTCTTCCAGTCTCACACCCTGGTCCTCCTGCAGCAGCATCACTGCTCTGGGATGCTGGCTTGGCACCAGAGGTGGTGGGACCGTAGCCCCTGTGCCATCCAGGTTGTTGATGGCACTTGGGTACCCACCTGCTACTGCACATGGGTCAGCCCTGCTGTACATTCTGCCTGATTCATCCCCCAGCATCTTAGGAGAGGGAAAAAACCCCAGCATGTACCTCCCTTGGCTTGCTCTCAGAAATATCAGAATTATTTTTCCTAAAATTCCCACCCCCCCTCCTCCATCAAAAATCCAAGGCAAGATAGCTGCATGGAAAAAACACAACCTTATACGCAGTGGAAAACAGGGACATTTTTAGGAAGCCTTAACAACATGCAATACCACCAGCCTTGACTAGGTAAGAAACCAAATCCCCATTCCTTTCAGTAGAGGACCACAAAGACCAGCTGTTTCTCAGGCACACAGGGCTGGTGGGCCAGGGCTTGAGCTCCCCTGTCTCCTGCTGCATCCATGCCAGTCAGCTCAGCCACTCTGCCTGCCAGCCCCGCCAGTCCTGGAGCCCTGAACTACTGATGATGCTTCACTGCAACACTTTATGCATCAGCAATCATTTATTTTTACAATTCTTGGTTTCAAGTGATGCTGTTACACAGGGAAAGGCTGAGGATTTTATCCCCTGGTCCGTTGAATTTGGAGCGGCCTTTGAAGAAGAGGTGCTGGGGAACAAACAGGATGTGGGGACAGGCTGGGTCCCCAAGAGGGTGGAGGTGTGATAGAGCAGAGAAGGAGCTGAGAACAGCAGGGGCAGGGGACAGAAATGGGGAAGGCCAAGATATTGCAGCTAAGGAGGGGTTTGAATGTCCAAGGAGAAGAGTGAGACTGAGTGAGGGTGGTGAGAGTTGGGAAGCCAAGTCCACATCACAGAGCAGATGAGGAGCAGGACACAGGCTCATTTCAGTCCAAGACTCCTTAAGTGCTAATTCTCCTTAGGAAGGTTTGAATTAAAAATGGGGCAGGGAAAGCTGCTGGATCCAGAGGCATGAAAACACAGGATTTACAGTGCAATCCCAAGGGCTCCCCGGTCATTCTTTTTTCATTCAGACACTATGTGTGCCACCCAGGAGAAGCACTAGGAACCCTGCACTCTAGGTGGGCTGGCAGCAAGGAGTAGAGAATGTACTCACCTTCCTTTTGGCTACCAAGGTCTGAAAATATGCTGGAAAACTATAAAGGGCCATCTGCTTGGAACTCTTGCAAAGTTTTGGGCTGGAAATGTTGCACCAACAGAGAGCAGCTGAGTCACTGAGCTCAAGTGGGATCTTCCTGCCATTCCTTCATTGCCTTCTCTACCCTGGGGCAATATGGTCTTCATTTGCTTTCTTTTCCTGTGTTGTTTTTTTCCTTTTTTTTTTTTGTTGTTTTGTTTTTTCTCCTATGGAACTAATGCTTCTGAAAGTGAGTGCCTAAGAGCACTTAAAAGAACCAGCACGCTTCTCTGAAAGCTCCCTCTCTCCCCTACCCACGGCCCTGCAATTCTTTCCAGACATTATCTGCAGCATTCCCTGCTCATCCAGTTCTGCTTGTCTTACTGTGGTGTAATTATTGTGCTATATAAATTGCCCTGTACTGTCCATTCCTCAGGTCAGGGCCAGCTGGATGGCACCCACCTGTGATTTGATCTCCCTGTGAGATATATTGTCCTGTTCTAAAGACCACTGGTCTGCATTTTTGCTGATCTTGTAGTACCAGGACAGAGATTTCCCCCTTGGAGACCTGGCTTGATCTTGCTCCTATCCAGCAAATCCCTCATCAAGGCTGTTCCTGGCCAAACCCCTGAGACATGCTTTGCCATTTCAGTTCCAGGCCATCTCCTTGCTCAGCCCATGAAAGCTGGGCTCTGTGATCCCTACATGTCCCACCCTGACACTGCTCTGTAACTTTCCAACATGATGTGCTACTCTAGGGCTTGGGGACTGTGGTTGATACACAACAGGAGACTGTCCAGAGCTCCCCAGGATGGAAGGTTTATCACCGGCTCCCCAAGGGCTGATGTACCTGGAAATCCTTTAACATCAGCCCCTCAGCTTCACCTTACCCTTGGGCTGCCTCCACCAAACCAGGATGGCTTTCCAGGGGAGTTGCTCCCAGATTTTTCCATCACCTCTACATGGCTACAACCTTCCCTCTTTGTGTCTCGCCTGTTCATCCCAGCTCCCCAGGTGAGCACAGAGCACTCATTGCCACGGCACTACCCCTGAGAGCCGACCTGCTCATGGGCCTAATGGATTTCCAAGGGGGTGGGGGAGAGGGAGGAGAGCAAGTGGCTGACGCTTCTCAGCCACTCAGCTCGGCCCAGAGCTAACGAGGCATCTCAAAATTAAAAAGTGAACTGCAATCCCCAGCAGGCCTGTCCTCCTTTTGGCATTAGTCGGAGTTCTCTTTCTCTCTCAGAAAAAGAGGACTGGGGAGCCATGAGTTGTGTTTGGAGCCGTGGAAGCGGCACATCCTGGGAGAGGTGGGGGTTCTGGGATGATGCAGACAGCCTTGGGACTGCTGTGCCACGGGAGTACTGGCTCTTCTAGAAAGGCTGTCAGGTGCAAGATCTGCCTCACCGTGGCAAGGAGCACAAATGGTACATGGGAACAGGCTCTTCCAGTGCCTTCACATCCAAAGGTCCCCAGTCCCCTGCTGCTCTACTGGCAGCAACCATGGTTGTGTAGAGGACGCACCCCAGGGTGCAGAGGTGGCACCCTGCCCGGAGGGCTGAGCGGATGGGGACAGTGCAGGGTGATTGCCACTGGGCACTGATATGGAGGGAGGATGGCAAGAAGGAAACAATGCTGCTGTAGGAGGAAAACATGGGGAAACCAAGCACAGTCCTCTGTCAGTGCTGGGCCAGCCCTGAGACAGCTCCATGACATTCCTCCAGGGCACATGGCTCCAAGTAGGACCTGCCACCCCTCTGAGATGCTGTCTTGGTCATGCATAGTTCACCTTAACTGGTCTTCCCAGGAGAAGAACACAAGTGGGTGGAGCGATCATCTCCCCCAGCAGAGGTGACATATGCCCATTTTACCCATCTGGAAGGCAGAGGAGGGGTGGCAGAACAGTCCAGGTGGAGCACAGGGTGGGCTACAGGGCAGCGTCCTGGAGAACAGCCCAGTCCTCATACTAGAACTGGAGTTTAGTCCAGTCCCACATGTCCCTGAGAGGTAGCAGGGCTGCATAAACACACAGGTTCCAGGGCTTTTGCCCAAAATGTGCCTTTTTGATAGAATCACTGAATATCCTGAGTTGGAAGGGACCCACAAGGATCACTGAGACCAACTCGTGGTGGCCCCACACATTACAACACAAGAATCCCACCATGTGCCTGAGAACATGTTCTCCAAATGCTTCTTGAGCTGTATCAGGCTTGGTGTTGTGACCACTGCCCTGGGGAGCCTGTTCCAGTGCCCAACCAGCCTCTGGGTGAAAAACCTTTTCCTAATATCCACCCTAAAGCTCCCCTGACTCAGCTGCACGCTCTTCCTTTGGGACCTATTGCTGTTCCAGCTGAACACAACTTACTGGAGGGAATTTCATCCTTTCCACAGTAGGACTGTGGATAAAAGAGAAGCCACATGGAATTAGACACATCCCGACATGATCCCATCGGATTTCTCCTAGAAATGGGTTTGGTCCAAAATTATGGGGAACTGGTGAGCTCTGAGGACAGCAGTGGTACAAGGAAACATGCACCCCTTTCCCCTGGGCTTGTAATGCAAATGATCTCCAGCTTCCAGACTCATGTCTCACCCCAACTGTAAAGGCTGCAGCGGCGATTTTGTCCAGATAAGCTTGTCCTCAGGGGGAGTGGGATCAGACATGCTGCCAGTTTGGGTATTCCTGCACACCAAGCACCAAAGGCACTGGTGCTCCCCACCAGGACTTTGCACTCGTGAGCAAAGGGAAGGACAAGAAAGGGTCAAGGGCAACAGTGGGGTGATGACGGGAAAGAGGATTATTGTCATATCAGGGCTCTATTTCTTTTCTTGAGTAAGGGGAAATGTAGTTTGTACTTCAGGAATCCAGAGTAAAATCAAATAAAATGCAATGGTTGCCCAAACCCATCCATTTTGTAGTCCAGAAGGATGCAGTGCCTGCCGAGCCCAGCCTGTGCACTGCACAGATCTGGCAGGGTCAGCAGAGCTGCCGGCTCCGAGCCCCGCACTGCCCTGCCCAGTCTGAAGGAAGGGGTGGTCCATGCCCTGTGGGACAGCTGGTTGCCCTGGGGACCTGGCATTGGGGCAGAGAGGATCTGAAATGGACCTGGGCTGCTGAACCCCCAGCCCCATGGCTGCCCCTGCACCCCTCTGCTCTGTGCCTCTGCAGAGTCAGATCACCTACTGTTTTACTGTATCATAATCATCTCCGTGGCTTACAAATGTGGTTTTCTTCCAGTTTTATGTCATCTCCGCAGTTCTCCCCCTCATAAAATGTGACTGCACCAATTTCTGTGATCAGGGCTGGACAGGTAATAGGGACATTTCAGGTTTTCCACAGAGCTTTTAAATCAAGTCCATCCATATCCCATGTTTAAAGGAGAGAGGGGAGAGGGCGAACCTCTGTTTCCTTGCAGAATGTTGCAAGCCCCTCCAGAGCGACTCCCCACTGCACTGAGGTGACGTCTCAGGTGCTTCTGAGCACTCTGGAGGAATGAGCATCTTCCCCACCCCACAGGTCTCCCTGGGGCCAGGGTACAGCAGCACTTACTGCTGCCACCTAAAAGCCCCTGTTCCATCCCAGAGTAGAACAAGGAGGCAAGGGCAGTGGGGGTGGTGTATGTGGGGATGGAAGGCAGTCTCTGCTATGGGGAACGAATGGTGAGTGGGTGGGGGCAGGTTTGGTTGAGGTGCAGGAAAACCAGAGGATTCAGGGAGAGATGGGTTCTGTCATGCAGTCATGGGAAACTGCGGTACACTGGGGTGACTTCAAAACCTGATGAAATCAGTGAGAATATTCCTCCACTCCCAACTTCAAGGAACTATGGATCAGGCCCACTTTTGGGAGAAAACTCCCCTGAATCACCATATAATTGGCCCTGGCCTCTCTTTCCCTTGAGAGCACAAGCATGAATGTGTTTCCCATCAGTCATCTGAAGAGGGACATCTTGATCCATACCAATCCTTCTGCAGGCTGAACATCCCCCAGCCCCACTCATCTCTTCGTGAGGAGGAAACAGTATTGCCCAGAAAAGATATAAAACAGCCAGGCTCTACAGGCTGAAGTCCTCCAGATCCCCTTCCTTGTGAAGTCAGCTGTGCTTTTCCACTGCCTGCTCCTCTCCAAGAAATGGACCTCTACTGGACCTCAGCTGTTCTGAGTACAACGGTACCCATAGATTTTCCATATTTTATCTCTACCAGGCACTTGCCATTCTCCTTTTTGCTCACAGAACATAAGAGAGAAATTGCAGACCCTTGAACGTCCTACTGAATAGCAGCCAGGCCACCAGCTCCTCAAGGAATACTTCATCCCATATTGTCGCTGAGGAGGCAGCCTTGTGGACCATGCAACAGCCCTGCCAGCAATCACCCCAACTCCCTGCAGTGAAGACACAAAATATCTGGCATTGGGAACAAAACTAGAGGAGGGAGGACTTGTTGTCTGTGATGAAAGAAAGTTTGAAGTAGAGGAAAAGCTGAGTGCATCTGTCCCAGTAAAATATCCCCGGACGGATCACACCATGGACAACTCAACTGTCTGCAGAAATGGGTAATGGTGGAAGGAGAAGAGCCATTGAGAGGAGAAGGGAAACCAGGAGGTGAGAAAGAAATGTGAGGGAGAAGGGAAGAAGAACATGAGGACAAGCAAACAGTGGAAGGTTGGAGAGGTCACACAGCATTCCATGAGGTTGGTGCGTGCTGTGAGCTGCCGAGCCAGCAGCACAGACACACAACAGCCTCCATGCTCTGCTCCCTTCAACCAGCCGTCACCATACCTCCAAAGTCAGGCCTGAGGCGGACATCGTAGCCCTTCAGCAGTTTGTCCACAATCTCTTTCACCACAGAAATATTTCCAGTGGATGGGCTGAAAGACAAAAGAAGAGAGTTCTTGTCATCCCTTGTGCCACTCGCTGCTTGGGTGGCAGTCCTGGCCAGGCAGGACCGCCACGGCATCCTTCACACCCCAGGGCACCAAAACACCTGTGTGTGCTATGGACACTCCAGCCATGGGTGCAGACTCCCTGTTTTCTTTCTCACTCATGTTTTCTGTCCTTGGCACATCTCTCAGCCCCCAGCCTGCACACAAGCTCTGGTCATGCTGTGCTCTTGCTCCTGGCCTCGCACTACACAGGACAGACTTGTCTTGCCCTGAGATCCCCACTACAAATACCCTCCAGCACACCCCCTGCACTATCACACACCCCAGTGCAACCTCTGCTTCTTGCTGCACACAGGTGTTTCTTCATGTTATTGATGTAAAGGAGAAAACAACACTCCTTTTTTTCCTATGACCTCAACATACGGCTGATCTTTGGCATGTAAAAATTTCTGTCACTCAGCATCACTGTGACTTCTTAGCAATGCAGATCAAGAGGCAGAGGCAGGAAAGGAGAGTCCATCTTTCCCTCTGTGTGCCAGAACTGCAATCCTTTCCCTCCTAACCCTTTAACTTGCACACAGGGTGGGCAGCCATCCTCCCCAACCTCCCCAATCCAGCCATTAGAGCAAGAAGACAGCTCTCTCTAAAATCAGCCCAAGAGCCAAACTGAAACTGAAGGTGGAAAACCAGAAAGGAGGGGATGCTAAAAATATTGAACCTATTCAGTGCTGCGGGGTAAATAGGTTTTCTGCCTGAATACCCAGCCTCTGTGCCACCCTCATTCCTCTGCTTTGCATGAGAATAGAGACCCTGCCGGTGACAACCACTGCTCTTTGCAGTCACCCACCACAACAGCATGTCTCCCTGTCAACACCGCCTCCCACATCCATCCCAGTCAAGCTGGAAAGCTGCACCATAGCAGTCCCTCTGCCAGCCAGCCCCGTGCGTCGCTGGACACCGGGGTTTGAGTTGGTATGCCTGTGTGTCTGCACACATGCTCACACAGACAGACAGGTGTACTCTCCTGGCTGTATGGAGGCTGTACAGACTCCCTGCCTGTACACACATACAGACATATGAAAGCACCAGAGCTCAAGGGTGCAGCTGTGAAATGTGCACAAACCTGTGTGCATGTGTGTGATCACATCGCAGCCAGTGGCTGGAGGTGACTGGAGGTGACGGTGGGTACAGACCTTGATCCATTGGGTTATAAAGAGACACTGTGCAGTGGACACAATTTATGCAGAAGAACAGAAGCAGGCGTTTGTGGGTGGCTGAGGCTGGGTTCCTGGGTGCCCAGGATCTCCATGGAGTGTAGGGGGAGGCATGTAGGATCACTGAGGAGTCTGGGCACGTGTATGTGCAAGGATTTCTCAGCTGGACAGGAATGTGCAAATGTGAGACAGCACACACACTTCCCAGGCCCAGCTCTGGTGCATGGGCAAACCTTTGAGCCCTTGTGCTGTGTCTGAGCTCTGTTCCTGAGCGTGCACCTGAGAGTGGTACAGCTCTTCATTGCATTATTTTAATCACTGTGAAAAGGCCAGAGGGGTGCACACAGGTGGGCATCTTCACAACACAGTGTCTAGGCTTGCAAGGTCCACTTGCACCTGTGGAGTTCTCTGCAGGTATGTGAGGTTTTGCAGCATGCCTAGGTACTGTCACAGTGGGTTATTGACAGTGTGTACCAGCAATTGTTCTAGACAGTCATTCCTATAGATACATATATTTCCATATTCATAGATTTCTATATTCATAATATGGACACTATGTATTTCTTAAGGGATTTAGACACTTCCTACAGGACATAAACTCAGGAAGCTGTGA
Organism: Sclerurus mexicanus; assembly: GCA_013396755.1. Taxonomy (NCBI): domain Eukaryota; kingdom Metazoa; phylum Chordata; class Aves; order Passeriformes; family Furnariidae; genus Sclerurus; species Sclerurus mexicanus. Next base: position 1,186,758 of record VWZF01004740.1, read on the forward strand.
TACCTCCTTAATATATGCAGGGAAATTGAAGCAGAGACAGTAACCAAGGTGTCAGGGGCCCTGCAGAAAGGCGCAGTGGAAAGAGGGATATAGGGGGTCTTTCCACCTATATTTCCAGCTACAAGTTGGCCTAGTGAGGGAATAAACTAACATCATGGTTAAGAACAGGGTCTTTTGCCTCTCAGTGCTCCTTTTGATTTAAAAAGCCACATCCCTCCTGCTGAACAGACAAGCCGTGCGTTTGCCCAGCTGTGGGCGAGCAGCTGCATGTAAGTGCTATTCCGGGCAAATGTGGGTCTGCATCCGCTTAGGGAGCACGTACATCCAGCCTGTGAACTGAATTCTGGAGTTCTGTGTCCCTGATTCTGTGTGGGTGGGCATGTGCTTTGCATATACACATACACTTGCAGCCAAACATCTACATATATGCACCCCGTGCTGCTGGCTGGGCTGTGTAGGAGTAGCTGAAGGCATGTGCACACACGAGAGTGTTTTGTCTCAGAGCTGTGCACACACATACAGGCAGACTATAGGTGAATATCAGCCCTGGACATTAGCAGGTATAAACACACATGCAAGGGCACGTCTGAGCCAAGGGGTTTGCTGTGGGCATTATTCTTTACACATTTTCTTGGACAGTGCCTCTAAGCACGCCTGCCTATGCATCCCCACACAGTGGGACCACGCATGAATGTGTGGGCAAGGTGGGCGTTCATCTGCGCATGTGCATGTTTATAACTATGGGAACATAAGTCTGGGCATCTCCAGCTCTGCAAGGCTGTGCAGGGACCTGCATGTGTGCGTCGGGAACGCACTGCTCCGTGGGCATGGCTGGGCAAGGAAATGCCACAGCCCCCCCCGGCAGGCTTCGTGCACGCATGGCGTCAGCACGGAGGTACAAACCCACCTGCCCGCATGTGAGAGGAGGGAGGGTGAGGAGGAGAAGGCAGCACTACTCCTGTGTGTGAAGGCAGTGGATAACCACTGTGTGGGAGCAAACAGGTGTGCTCTGTACACCTTGTCCAGGCTGGATGGGTGCCTGCCCCTCTGGCTGCCTGGATCACTCGGAATGCTCAAGGTATAGACCAGGAATAGCTGCAGCTGGAGCATGCAGGGTATTAGTGCCAGCATTTAGGGTGCCATGCACAGCAGGTAAAGCTTGCCATGCTCTGTGTAGTGATACACATGAGTGTGCACCCGAAGGGGCACGGATGAATGCGCACATGCAGGGATGGATCGGGATGGATGGCACCCACAGATGACGGTGTTGCATGCCATAAATCTGCGTGGAGGCACGGCCGTGGGCATCACCTCCGGAGCACCGCAGAGCCAGGGCTGTGGCACAGCGCTGCACACCCGGCTGTGAGTGTGGCTGCGTGTGCGCTGCGTGTGTGCAGGCACAGGCACAGCCAAGGCAGCCCTGTGCCGGGTGCGTATGCACACAGCGCGGTGCCAGGCGCTCCCGCGGCTCCCACAGACACCATGATCCCCAGGAAAACGCTTCGTTTTGCCATTTTCCTCCAGTCTGAGTACCGGGGACACACACAAACACACACATACACAACACACACACAGACACACACACACACGACACACGCGCTGCAAGTGGGCTGCGAGGTGGGCTCCGTCTGCAGAGTGTGCTCCACAGCTCATGTATGAGCATCCCTCCTCCCTCTAAAACGACATGGACTGGGAAATAACAATAGCAGGCAGCAGGGGAAGCAATTTGGGGAAAGAGCCCCCTCCCCTTTCCCACATACAGATCGATGGAGAAACCCCCAAACAACACAAACAAATCCTGTACCAGCCCCCCTGTCCCTGCAGCCTGGGATCGCAATCCTTACCTTTGCGCACAGCAGGCGAGACAAAGAGCTGCTAAAGCAGAGACAATTCCACTCAATCTGTCTGCCTGAAATGTCCACATTTCCACAAAGACGAAGGATGAAAAAAAAAATCTTTGGAGGGGAGGGGAAAGAAAGATGGATCTTCTGAAATCCCCCTCCAAAAAAAGGGGGGGAGGGAAAAAAATAAACCAACCCCCCCCCCAGCTAATGATTTCCTAGAGAAAAATAATAATGAAAAAACATAAAAATGTGGGGGAAAAATATCCCCCCCTCCTTCAGTGCCAGTCAAAGAATTCGTTTCTTCTTCCTTTCAGCATCCTCTCAACAAGAGACATCCTCTGGCAATGGAGAAAATCCCAAGAGAAAGAAAAATAAAATGCCCCAAAATGGGCTCAGCAAAATGTGAAATCGAATCTCACAGGTACGCAGAAGAAGAAGAAGAAATTAAAAAAAAAGAAAAAAAAAAGAAAAAAAAAAAGAAAAAAAACCAACTCAGTGTCCCCTGAGCACTCCACTCGGATTATTTTTCCTCCTGCTCTTTTGCCATCCGGTTCTGCAGATGTTGCATGGCTCCTGCTGCCCACCTTCAGAGAGGAGGAGGAGGAGAAAGAGCGTGTGTGTGTGTGTGTGTGTGTGTGTGTGTGTGTGTGAGTGTGAGTGTGTATGTTTGAGGGAGGACGTGTGAGTTTTCTAGCGATATGATTTTATTCTGAATTTTACCTATTTGCTCCCCTTTCCTCTTTATTTTCCAAGGGGGAAGGGGAAGCAACCCAGCCCCACTGTGCAGTTATTTTATTTTAAGGAAATCTCAGGCTCATCAGTTGGGAGATTTGGGGCTTTTGTGAAAGGGTTAAAAAGGAAAAACAAATGCAACCCAGTAAATAAATAAATACATATATGCATGTGTAGAAAATAAATAAATCCCTGTCTGCGGAAAGTGCTGCACTCCGAGGGAGGGCTGGATGTATCCCTAGTGCTGTTGCCGCAGCTCCTGTGGAGTTTTGCTGCTCATTGCAAAGTCACAAGAGGAGGGGAGGAGAGAGGGAGTTTGTGGTTGGGGAGGGGGACTCTCCGGACAAATTGGGATCCTGACGTCATGGCTGACAACATTAACCCCTGCTGGCTTGCAGAGGGGATGAAAGAGGTTTTTTTGGTTGTGCTTCAGTGTTTTGGGTTTTTTTTTTCCCGGGGAGGTGGGAGCAGGGGAGATGATGGGAAAGGTGATGGCATTTTGGCAAGCGGGGGGATGCGCCTGGACAAGAGTGGCTCAGCTGTAAGTGCTGATGGGTGCTGTGGTTGCCTGGAACAGTGTGATCAGCAAAGGCTGAGCTTCTTCCTTCAGCCACAGGGATTAAAATAAGGTGATTTACTGAGACTGCCATGGGTCAGAGGGGACTGGTGGGGCTGAAGACTTCCCCAGGCTAGGGAAGCCCAGTTCGGCAGGGATGCTCAGCTCTCCCTGAACAGTGCTGTGTTATGTGTACAATAGAGTTTGTGGGAAAAGGGAGCTTGAACTTCCAGAGATGCTCTTGAGAATCAGCTCCTGGTGCTGTGTCTTTGACTGCTGAAATGGTAACAGCCATTGAAATCATCAGTCTCCTGTGCATCAGCTTCTCATCTTTGACTTTAAAAGGTAATATAATTAAGGAACCCTCCATCAAGCATGCGGTAATGTATTACCACAAAGGATTTTTCCTAGGAAAAAGAGATCCAGCAGCACTTTGAATGTAGAGCAGAAGCCTTGGCTCAAGGAGGAAACACCCAAGCTCTCTCTCCAGGACTGTCCTGGATGCTGTTTCCTCTGTACCTGCCCAGCAGCTCAGAGCAGACCCTCTGAGCAGGTAAGTCTCTTCTTCCCTCATGTGTGGATGGTCTCCAAAGCCCTCTGGACTGACAGGGCAGAGCAGATGTGTCACTGCAGCTGGGCAGGACAAGGTCCAAAATGCCTCTGAAGAGGCACAGGGCAATGCCCAGTGGCTGCTGAGCAGCACCTCTGTCCTGCCTTTCCTGTGGGGAGATCTGCTCCAGCCCCAGCTGGAAGAATCCTTTGCTCTGGGATTCCTAATGCTCCTTTTCCTCACGCTTGGCTTGGCTCTACATGGTTTCCTCATCAGAGGTACGCCACAGGTCATGTACTCTGAATCTACTTCTCCCAAAAAGAGGGGTGGAGAGTGACCCTTGTGAAGAGCTTCCCCTTTGCAGGCCAGGCTGAACTGTTGTGATGCAGAGAGACTACACTAAGGAAAAGCCGAGCTGTGTGGTGTTCTGACCTGGTATCCCTGCAGGGAGGTCCTGGGGGCAGTGAACTCATGGGGCTTGTGAGGAAAAGGGAAGGTTTTACATCTACAAGAAGGCTGTGCTAGAACAGGAGGGGAAAAGATCTTCTCACCTGCTGCTGAGGCTGGTGGAAAATGTTCTCTGCTTGGTTTAGAGCCTGGACCACCTCTGCTCCTCAGACTTCTGTGACTAAACATCCATGAGTGACCTCCAGTGCTTTCTCAAAGACCAAAGCAGATAAGTGGCACTCGTCACATGCCAGGGAATGTGTCTGCCCATGTGGAGTCAGGAGCCAGGATGCAGCACACTACCAAGGGCTTTTCACTGCAGACCACTCACTGTGGCCTCCCAGGCTGCAGTTAAATGCAGAGACTCCACCAGGATATCCAGCTATGGCTGGTGATATTTCACGGCATTGTAGCCCAGAGCAACTGCTGCCTGTCTGCCTGGGCTCTCCATGCTGGCTGAGCACTGTGTCCTCAGGATGTTCCTTGGCTTTGACATGCCTGATGTCACAAGCAATGCATTCTTTGTCAAACCCACCAGAACCTTGTGGCTCCCTGATTCCTGTGGCTCCCTGATTCCTGTGGCTGAAAGAGCCTAAAGAGCTCCCCTTTGCCTAAGGAGCTGTGGGGAGATGGGCAGAACAACAGGGTTTACCCACGAACCTGTTGAAGAAGAGAAACCAGACCAGTAGAGCTGGGCTGTGCTTAGCCAGGCTTAACCCCAGCTTGAAAAGCAGCTGGTCCCACCTTTCCCACAGGCCAGTTTGTCTTCAGTGCCTCATCTGGTGTGCCTGCCTCTGCAGTGCAGGGCACAGCCGGCCATGGCGGGGTCCTGCAAGTTCTCCCCATGTACCACTGGGAGCCCTCAGCCTGGGATGAGCTGCTGGTGCCTCTCAGGTGGTGACTGTTGTACAGGTACAGTATTTACTTCCTCTGCTGCTGCCAGCACACAGGTCTTCTGACACCAGTGAGTTTCTGAAGCATTTATTCTGAATTAAGCTGCTGGGTACCAGGGAGGAGCTCTTGGGGAGATGAGAAGCATTTGCCTCTGGGCACCAGAGGCCCCATTTAGCCCCTCCTGGTCCCTTCCTTTTCTGGCCCCTTAGCACTGCTCTCTCCTACCAGCTATGATTGCATGTTACTGGCAGAAAAGGTAAGTGGAAAGCAAATGTCAGAGGCATACATGAAGAGGAAAAATTATGCTCACAAATGGTGACATTTGTGCTTGCAAGTTCATCCAGTCGGGAGCAGAAACCGTGTCACATGAATTATCTGACCACTCAGCCACAACGGGAAACTTTGGAAAGCCTATTGCTCTAGCAGTAAATGCATTCAAAGAAGCTGTTGTGTGCTCTTGAATTATCTACCTGAAGCCATGCTCTTGAATAAAGGACTGCTTTGGAATTAGTCACCCATCTCTGCTGAGTCTCATTAAGGCTGATGCACACTGATACGTGACGATGCTCACTGAGGTGTTTGTTTCTTGCCCTCTGGAACATGAGCATCCTTGAGCCCCTCCCAGAATCCCAAATGCTGTCTCTCCCACCTCTCCCAGGGGCTGTCTTGTCTCCAGTGAGAGCCCAACAGTGAGTTTTTCTGAAGTTTATATTTTGCGTCTGAAAAGGGGTGTGAGAGGCTGCTGGAGATGGTATGCTGTGGTCATAATCACCCTGAAGAGGCCATGGAGAATTGTGTTTGTGGCCATTTGCTGTCCTTCACTATGAAATCACTCATTTTCACTCCTCTCTTATTTGTTCCTCTGCTACAAACTCCACATCCTCATCTCTCTTCTTATCTCATGGCCACTGTTTACCCAAGTCCCAGTCAGTGGGGAGAGTGTTGTGCCAAAGTCCTCTGCATATCATGGCTTATGGTCTACATCCACAAGACACAGTGTCCAACAGTTGAGCACTTGCTGGGGCTTCGTCGGTGTGCTTTCTTCATCCATCTCTGGGTTCATGGCATAGGAGAGAAGCACTTTACATGTGCTGAGGGGATTGCACATGTAAAGCAGTGAGGCAGTGAATCAGATTGTCCCTACCTTTCAGCAAAAACAGGCGAAGAGGGGGAGGCTGAGCCTTGCCAGCACCAAAGTGTGCTTTAGGTGTCCTCTGCAAGCAGGCAGCTGCACTCAGCAAAGGGACTCTGGGTAGATATTTTCATAGAAAATGTCTGACATTAGGAAATACCATAATTAGAACTAGCGCTAGGAACCCAAAATACAGGTCCACCAGTACCACTTGGCTGTGTCACCTTCTGCCTCAAGGAGGTGTCATGTGTCCCCTTTACCATCACAATTACCATGTAAGTGCTGCTTTTCCCAAGGGCTTGCCATCAAGGTGGAAAATCTCCCTGGTCCCCTCTCCTCACTGGCTGGATAAATGGCTCTTCTGTCAAGCCCACAACTCCCAGCAGAGGATGGTTGTTCTTCTAAAGCAGAAAAAGGACAAGAGAAAGCAAAAGAACCCAGGCATGAAACAAGAAGTTTAATAGAAGTGCTGAAAGAAAGGAGAAAATACCCAGTCTTAGAGCTGTGTAGAAGGTAGAAAACACCCTGAATGTAAATGAATTGCACCTCGTGAGGTGGAAATAGAGAAAAGCAGAGGCAAGGGAAGCTTTCCCACCTGGTCTAGCACACAGCCTCTGTCTCCTGCTGTAGCTGCATCCAGGACTGAACACAAAGTCAGAGAGTCTTTTTGATCCCAGTTCTAGGTTCCTGTGGGAAAGGTTTTCCTTCATGCTATCCTACAGGACAAATGCTCCACCATCAATTCCAGGGCCACCTAATCACCCTCAGGTGCTGGCAAGGGAAGACCACAAGTCAGGGCCCCCATGTCCTGCTGGGGCTGACAGCTGTCAGCAACTGCTTGGACAGCTGGGACTCTGGTTTTGGCAGCTCTTTGACCTCTAATTCACAAATCCTTCCTAGTGAATTTGCCCAGGACTCCCTCTGCTTGGACATACCATGTGCTAATGCTATATATTCCTGAGGAAATACCTCAAAGTGTATCTACAGGGTTCCCCATCTTTGAGTTAAAGATCCTTCATCACTCTGCAAGGTAGTGCAGACTTGTCCAAACTGAGTGGAAATATTGACCATTGTTAGGAATTGTGAATGGGGAAACTGACAAGAAAAGCTTTGCATGCAGTCTTGTGTCTCCTCTGTGCTCAAATCTCTTTAATTAGAGGATGGCAAGTGTGGAGGGAAGGGAGAAGGGATTGTCCATGGAGCTGGAATCATGAACCAGCTCCCATTCCAGCCTCTCTTTCAGCTGCAGACAACGTTTAATTTGGGCTTTCCTTCACTTGAGAAATGGTCTGTCTGAGTGAAGGTTCTTTGATTATGAGAGTACAGAAGTGCTGTGATAGCTCTGGCTGTTGAGATTTAGCTCCCATGTCTACAATGGAAGAACATCTCTACACATGCCAGCTTCCTGATGCCACAGCCTTCTCCTGCCATGCACAGACACCGTGCAGGGTGATGGTGGTACCATGCTGAGCCTGTGACAAAGGAACAATCTCCTTCAGCCATTGCTAAAGGCTGGTGATGGGGAAGGCAGGTGAGTCAGGTCTGCAGGGCAGCCTTAGGGCTGACACAGAGCTGCAGCAGAGCTGTGGTGTCCTGGGAGGTGTGAATCCATCCCTGCATGCCTGTTGAGGGTTGTAGAGCCTTAATCTCGTGAATGCATGTTTGATTGCATGTCCCTTGGCTACTGACTGCTGAGGAGATCAGGGCCAGCTTCTCCAGCTCCTCCTGCCTGACCCTGCTCACTGCAGTGACATGCCATCAACTTGCCCCACTTGCACATCTCACCTCGGGGCTGTAAACACAAACTCCTGATCTGTGGCAAAGGCCTGCTCAGGTTTGAGCTTAGCACGTGAAACGCCCCAAGTTCATTTTCTCTTTGCATTTCCATGATGGTGCTTAGGAGAACCAGTGATGCCCTTTGGGACTGGCATTTCTGATCATATTATGACTGGCAGTGTGAAGGGCACAAGGCAAGTAAAAGGCCCTTCAGCCCCTGCAGACAGTTAAGAAGTGCCAAAAAATGCCTCTCTGCTCCTTATTGTTGATGATGGAGATCTGTTCTGACAGAGAGTGTGTCTGTTGGGCCCACATCTCCCACGAGGCATTCCCATTTCAGAGGGTGTAGCACCTCTCATTCCTAGGGATGCTCCTTCCCATTTATGCCAGCAGAGAAGTCCACTTCTGAGTTGAAGCTCCTCGTGTGAGTCATGGAGCTCCAATCAAAACTGCTGAAAGTAGCAGTGGAATAGATTACAAGGATCTAGGTAAAACATTCCACTCCTGACCACCAAGCTCCTCTTTCTCCCTGTAACCCCACAGCTCTCCTGCTCTGAGAAGGGTAAGGGATCAACACCATCACCCAGGAGATAAAAGGAACTGAGAAACCCAGTTGCTGGTCCCTGCTGGCTACAGGGACAATGTGTTCCCAGAGCAGGTGCCACCCCTGCCTCCTCCCAAAGCCCTGCAGCGTCCACCACCTGCGCTGAGGGGACACTGCAAACTGGTAAGAGATGGTTCCCAGGAACACCTGCACTCCATTCCTCTATGGCCTTGGTCACCTTGGTCTCAGGGAGGTCAAGCCCAGATCTGCATCCCAGGCATATAGGAGAGAGCGAGTCCTCATCTCTATTTTATCCCATGACAAAGCTCGTGGTGTGAACTCTGCAGACAGTCTCCTGGTGGCTGGAGTCCCACAACTTTCCTGCTCAGCAGGGGCTGGTTGGGTCACCAGCTCACAGCTTGCATGACAAATGGGGGGCCATGCACAGGGATTTTGTGGGGGTCACCCAGGCAAAGTCACACTCTGAACAATGGCAGGGAAAGAAGGCCAGGGATGTTATGGGTGGAGGGCAATGTCAAGTGATGATGTTATGGGGAAACATGAAGGCAGCATCCCAAAGATGTGTGAACTGCAGAAAGAGGCAAATGCACAAAGTCCCCAGGCTGTGATGTTGGTGAAGGACACTGATGTCACACATATCAAGGTGCCCATATGGGCTTTCTACTCTGGGCAGAGCTGAAAAGGAGAACATAAAACAGCATTCAGAGTTTCCAAGACTGAACAACCTGACTCCTTTGTTCATCATAAATTCCTGTTTTTATTTTTCAGTTGGGAAATTCAGGCAGATATTAGCTTAAGTACCTGCCTACAATTTCAGTTCTCTGAAACTTCTGCCACCTTTTTAACAGTTAGAGTTTTATCTTTGTAGATGATTAAAAATCCCCGGACCTTTGTAAGACAACATTTGAGATTAGGAGGAAGAAAAAAAAAAAAGAAATAGAAATTTTCCCTGAGTTTTTGGTTTAAATTAAGAGTCAGGATGTTGTCTGCCAGGAGCAGCTCTGTGAGGGACCAAGAACCTAGGAAAGTGCAGTTAAAGCAATGCCACATGGCAAGAGCATCTCAGCCCCAAACATGATGGAATTGTGTAGCCGAAAAAACAAAGGTTACTTCTTTGGCACTTTCAGTTGCTGGATATTTCAGATCACTGATGATTTCAGAGAGGTTTTTAAGACATAGTTCTGGTGATCAGATGTACAAAATAATCAGTAAGGGAAGAGAGGGAGCTACTGTGTCTGTATCCTGGGGAAGGCTCAGATTCTGTTCCGAGCTACAGAACCATCTGTGGATGATTATTTATGTGGGGAGTCCAAAACTGTGTGGAAAAACTCCCTTAGTGTCAGGTGACACCAATCCCAGTGACCATTCCCTCTGAAGACATTTACACCAGAGTTGTCCCCTTGGAGAGAGGGCACTTGTGCTCCTGTGTCCCAGTGTCTGTTGCACATCCAGCCCTGTAGACAGAGCCTTGGACAGCACGACAGCAGCAAGTCCTGCACTGCAGTTCTGTCACACCATCACAGAGTGGTTGGGTTGGAAGGGGCCTCTGGGGATCACCCAGTTGAACCACCCTGCGAAAGCAGGGTCACCCAGAGCAGGTTGCGCAGAATCATGTCAAGGCAGGTTTTGAATGTCCCCAGAGAAGGAGACTCCAGAGCCTCTGGGTAGCCTGTTCCAGTGCTGTAATACCCTCACAGTAAAGAATTTTTTCCTCCTATTCAGATGGACTCTCCTGGGTTTCATTTTGTGCCCGTTGCCTCTTGTCCTTTGTCTGGGCATCCCTAAAGATTCTGGCCCCATCCTCTTGATACTCACCCTTAAGGTGTTTGTATGCATTGATAAAATCCTCTCTCCATTGTCTCTCCTCCAGGCTGAACCTGCCCAGATCCCTCAGCCTTTCCTCATAAGAGGGAAGCTTCAGTCCCCTCATCATCTTTGCAGCCCTCTGCTTCAAGTAGTTCCTTGTCTTTCCTGAACTGGGGAGCCAGAACTGGACACTGAACTCCAGATGTGGTCTCATTAGGGCAGATTAGAGGGCAGGATGACCTCCCTCTACCTGCTGGCAATGCTCTTCCTGATGTACCCCAGGATACCATTGGCCTTCTTGGCACAAGGACACACTGCTGGCTCATGGACAGCTCATTGTCCACCAGGACTCCAAGGTCCTCCACAGAGCTTCTTTCTAGCAGGTCACCACCAGCCTGTGCTGATGCCTGGGGTTATTCCTTACCAGGTGCAGGAACCTACACTTGCCTTTGTGGAACTTCATCAGGTTCCTCTCCACCCAGCTCTCCCACCTCTCCAGGTCTCACCAAATGACAGCACAGGACTCTAGGCCATCAGCCACTTCTCCCAGTTCTTCACCAGCCACTTCTCCCAGTTCTTCACCACCAGCAAACTTGCTGGGGACACACTCTGTCCCTTCACCCAGGCCATCGATGAATTAAGTTGAACAAGACTGGGCCCAGTACTGACCCCTGGGAAATGCCACCAGCTCCAGGCCCCCAGCTTGACTGTGCCACTCATCACAACCCCCTGAGCTCTGCCATTCAGCCAGTTCTCAATCCACCATCCACTGTCTCGCTTACCACCCTCACTGTCCACTCATCTAACCCACTCTTCCTGAACTTACCTATGAGGATATTATGGGAGACAATGTCAAAAACCTTGCTGAAGTCAAAGTAGACAAGATCCACTGCACTCCCCTCATCTACCCAGATAGTCATTCCATCCCTGAAGGCTATCAGATAGGTCAAGCATGACTTCCCCTTGCTGAACCCATGTTGACTACTCCTGATAACCTTTTCCTCCACATGCTTAGAGATGACATCCAGGATGAGCTGTTCCATCACCTTTCCAGGGATGCAGCTGAAGCTCGTTGGCCTGTAGTTCCCCAAGTCCTCCTTCATGTCCTTTCTGAAGACTGGGGTGCCCTTGGCTTTCCTCCAGTCCTCAAGTACCTCACCTGTTCTCCATGACATATAACTGTGATGAGATTATGGCTCTGTGACCACGCAGAGATCTCTAATTCTTCTTGTTTATTCCCCATGCTGTGTGCGTTGCTCTACAGGCATTTCAGAAAGGTACTAAAGCATGAAGGTTTCCAATAAGGGGTGCAAGAGGATCCACCAACATATCACCCTACAGTTTTCCAGTGTCACACTGTGGCAGAAAGCTGCTCTGTTGCTTCCCTGGAGCAGATCAGGACTCAACCATGTGCTGGATTGAGAAGTTCCCACTAGTGTCCTGTTTCCGGCTGGGAGGATTCTTCCCAACTTTGGTCTCTCTTAGTTTTGACCTGACACCTAAGCCAACTGGCAGGCTTGTTTCTGTGATGGAGACAGCACAGTGAGCCCAGTTTTTAGTGTTGGAAATGCAGGAGGACACATCAGAAATGTGCTTTCTGAAGGCACATGCTGCTTTGGGAAAGCTGTCCTTCCTCCTGCTAGGACTCCTCCTGCCTGGGACAGGGAATTTGCAATATGTTCTCTGGGAACGTGATGTGTGTTCCTTTTTAGCTCAGCATTTCATGTGAGATAATATTCATGTGTGCTTTATTGCGGTGTTTAACCACTGCAATGGTTGCAAGGGGCTTTGGCTGACAGCTCTAAACAGGTGGCTGAGTGCTGAGTGACTTTTATGACCTTAACAGGGTGATAATTGTGCCAAAATTTGCTCTCAAAAGTGTTATATGGCTGTCATGAAGCACAATTTGTACATTATAGGTTGGAAGACAGTGAGACAAGTGTCTTGCTCCTGAAATAGATCTGACAGTCCATCAGCCTGTTGACAAGTAATCTCGGGTCATGCCTCAACTTCTGAAGTCATTTTAGCATTCGCTCTGCAGATGTGAAAACAAAACTCATGTGTAATTATGCAGAGGATCAAATTAATGCCCACAGACTCCCAGTCCTGTGCAGGATGAAGGTGGGGCACTGTTAAACAAATGCCCGTGAGAAACCAGGATCATGCCAGTGTTTCCTACCACTCCAAGTGCCTGACTCTAGCCACCTGTGGGTTTGTGCCTGGAGGGAACCACTGCCTTCAAACAAAACTCAGTGTGTGACTTCCCAGGTGCAAAACTGGCAGATGGGAAGGTAAAGGGAGGAGTTGTGTGTTAAGTATGCTCTGTCTTGGAAGAGAAAACAACTGAGATGAGCTCTGTGTTCCCTCTTACACTGCTAAGAAACTGTCTTGGTGTGAACAGAAAACAGCCCTGGTACTGCAGGCTAGGAGAGGTCTTGCTGCCCATCCCTTGTGGCTGCAGCATGGGTGGTACATGTGAGGTTTGAAGGACACACCCAGGGGAGACAAGGAAAGCGAGGTCCCAGCAGGAGTCACGGGTGTCCCCTCTTTGCCTTCATCACCCCATTCTCTCCCACCTTTTCTGTTCCAGCCGGAGCAGCACCACAGCAAAGCCAGCAGCCAACAGCAACTGCTGGAGACCCCTCATCCTCTCAGACCTTCCAGTGAGCCAAGTGAGGTCCCTCTTTGGAGGAACAGGAGAAAAATCTCCTGTATCTATGGTTTATTTTGAAGCTTGGGAGTGAAATCCATGTGATGCTGTGTTGCCTGGCAACAGGCTAAGAGTGATGGAGCACAGGGCAGGTCTTCTCCAGGGCTGTGCTGGAGAGGAGCATCTCCAGCCACTCTGTTTGCTTGTGTGTGCACGTAGCAGAGGAAGGGAGAAGTGCTCCAGCAGAGAGGATTTGTCTTGGAGCAAAGGCACAGGCACAAAAAAGTGAGAACCAAGAAGGAGACAAGTGTCTAACTGAAGGTGAGGAGAAAGAGAGAAGTCAGAGAGGGAAAGAGGAAAGGGAAGCCCAGAGAAGACATCTGGCCACTCACTGAGCTGTAAGGGCTCATGGCTGTCACCTCCCAGGGACAGCTGCTGTCTCTCCTCAGGTGTGTCCCAGCTTTGAGGAAAGAACTGCAGGAAAATGCCATTCCCCTCTGACACCTGTAGCCTTTCTTCACCTATAAGGGATTCACTGAGTCCTGCTGCCCTCACAGGCACTGGAGACCTCAGACGGGTTTTGAAGCTGATTGCACCAATTTGGACTAAGGGAACTGTTCTGAGCACTAAGATGGCCCCATTCCCAGTTAAATTGTTTTGAAGGGGCACTCAGGCTAAGGGGACAGGCATGGTCAGCACAGAGGGTGTGAGTCTAATCTTAATTGCCTTTACCTTTAACTGTTTGGAAATAACAAAAATACCGCAGCAACAACAAAACCCACAAAAAACACCAAACAAAACAAAACCCAAACAAATAAAACCAAAACAAACAAAAAAGAGGGGGAAAAGAGTGGAGAGGAGAGGAGAGGAGAGGGAAAGAAAGAGAGAGAGAAAATAATACAGGAACTGGGCAAATGACAAGGAAAACTACTGGTTTCTATCCATACTAAATGTTTTTGTTCTTTATAATCCCTCTCAAAGCCACACATCTCCCCACACATCTGTCCTTGCATTTGAATCCACAACAATTCTCAGGGATCCCTTTCCCCACATACCTGCAGCATGGCATCACGAGTCCTGGCTGCAGACCCCTGCCCCTGACATCCCAAAGAAATTTATTGGAGTGCTGTTTTGTCCCACACACGAGGTTTGCCCAGCTCCCTCCTCTCTCTGCTTGCATTTCAGCCTGTTTTCTTCCCTGAATCAGGATGGAGGCTGAGAGCTCAGCCCTCTGCATCAGTCCCCTGACACCAAGACTGCCCCTGCACAGAGCACATGCTAAAAGGACGTTGCCATCACTTTTAGCCACCCTCTGGCTTCCCCTTTTGTTGTTTTAGACTCCCCACACTATTTCCTCAGGAGTGTCCTCAGGAGGAAGCATTCATCCATGTTGCCTTTGGGACACATAAAACAGGGTATCTTGTTCTCACTCGCACAGTGAGGGAGTTAGAAGCATTGTGATAGACCTTGCTTTCCCCATGCTCACCTCTAGAGTCTTAATAATTAAGACAAACCTTTCAGCTCAGTGCTTGATGCTTTTCCTCCCAGTCTGACTGAAAACAGCGTTGAATCAGGACTGAGACCAGGCAGGAAATCTCAAACCTAGTAGTTGATTTATCCCAATTTGGAAAGATGAGCAAAAATACTTTTTCTAAGTACAGCTGCTTCTGAAATATCAGAATAAAGTATTGTTTTAACTGTACCTTTCTTGTCATTTCTAATAGGAGGCAATACTAAATTTGCACTAGTAAGTGCTGCAACACTTATCAGAACAAAGACTATTACAATTTTCTACCATGAGTATTGAGGAAAAAAATCAATCTCACTCTGCAGAACATTTTCATTTTGCACCGTGTTTTCTGAGAAAATTAATCTATTGCTTTCTCTTTTAAAATTAAGGTTCAGCACGGCATCTGAGAGGTGGCTTTCCTTGGACCTGGTGCTCACAGGGTGAAGCAGCTGAGAGACCAGGACATGCACTGGCTGCACTGACTTTGCCTGTGTCAGCTGCATTGCTGACTATGTCTGTCCTTGCCAGAGCCTCAGCCTAAGGAAAATCACTTTTATTTTCAAGAGTGATACCCAAAAAACTTGACGGAGAGGAAGGTTACAGCATGGGCAGGGCGGAGACAAGCTATGAATCCTTTCCCAGCCATCCTCGTGCTGGGCTGCTGTCCCTCTCACTCCACTGCCTTTTCTCAGGCAGAGAAGTCTTTTCTCAGGAAACACTATGTATAATTGAAGCAATAGATGAAACATCTGATTTTCCACCAACCAACACCTCCTGCTGCAGCTAGCACCAGCCTAAAGTGAGTGCATAAAGAGACATAACACTTCAGCAGCATGTTACATTTGCTTTATGTTGGTGCCAGCTGCTGTAGAAGGTAGTAGAAAGTGATTTGAAGCTAGAACAGGAGCTTTTGGAAAGCCACTGCCACAAATCTAGGCCATATCTCATACGTACTGTGAACCCAGGCATGAATATAGGGGTACAAGCTTTATTAGTGTGTGCCCATTTTTCCTTCACCAAGGTGCTTCTAATTATTTCCGTCCAGTTTTGAAACTGATGCTTTCTGTGCTCACCAAATCCATTGAGGGGAAATGTTTCCATCTAAAGAAAGTCCATAGGGAAAATTAACTTTTCCAAGGAAACAGCAGGAAGGCAAGAGAACAAAGCAACTGGAAGGAGAAGTATAAAGTGTTCCCGCAGCGCTGCTTGGTACAAGCCTGGACTGGAGGGAAAGGCATTTTCCTTTATGAATGGGAAATGGGAATGGCCACAGTGCTCAGCCTTCTTGTGGGATGTGGAGGGAGGAGCAGCAGCCCAGGTGAGCAGGACCTCTGGGCTGGGCTGTGCTGGGACCAGCAAACTCTGGCTGGGTCAGTGGCAGGTCCCAACCCTGGGGTCTCACTGTCCTCTGCCACGTTCCCTCGGGCTGCCATTTGACCCTGAACTCCCAGTTCTTGGAAACATCACCTTTTTCTTTGCTGTCTTTGGTGATCCTGGCCCTCACTTGAAAACTAAAAGGATGTAGGACATGACCAGAGGCTAAGCTAAAACACAGGCATGGTGTGGTCACACGTTTGGCTGGTCATGATTTTCCAAGGTCGGCAGCTACCCATATCGGGCTTGCAGATATCAGTGATGCATTTTTGTTTGTTTCTTTAATTGAATAAAAGCAAATCCCTGGGAACCCCAATGTAAGTGTGCTGCAAAATCTAAATAACACACAGTTGAACCTAACTCCAGACCTTTGCATCTACTCGGGTCCTCTTCAAAGGAGGACGTAGCACAGCACTACGCAATGAAGTATTTCTGATTTCCCCTAGCTACAATCTCTGTTCCCCAGAGCAAGGAATGCTTTTTTCCCATGGCTGGAGAGGACAAGGCACTTTGTAGGCATAGGGGACAGTCTCCAGAGGCAAGCCCAAGAGCAAAGACAGAGCTGGATGCCTGTGTCCCCAGGGAACCTGCACCTAAGATGCCTCAGCCAGCAACCACGCAGCAGAAGGAAGTGCTTCCGAGCCTGCTTCCCAGTCCACTGCTCTGGCTTCTGGCTGTGAAGTTGTTTTCCAGACCACCAACATAATTCTTCCAGCAATGGCTGCCCAGTTCTGCAGAGAAAACTGAACCAACAAACTGGTGATGCCTAGACATTAATCACAGAAACACTGGCTGCAAGAGAGCTCTGGAGCTCTAGTCCAACCTCCCCTCATTCTGCAAGCCATCCTCGCCTTGCAACCAGCAGGCAAAGCAAGGGACACTCCTGATCCAAGGGGATCCTTGTTTTCCCAAGCTCAGGTAAGTGCTCATTGGCATGTTCTTGCTTTCTCTTCCAGCACAAGCCCTGTGCCACTTCCCCACGTTGTCATGCTCATACTTTTTTGCCCCCAGAAGGCAGGACAGCCTGGTGTGAGCTTGGGAGCAGATTCACTGCTTCCCTGTCCTTGGAGTCAACCAGCACCCTGTGGGGGGAGTTATGTCCTGGTGGCTGCACTCACATTTACATCCACAACTTTTCAGGCATTTCAGGGACTGGAAAGGCTCTTTGCTTTATTATATCTAATTGGCAGTGGAAGTGCAGGGGTCAGGAGAAGGCTGTTTTTCATGCCAGCATGTCCTGATTAAGTCAAGCGCTGATGATGACGTCTTAAAAGGGCTGATGAGGGGTAAATCATCTCCTGACACTGGAAGCTCTAGGGAAAAATTACAAAAA
Organism: Sclerurus mexicanus; assembly: GCA_013396755.1. Classification (NCBI taxonomy): domain Eukaryota; kingdom Metazoa; phylum Chordata; class Aves; order Passeriformes; family Furnariidae; genus Sclerurus; species Sclerurus mexicanus. The sequence continues at coordinate 1,203,927 of VWZF01004740.1, forward strand.
AAAATGCCCTGCTTAGGGGTCAGAATCAGCTGGGCACATGCACATCCCTCCTTCTCCAGTCCGCAGCCCCTGGGAGAGCGGAGCAGTCCCTCACGACACAGGGGCTGACAGGCTCTGTTGACATGGCAACGTGGGATGCTGTGGCGGGGACAGCCGGGCAGGAGTTTGCAATCGGCAGAACAGAGAAATATTTGATAGATTTGAAAAATACCAACCTCACTCTCTCCCTCTCTCCTTCCTTCCCTCCCTCACTCACTCACTCCACCTTGTGCTGCCAAGTTGAATAACGATGTTATTGTGATGGGAGAAAAACAGCATAATCTGTACCCCGGCTGTCAGGGGAAGGAGGCAGAGAGGGCTTAACCACTTTTGCTCTTGATATTCCCCCATTTTCTGTCCAATATCTCTCCCTGGGTAGGCAAAGCCAGGAGGTGGAGAGGGATCTGAGGTGCAAGTGGGAAACCCAGGCTCTGTGCTGTGACATCCCATGTATCTTGTCACCACTCTGGACTACTTTACCCTCAATAAGTAATGAAAAGGTAGAGGGGTTAAAAAAGCAGATGTGTCTTCATAGCCAAAACCTTCTCCGTTTCCACATGGGGTCTCTGGGATGCTGGAGAAGACACCAGGGCTCCCTGCACAATTTGCAACCCCAGTGATCCTCATTCCCACCTTGGAGGTGACCTCCCAACCCAAAGGGGTTTGTCCCCCGCCTGCAGCAGGCAGGCATGTGTTACCCTCATGCCTGTAACTGGGCACAGTGTGACACACCACACAGTGTCACTCAGTTTTGGCTAATGCCAGGCTCAACATTCCACTGCTTTTTCTCTGAGTATGATGTCCAGGGGATGTTTCAATCTGGCTCGGCTTTCTACTTGGCCAGAACTGCAGATTGCTTCAGGTTGCATTTCAGGTCTCTTGCAAGGGCTCCCTGAGGTTCCCCCCAGGGCCTCTGAGCAACATCCAGCTCTGCACTAGTTCTGTGAGCTTTGTACTTCACACCAGTGCTTTCTGTGCTGCTCCTTCCCAAACCACAGGCAACAGGATAAAACAACATGTGACTCCATGAAAAGTCACCTGTGACACCTGAAAATGCTCAACCATCAAGACACCCACCGCTGAAGTCATTTGCCTTATGAGTTGCAGCTGTGTAATGGCCCTGAGTGAATCCTCAGGCCCCACCTGCCCTAACCAGCCTCACCTGGAGAATGGGATGTCCACCTATATCTTCCCCAGCATGCGGTACAAACAGCTCTCTGAGAACTCTCCTGCAGCTGGTGTCTGAGGAAGAATGCAGACAACAGAGGTACTGCTGGAAATAAGGTACTGGTACAGTACTCTACAGTACAATTTCTCTTGCAATACTTTCTGGGTGGGCAGAGCTTTCCTTGGGACTGGGCAGAACGTGAGCCAGTTGCAGCTCCTAAGCAGCTACCAAGGTAAAAGTGAAGATCATCCTTTTCTTGGAGAGAAGGACAAAAAAAAAACCACCAGTGTCCCAAGGTCACTCAGGATGTCTGTTAGAGATCAGAATTTTGTCACTAAAATGTAGCTTGAGCTCAAGAAAGGGGTTTAGGATCTAATATTTTGCACTCAGACATGGTTGGGCAGTATCCTAAATAGGTGGCTATACTGTTATCTTGCTTTTTTGTGAGAGTGAAAAGGCAGAAAGGAGGAGTCAGTGGGAAGTGCAGGGCCCAGGTCCCGCATCTTCTGGGCTGCTTTGCTTGTGCCTCCTGCACATATAGGAGCACAACTGCTTTGCAAAACTAGTTGGTGTCTGGGTGTCTCTTTCTGTGTGGACAGACAGGCACTCTCATAGCTGTGGGAGTGTCTTCTCAGTGACAGCAGCTGATGTGTTGGCTCTTATCAGGGACTGAGCTTTTGAACTCCTTCCTCAGTGCTCTGCTGGTGCAGCAACCCTACCCTCTGAATCCTACAGGCAGGCTGAGCACAAACCCCCATGGATTTCCTTGACGACAGGCTCTGTGGTTTTGTGTGAATGCTCAGTCCTGGTGCAGAGCATCGAGTGATGGCTGAGGAAGGAATCCCAATTCTCTGGAGGAGAGTGGAGGGGGATGGGGCTGCTGTGTTCCTATACCTCTACCACATACGCAGGGAAGAGAAATCCTTTCCAGCAGCTCGTCACTGTGCCTGGACCAATAGCTGGTGGCAGAGGGAATCCCTTTGCAGGGAAAAGCACTGCTGAGCCCAGCGAGCTCCTGACAGGGAGCGTCTATAGAGCCCCAGCGAGCAGCATCCTACCTCCTTCCCCCCAGGGGAGTCTTTTGAGTTTCCACTCTCCTCTGTTCTTTTGTTTCCCTCAGCACAGCCAGCTCCCTCTCCTGAATTTCTTCTGCCTCACTCCACACTGCTCTGCAGCTTTCTCTGCTCAAAATAATTTCTGCTCAGGGAATTCCTTTTCCCCTCTCTCTGCTCTCCTGCAGTATTTCTCTCTGGCCTTTGCCCTTAGAGATGTAGCTGAGCATTAGCCCAAACATCATCTCTCACCAGTGATCTGTAGCAGACTAGATGACTTTAAAGCCTTCCTGCAAAAACATCTTGTTGCAAAACCAGAGCATTAGAGAAGAAGCCTTTGCTCCCCAGGTGGGGTGTTTGCTGAGGAATTATTCTAAGCACTGAATATCTTAGTGTTGTCTTCACCTAGGGCGCTCCCAGCCTGAGCAGGAACGAAATCTGAGCCTGGAAGCAGCAACCTTGGCACTGCTGCCAGCATCCATCTCCTCTCCAGCCTCCAGCAGCAACCCATGTCCACCTGTGATACTGTAGGAAGCCTCTGTATCCACCCCACAGACTGCAGTAAAATCCTCTGCAACTAATCACCTGCAGATCACAATCAGCATATTTACTGATTAGTGGGTGCTTTTTTGTTGTGGAAGGTCTCACAGGTTGGGCTTGGTTAATCTGGGCAGCAGAGTTGTGGGACAGAGTCCTCTGGACCTTGGTGAGGGACCCAGGGGCAGCAGTGCGAGCAGCTGCCCTCTGAGACAGGGGTCTAAGGCACTGCAGAGCTTGGTTTTCAGTCTCTGCTCTAATTAGGTACTATTTCTTGCTTCTGCCTTTTATTTTAGCCTTCCTACTTCTGTAGTGAGCTGCTGAGTTTTGTAATTCCTCTGCAAAATGTTGATGGGACCTGAACAATTATTGCCCCATAGGAAATATATTGTGTTTTACCTACTGAGCTGGACTTAATAGTTGATGAGCCCTGAAGGCAGAATGGTTGCCAGGGTGCTGTGCGTGTATGTTCTGCAGCTGCTGATCAGAAATTTAGTGAAGTAAGAGTAGGAAGTTGCATGTATAACCTTCCTTTTAAAATACTATAGCAGTCTAATGCAAGCTTGTGATGGGGGTAGAGCAGCTATTTTTAGCAAAATGCTTCAGGTGAGTCGAAACTTTCCCCTTTGTTGCCTGCATCTTCAAAGCACTTCTTTCAGCCTGAAGAAACAAGGCTAATAAGCCTCTGTTGCTTCTCGGCTCTCCTATGAGCGAGTCTGCAGGCTCTTAGATGCTGCTGCAAGGGTGGGCATGGTGTTCTGGCTGCAGCCTGCAAGGTTCTGTGTCACAGTGCCAGGTAATAAAATGGAGTCATATAAAAATACCATGGATATAAGAAAGCTGGTGAACCCTGTGTGTTGCCTTTCCTTGAAAATGAACTGGGATGTATTAGAAGCTGCCCTTAATGGTTTCTATAGGCAGTGACCTGGATTAGCTTAACCCACTGCAAAGGCAGGTGATGTTAAGCTGTAGTTGCCCTGAAGATGTGGGCTGTGGCAGGGAGTTAGGAGAGCGGTGGTTGCTGAGGAATACAGCCAGTGCAGGTAGTTTGGTGTGCAAGCTGCATGTTTTGCTGGGGATGGCAGGAAAGGACCGAAGCCCCAGGCAAGGAGCTGGGAATTGGCACTGACCCTTTGCCTAACAAAGGGCATGGAACCTTCGGGGCTGTATGGCCAATCACCCAGAGACTCTATAGAATCCTATGGACAATGAGAGGACCCCAGATGAAATGTCACCATTGGACACGTGTAAGGACTGTAAAGGGTGTGTGAGGAGTAGGTGCATAAGGCATAAAAGCCCAGGGACTGCTTGGTTGAGGATCCCTCCCTGACTTGAGCTGTTATGTCACTGTGCCACAGCTGAAATATTTCAAGGAATCAGATGTCTGAGACTCTGCTGTGGGAAACCTGGAGTCAAACCAATAAGAAAAACTTGTCTGGCAGTGTGTGTGGGCTGTAGGGAGTCAAGCAGGTACTTGTTGGCTCACTGGAGCTGCCAGTATGAAAGGACTTTGGTCCCAGCAGTGAAAGTGGTGTGAGGGTAACTCCAGAAGTGGCATCTAAATGGCCAGATGGGAAAGTTTCCTGAACAGTAGCCTTATGTCTTTGGTTGTGGTGTGTCCTCACCCAGCTATGACAATGGGCAGCGGGGGCTGAGGGTGTCAACCACCCACCCCATGCTCCTGACAGAGGACAAAAACTGGGTCGGCAAAGGCCCATGATCTTAAATTTATTGGGTAATACTGGGGATTGTTTGGCTTTCCTCTAAAAGATACTTCTCCCCAGGTGATTGGCAAAGCCAGCTCCTGAGGGAGAGCAGTTCTGTCTAACCCAGTTTTATACCATGCACTTAATGCAATGAATCTCCTTGCTTTTCTCAAAGATCTTCACTTACAACAAGATCCCTTGGCACCCTTTTTAAAAAAAGAAGCCTTGCTGACATGCCTTTATTGGGCTGCTCTTAGAACTGGCACAATTAAACAGCACAGATAAGAGCTGTTATGCAGTCTGCATTCAGTTAGTAAATATTAATGCTGCCTTTTTAAGGTGAGTGGTGTGTTCCTATGTTGTTTGCAGTTAGCTAGGCTGGTACTGAGAAATGGCTTATAGTGCCTTAACTTTTGATAAGGGTTCAAAGAAGGTTTGAGCTTTTGGAGTTAGAGGCAGAAGGGGTAATTTGAATAAGTTTTTCTATCTAGGGTATCCTGAAGTTTCAGCTGGTTAACACTCTCATTGATGAAACCACTAACTTCAGCTGGATGAAGGCAGAGGAGGTGTTTGGCAAGGCCAGCTTGTTAGAAGGCTTGTATTGTGATTTATAGAACTCCTGTAAGCAGAAGCTTCTATGCAACCAGATAGATAAGGAATGCAGGTGCAGGCAATGTGATCCTAAATACCCCTGCCATTAAAGATGTTTGATTAGTGACTTTTCCCTTTGGCTGACTTCAAACTCTGAAGGTCACTTCTGATAGAGAAGTGTTTCTTGACTTGCAATGAAGTCTTGTTTCTCACCTTCATTCCCCCTCATCCCAAGACTAACTCAGCTTTATGCTGAATTTAGAGGGCTTTGCATTTGAAACTTCACTTTTAATGACAGTGAGCACCTGCAGTCTCTGAACACAGGTACAAGATGTGGAATTTGCTTAGCTGGGAGAGCAGATCTATAGTTTATCAGAGTATTTATTTGGCATTTAAGTCTCCTCACTGGTAGCTGATAAGGATGTCCAGTGTTGGACTCCAGTCCAAGGGATTACGAATGATCCCATGGAAACCCAGGGGGAATGTCAAGTAGCCTGTGCTGTCAGGATGATGGTGCATTTACAAATGCAGCTTATCCTCAGTCCAAGATTCTGTCGGGCCTCATGGGTCAGGTAAGCACAAAGGGGAGAGGAAATCTGTGGCTAAAGCTCTAACTGGAAGGCAGATGTTAACTCTCAGGGCTACCACAGGCATGGGTCCTGACCAGTAACAATCCCATGTCTTGTTTGCTTTGTCTCAGCTTGAGGCTGCCAGGGAGGTGTCCCCTCGTTGCAACACACCTCTTTCATTAAGCTCTGCATCTACAGACACAAGTGTGACTTGGACTCAGTCAAAAACTTAATTGGACAAAAAACAAAAGCCAGGCTTGGCTGATGAGGTGCTGGGTTGTGACACTTTCCAAGGAAATATATCTAATGAAGGCATTTTATGTACCTCTGTCATACCTGGTATATATGTACATACACATTTAACACCAGAGAAATTGCTGGCTCTGTGGGGATTGAGGGCTGTTTGGCAAAGCAAGCACTCTGCCATCAAATGAAGAGATCAGCTACGCTTCTTGGAGCCAGCAAACCTCAGTTATATTTAACCCAGCAGTTTTCACACTGGGAGAGTAAGTACATACTTCAGATCTCATTTTTATCCTAGGTTCCATGTTGCATCACAAATGTGGCAGAGGTGATCCATTCCCCATTAACACCTTTACGGGCTGCTTAGCACATCTGAGGCTCCTGGAGGGTGGGGGAAAGGAGAGGGAGGCAAAAGCAACTGCAGAGCGTGGAACCTCTGGACCTGGCTCTTCTCCCCTCCCTGTCTGCATTTCTGGCATCCTTTTAGACCTGCAGGTAGTGAGGCAAGCAAAGTGTTAACTCTTGAGTGCTAAGTGTGGGTGAAGAGACTAAGCAAATGGAGGAAGAGGTGTAACATTCCCACCTAATAAGTCTGGAACACCTCCAGAGGCTGAAGAATTGCTATCCTGCCTCTTGTAGGGGTCATCACCACTTCCTTTCAAGCCATGTAGTTTGGACTGGGAATGACCTTGATAGACCAAGACTGAGCAAGCTGGGCAGGAAGCTCCAGGATCTGTGACTGCCCTCCTGTCCTTCCTCTGCCGCACCCTCTGGTAAATGCTGCTTCATGGATGTGGTGTTGGGGATGGCTCTGCTCAAGGTTTGCTTCCCCAAGAACAGGAAGACGTGAGGGATGTGATGCCTCAGACTGGAAGAGGGAGCTCAGGCCAGGCGCTGAGTGCTGGAGCAGGGAAGGAAGAGAAGATAATGTATGGGAATGCTGAATCCCCTTCTCACCCCAGAGGTGAGTTGTCCCCTCAGGCAAGGCTGAGGTGCGATGCTGCAGCAGCTTAGGCAAAGGGGACCTCAAATGTCACACTGCTTGTTATTTCTCTGTACCCTGGAGGAAAGCATAGCATCCAAAGTCTTCAATTAACATTAATCAACACCCTTTCTCCTCATGGAGAGCCATGAGTGGAAGCTGACAGTGCAGGAGCAGAGCTGGAGTATGCAGAGCTGCCTTGGTGGCTAAATGTGGGGCACCAAGCAGTGTGGGACAGGGACTTTGCAGCTCACTCCTCCTTTCCTGGGGGGCAGAAAGGCCTGACGGTTTAAGATTAGTGCTGAACTATTAACTTGGCTTTCCCTGCCTGGCAGAGTACAGAACAGCCCTTGCAGGTACCTCTTGCCCTGTGGAGGGTGGAGGCTTCCCTGTCTCTTCTGTCTGTCCCATGGGATATCTGGCATCAACAGCTCTGCTTACAGGTTACATGGAGACAGGGTATGTGGAGAGCTAAAAACATTTCACAGGAGCAGCCTTTTAGACCAGTCCATTTTAAAAAATAGGGGAAAATGGAGCATGCCCTTATAGCAACATGATCAATACGTCAGCAAGTCTGACAGTCAACAGTATAAACCTTGCAGGATTTCCCCCTCCTAAGCAAGATTGAGGCTAACTGGAGCAGGGTTGGGAGAGTATGAGGAGGGCTTAAATATGTTGCCTGCATAGCAAAGGCAGTGTGTGCCTATCGAGGTCATGGAAAGGGGGGAGATGTGGAAAAGAGGCAAGAGAGCAGGGTCTGGAAATTACTGTCCATAGGCAGGTGGCCAGATGTGTTTTGTGAAGGACAGCATGTGTCCTGCCTGACAGAGAATCACTTTCTTAGAAATGGGGCTTGGGGTGAAATTAGGGGGAATGCTGGCAATTTCATTTCAGGTTAATGAAAATATGATTAACAGTTGTAATTAACTGATGAAATGGTGGTTAGTTCTCTGCCCCCTCCTGATGATTTATGAGGAGCAAAGACTGCCTGTGTCCATGGTTTCTGCTTATGACAGCACTCTGCAGTATCTCAAACTTTCTGCCTCTAACTTGGTGATGGATTTCGATGGTTCTTGGTGCTGAGATCAGTGTGTGGAGCTGTTCTGCATCCCAGGCTTGCTGACACTGATCCCAGCCCTGCCTGGTCGGGAGGTTTTGTAGCAGTGAAGGGAGTTCTGGCAGTGCTAAGGCAAGAACTGTTAAAGACTGTTGATATGTGATGGAACAGCAAAGCTGGGAGATGAAGCCTTGACCACTGCTCTTGGAGGGCTGAGCTGCTCAGGCACCTGAATAAGATAGTGTTTCCTGAAGTCAGAGGCTGTCTCTGGCTCAGTGTGTCCCAGAGCTGTAACATATGCCAACACTCAGAGACCAGAGGGATTTGGGCTGCTCTCACAGGGTGGAGCTGATGTCCCAGGTTCACACTGTGGGCTGGGCTGACTGAGCTTTTTTAAGTGATTGCCTCCTCAGTGGGTCTCCCAGCCTCACATTCCCCCAGTGCTATGGTTCCATTGCCTGAGTGAGAGGGTGAACCAGCCACAAAGTGCTGAACTGCTGTTGCATCATCTGCCCAATTAGTGCCCCTCTCCTTTCAGTAGCACATCTGTGGCAAGGTCACTACTGCAAAGTACCAAGAGTGATCATCCCTGCCTCTGTTTTGTCCAGGCAATGGTTACTAGACTTTATAAAACAGGAGTAAAAGTACCCATGCAGCTGAACTTGAAAATTTAAAAATCTAGATAAACCTGTACAGATATGGGAGGACAATACCAGAGGAAAGCACTGTAGGCATGAACTCCCAATATGAGCAGGGGAGCTGCTGGGGTGACAGGGAAACAACTTACTTTGGTTTATTCCAGTATGAGGGTGGCATTTGTCCCTACAATGAGGACAGATGGTACTTCTGGTGCTTGTGCCCAAGGCAGACTAGAAACTGGTGCTCTGTCCCATCTGAATAGCTATTGCTTTTGCTGGAGCAATGGTTAAGGATGTGCTTTTTGCTATAGAGGGGAAGAATGGGGCAGGTGAACTATATTTTGTTTGTCTGATTACATATGCATGATCTAAAAAAAGTGACTCTCCATTTTCTCTAAGGGTACCTGATGAGCATTAAAAATACAATTGCAAGAATAATCAGGTCAGACTTCAAACAAATGCAGGGAAGCAGATCTGTTGAAGAAATAGATACCCTGTTATGTCACACTTTGTATAAACAGTTCTTAAAAAAAAAAATCTTTTTGGAGATGAAACCAAGACTTTTCAACCCACTTACCCAAAAGCTGTGGTGAGCCAAGGAGTTCTAATGGAAAGGAAAATAAAATTCTGTAGTTTTACAGGGCCTTTCAGCTTGGGAAGAAAAAAAAATCCAGATACACAAAAATGCCATCTTACAGTCCCTTTACCTGCAGAGGGACACTTTCATGCATCACTGGGATACAAATGCTTGAATAAGCTTTGGTTTAAATGGAAGTTTGTCTGGGAAGGGAAAGCAGAGATCTCCCATGGACATGTCCACTCACCAGAAATGCACTGGGTGACCTGAACAACTGTGGCATGTGTCTGCAGATGACACTATTATTGTTTTACAGATTTTCATATGAGCAAGTGAGCCTTACAAAGACACTCTGGGAGTCCTGGGCTGCCAGAAGTGCTGTGTAAAAGGAGGGAGGAGAACGAAGTTGCTCTGAGTGGATGGAACTGTGTACATTGGATTGGAGAGCTTGGATTCTGCTGAAGTCCAGAGAGTGGCTCTAGGATCAGTCTCCTTCCTTAGGAACCAGGGGAGCTCCCTGCTTGCTGTTCCATCACTTGTCTGGGGGTATAAATATGTGTAAATAAACAAGCTGTGTGTCTGCACACCCAGGTCACTGCTGCTGCCCAGAAACCTGCTGTCACTGCACTGGAGCTGGGGGTAGCGTAGGGAGGGATTCTGTCCCAAGAGATAAAAACCCTGTGCAGTGCTACAGGCTGGGGGGCAGAGTGGTTGGAAAGCAACCCAGCAGAAAAGGATGTGAGGATGCTGGTCAACAGTGGCTGAACATGAACCAGAGTGTACACAGGTGGCCAAGAGAGCCAGGGGCACCCTGGCTTGTAACAGGAATAATGTGACCAGCAGGACTAAGCACTGAGTCTGGGTACTGGCAAGGCCACACCTTGAGTCCTGTGTCCAGTTTTGAGCTCTTTAGTTCAGGAAGGACACTGAGAGGTTCTGGAGCAACAAAGCTTGTGAAGGATCTGGAGGGCATGTCCTATGAGAGTGGCTGATGGAGTTGTGGTTGTTCAGCCTGGAGAAGAGGAGGCTCTGGGTGATCTTATCACTCCCTACAACACACAGAAAGGAGGTTGTAGCCAGGTGGGAGTCGGGCTCTGCTCCCAGGTAAGAAGCCATAGGAAGAGAGGACATAGTCTTAAGCTGTGCCAGGGGAGGTTTAGGTTGGACATTAGGAAGAAATTCACAGAAAGGAGAACTAGACTTTGAAATGAATTGCCCAGGGTGGTGGTGGAATCACCATCTCTGGCGGCTGTTTAAGCAAAGACTGGACGTGGCGCTTGTTGCCGTGGTGGTGGTCGGCCCGTAGGTTAGACTGGGTGGTCTGAGAGGTCTTTTCCACCCTCAGTGATGCTCTGATTCAGTGAAAACAGTGCGGGTGGCTGTCCCGGGTCCCCGCTGGCCGCCGCGGCGCTTCCCTGCCGCGGCGGGCAGAGGGCGGCAGAACCCGCGGAACGGGCGGCGCAGCCCGGCCGGTCCCTGCCCCGCTGTCCGCCCGCCGACGGGGCGGGCTGGCACCTGCGTGCGAGTCTCACCGAGCCCTGGCAGCCAGGAGGGCCAGCCCTGTCCTGGGGGGCATCGGGGTATCGGGCCCGGCATCGCCGGCAGGGCGAGGAAGGGGATTGTGCCGCTTGCGCTGGGGCAGCATCACCTGGAGTGCTGGGGACGGTTCTAGGCACCACAATATAAAAGATATAAAAAGCTATTGGAGACCTTCCAAAGCAGGGCTACAAAGATGGTGAAGGGTCTACAAGGGATGCAATACGAGGAAGTGTCTGAGGTCATTTGGTCTGAGCCTGGAGATGAGAAAACTGGGTGGGGAGACATCACTGGGGTCTGCAGCTTCCTCAGGAGGGGAAGCAGAGGGGCAGGCATTGATCTCTTGTCTCTGACCAGTGGCAGGACTCAAGGGAACGGCCTGAAGTTGTGTCAGGGGCGGTTTGGGCTGGACATTAGGAAAAGGTTCTCCTCCCCAAAAGGTGATCAGGCACTGGAGCACACTCCCCCAGGGAAGTGGTCACAGTCCCAAACCTGACAGAGCTCAAGGAGCATTTGGACAATGCTCTCAGGCACATGGTGGGGTTTTGGGGGGCTGCCCTGTGCAGGGCCAGGAGCGGGACTTTGATTCTTGTGGGTCCCTTCGAACTCAGAATATTCCGGGAGCTGCTCTTTCCCTGATGGCATTGTGGGGCTGGTCAGAGCTGTGGGGTGGCTGTGCCCATTGTGGCCAGCCTGGCCTGGATGTGGGCTCCTCCACCAGGCCCCTCTGGGACAGCACCTCTGGGTTCAGGGCTAGCCTGGGCTTGGCACTGGATGGAGCCTTTTCTCTCTGGAGCAGTTGACTCCAGGCTTGCATTGATTTCCATTTGAGTCAGACACTTTCTAAAAGGCCCAGAGGGAGCTTGCACAGCATCTGTATCACTGCACATTCCAGAGTGAGAGCCTTGCCAAGGATCTCAGTGTGTGAATGGCTCAGGGAATCCCTCTGTAACCTTCCTGTTATGGATGCATCTTTCTAGGTCTTCTGGCACAGGGTATTCTGGTGCTAGTCACATCCTTCCAAAGGATGACAGTCCCTTTTGGAAAGAAGTCCTGACCTGCACTGCACAGCACCTCCCCAGATGTGGTTTTCCTTCCCTTGGCATTGCAGGAAAACGTGCAGCTGTTCCCATCATAGAATGGCCTGGGTTTGAAGGGACCTTAAAGATCATCTCATTCCACCCCATGCCATGGGCAGGGACACTGTCCACTGGACCAGTTTGCTCCAAGCCCCATCCAACCTGGCCCTGAACACCTCCAGGGACGGGGCAGCCACAGCTTCTCTGGGCAACCTGTGCCAGGCCTCACCACCCTCACAGTAAAGAATTTTTTTCCTAATATCTAACCTGAACCTCCTCTCAGTTTGAAGCCATTCTCCCTTGTCCTGTCACTGCATGTGTTTGTAAACTGTCTCTGTCTTGTTGGTTCCCTTCAGGCACTGGAAGGCTGCAATTAGGACACCCCAAAGCCTTCTCTTCTCCAGGCTGAAAAACCACCAGTATCTCAGCCTTTCATGATAGCAGAGGTGTTCTATCCCACTCATCAACTTGGTGGGCCCCTCTGGGCTCACTCCAACAGGTCCATGTTGTTTCTGTGCCAGGGCCCCAGAGCTGGAGGCAGCACTGCTGGTTGTGTCTCACCAAAAAAACTTACAGCAGCAAGGACTCATGCAGGCTGTCATCTCCCAGCACCTGAGTAGCTTTCAAAGGCATGTAATCCCACTGTAAAACACCTCTCATGGACCATGGTGGTGTTCTTTGACCCCATTCTCATGGCCAGGACCAGGTCTGGGGCTGTTCCTTGCTCTTCTTCAGTTAGTACACAGCGCTGGCCCCATAGGCTCGAAAGTTTGTCTGCAAAGGAAAGGCTGCTTCACCATTTCTTTTACTGTCTCACCACAGGACTTTACTATGACAACTGGTTGCTATTATCAGCCCAGGCTCAAAAAATATCTATAGCAGCAAGAGCTGAACCTGGATCAAATGGGTGGGTTCTCATCCATTTTCACCTGACAAAGGTTTTTTTTGTTGTGGTTTAATTTTTTTTACCTTCTAATAGGAAGATTATCAGGCCTTTCCACCTTCCTCAAAGTGGTGAAAACTCCTCATTGCTTTTCAAGTTGGTAAAATGGGAGTGAAGAAAGGGACTAAAGCAGTAACTACTTACTCAAATATTCTGACTTCTTTGTCACTCAGGTGAAAATAGAAGGATAAAGAGGAGAAAAGAAGTGAGTGATTTTTCTGTTTCCTCTGAAAAAATCTTTCTTACTGCTGCTCTGTCTGGTAGAGAGCTTAAAGTGGAAATTTAAGACCTTGAAGAAAAATGCAGTTTTTTTAACTTTCATTTTACATTATTACTTTTAAAATTATTGGTTTTTTTCCTTCAACAAAAGTAAAAAGTCCACCAGAAATTATTTTAAAATTTAAAAGCTACTGGGGTCATGTCCTTATGACTTTGATTCTTCCTAGTGGGGCAGTGCTGAAGACAGGTACGGGTGATGTGCAGTGAGGTCTGTTTGGTTCTTGGCAGTGACTCTTCAGCTCCACCACACCATTGCACTCTCTTTTTCTCCTAATCCCCCTATATTTCCTTCAAAGAAAGGGATTTGGAACCCACTCACCTGCTGGCCTTACCTGTGTGTCCCAAAAGCAGTGGGTGAGCTTATCACCTGCTTCAGTGCCATGTTCTATGCAATTGCTTTGGAGAGGGAATAAAGACAAAATGAGAGCTACCCCCCAAAAAAGTTATCTGAGATTGTGAGGGGAATGTAGTGATGGGGAGAAATGGGTCAGTTCCATCTTCCTCATACCAGGCAGGAAGGAGATCTCAGGGAATCCTGTTTCTGAATGTGTCAAGCAGCATCCTGAGCACAAGCCTGAGTTCCCTCTTGATAAGGGAGATTAGGTGAGACTGAGGCAAAGAGCTTTTGCTGGAGACAGCTGTAGGTTGTGCTGCCATTTTACATATGTGGGTAAGGACAAGGCTCTTGGAAACTGATAGAAGAGCCAAAATACTGGAAAAGAAAGAAGAGTCATGAGCAAGACCATCTGAAGCCAGGATGCAAACTTCAAGAACTTTTGCTTGAATCAAACCAAACCACCTGACAAGTGGTTGGGATGGAAAACAGTGACTCTGCCTGCGGGAGGCTTAGGTGGGAAAGATCAAGTTCCCTGAAGAGGCCACGGGCTGCATGTGGTCCAGTGAGCCTGTGGCAGTGGTTCAGGGGCTGCCAGGCACAGAAGTGCCATGTCCAGAGCAGAGGCCAACCAGATGCTTGTACAGGTGACCGTGAGTGTGGCTGTTTTACACTCTGAATTAAAAATATTACATGGAAGGCAGTAAATTATATTTGCATGATGAATCCTTTCTTAGCCAACAGCAGTTGGCCATCCACAGCTGTTCCAGATGTGTTTGTTGTGGGCTGGAGGCCAAGGACAGCTGGCTGCTACTCTGGGAGGCTCAAGCTGCAGCTGCAAAATTCAAGCCAGGAAAAAGCATCAGATGACTGAAAATTACTCCCTGGAGTCTGTGGTGAGACCTCATTGGTGTGGCAATTGTAGGAAGGGTTAGCAATGCTTGCTGAGTGTGCTTTACTTGGCTTTTAGGATGCCTTTATTCACCCTGATAACCCTGTTTGCACCCATGTGCCTTCCCATCATCTTCTTGCCCACCTTCCCTCTCCCCAGGCCTCTATGTTCTATATATCTTTTCTTTTACAGGTATGGTTTTTAGAGTAAATGAAGTACTGCCTTCTAGATCAGCCTTTTCAAGAAATTGTGCTTCCTTGTAAACAGCTTTTTTTGCGAACCTGGTATTCTCTACCTTGATTTCATTAGTCTTTTTGGTCCAGAGTTTTCTCTTGTTGTGTGTTTGTTTGTTTTGGTGGGGGGTTTGTTGCCATTTGTGGGTTGTTTGTTTGGCTTTTTTTTCCTAGCTTCATTTTTGACCTTCTGCTCTTCACTAAGCTTTCTTTCTGCTACTTATGCTGATGTTACTGAAATGTTCAGGCAGTGAAGCCTAATGTTCAGGATTTGGGGAAAGAAGGAATCTGCCTTTTTACCCCACCCCAGGCTGTGCATATGCATCAACACAGCCCAATTACCTGACCCCTGTGGTTCTTCCCTCAAGAACCTCTGTCTCACTGAGTGCTTGTATTCAATGTGGCTTTTAGGTTTTTTTCTTTTGCCTATTGTAGGATCTGCTGCTTTGCTCAGTAGTACTCATCACTATTGTATTAGAGAGCTTCACACATGGTAATGAATTTAATTTCACACCACCACTACTGGAAGACAGGTTATTTTTATCCTCTCTTTAAATTTGTGAGAATTGACATGCAGAGCTTGAAGCAGAAAGGCAGTGAATGCCTTTGGCTGTCAAGCTGAAGATATCCAGGGTCACGATTTTGGAATACTTAGCCCCAGAGGGTTCTCTGCAGTGCAGCTGCTCCTCAGCAACAGTAGTGGGTGCCTGGCACATCTGTGAGGCAGACCCAGGAGATCTCATACCCCTGGGAAAGAAAGCAAGTGGCTCCCTATGGAAACTTGGGTTTGAGTTGTTCTATAAGTGCTCTGTAAGAGCCGGAGGCAGCACCTGCTCCCACAATGTGGCCTCACAAGAGGAGCATCCTCTTTCTTCCTGCAGCTTTATGGGTGGCTGTTACTTGTCCCTCATGATCAGCAACATATAGCATATAGTGTAAACAGGAACTGCTGCTCCTTCATTGTGCTAATTCAGTCTGGGTCAGATGCATCTTGCTGGAAGAGCTGGAGGTCCTGTAGTGAGGTAATAGGATTATATAATTAAACACTATCATAATTTGTTGCTCTTACATCTGTATGTGAGGGCATCAGGGCTGCTCCGAGTTCTGGCACTCTTGATTTGAATGCTTGACTCTCTAACCTTGTGGGTATTGCTTCTGGAGAGGCTTCAGTCTCTTGGCAGCAGACACTTGTGGCCACAGCAGTGCCTATGGACTTTGGTTCCTTCTCCAGAAGCTTTGGCTGCTTTTTATGATCCAGTGTGGCCTTGTCTCTGTTGTTCCTACCTCCCCAGCCAGTCCCAAAATCCCTGACTTGACAGGTGGAGCTGTCAGCCGTTGAACATCCTTTTGTCCCTTACTATTTCAGGCCTTCCCTTTCCTCCAAATACCTTCCTCAGATCGCTTTGTCAACTCATAGGAGACCTGATCATCTCACACCTTGATAAGCTAAGCTCAATTTTCAGCTGCACACCCAGCAGTAGTGGAGTCTCCTGGCACAGAGGTGTTGCTGAACTTCAGGTGTAAAAGCCATTAGGAGAAGAAAATCCCAAGGGAAGAGTGTACTGGTGTACTCAAGGACCTACCACATCTGGGCACTGACTGTACTTTTGCCAAGACAGATGCATTCCTACTGTGGGTGTTCAGTATGGGCTTGTGCCCTTGCTTTTTGAAGGGCATTCAGAAAGGTTGCTTTGGGACTGAGTGGAGTTCAGCTCTCTGCAGCATTTTGGGAAATATATGTTTCTTTGTCCCTTGCATTTCTGCTTCTGTTAATACTGATGCTGCCCAGCACTCTACAGGGGTTAATGATATGGACTTCAAGTAATACTATGTGATCATTTTCCTTGTGGATCAATGCTTGGGTTGGCTCAGCAACACAGCTACAGAGCTTGTGTGAGCAAGAGATGGGAGAGGAACACAAGTGAAAAGGAAGGTGGCAATTCCTGCTAGAATATGTGACTAATTGCTGTGCTTTGAATCCAGGGGATTTGAGAAATGTCAGTACAGAGGCTGATTAATTAGTGGTGATGTCATTCTGTTGGCAATTCCAGGGCAGGCCAGCTGAAACATCACCTTTGGATGTAGACATAATCCTCAACATGGTAATCTGCATTAAAGAAGTGCATAATGTGTAATTGCTTTAAGACACTCATAGTGAAACTGAAAATCCTGCCACTGTCAGGGCAGTGAAAGGGAGTTTGCCCCTTTTGTTTTGCAATTTGATTGAGGAGTGTGTGTCCATGCCTCCAGCTAGAACTGAGTATGTGTCTGCTCTGGAGAAGTTGTAGCTTCATCCAGTTATCCTGCTGCTCAGCAAAAGCATTCCTGCAGCATGCCACTCCTTGGCTTCCTTGGCATCTGAAGACTGCTTCATTAAATCCTTCTGCCTCCCCCAAAAAATTAGGAAGGGGTGAAGTTTTGCAGTTGTGTTGGGCTGTGTGCGAGGCTGCCATGCTGCTGTACCTCATGACCATGCTCTGCAGCGAGAGGCTGGATGAGCCTTTGCAGGTTGCCAAAATGGCTCTTTGGTGAAAGTGGGTAAAAGCTTCTCATTTTAACTGGGGACAAAGCTTCCCCCCTTCCTTCCTAATACTTGTGAAGTAAAAAAGTTGGTAGGGCTTTTCTTCCTTCAGTGGTCTGCCAAAGCCTTTTCTGCCTGAGGGCTGCTTTGCCTTTGTGGAAAAAGATTAAGATAAGCAAAGGATTTCTGGGTCTATTGGGGTGAGGTAGGGCCAAACCTCCTCCTTCCCCCTCAGCCTCTCTTCAGTGTCTTTTCATCTGCTGATGAGTTCTGCTTTCTTCCCACCTGATTTTTTTTTCCTCCTTTTTATATAATTTTTTCAATTTTGTTGTTGGCAGCTCTTCTGTTTCAGATCCTCTTCAACCTTAATTAATGTGCTGCTTATTCCCTCTTCCAGATCAGTAATTATTATACTTAATAAGATAGATCTAGTCCTGATCTGAGCATTACCTCCTGCTATCTCACCATGTTTCATTTTGCCATGATGTTACAGCTCACAGTAATGCAGTAGCACATCAGTCCATGCAAAAAGGTCAGAATAGCTTCCTTGTCAAATAAAGAACAAAAATATATATCAGACCTAGGAAAACAGACCTCAGCTTGTGTTGTTAAACAGAAGGTGAAAAGAGAAGCTGCTGTAGAGGTACTTTTCCTGGCACAGCTCCTGATGTTTTGGATGGCTCCAGATCGAGCACGGTCTGTTCTGCTGCTCCTGGGAGAATGCTTGAGCCTGCTTCCCCTGTGAAAGATGATTGTGGGCTTCTGCAATTTAGAAGAGCTCTTTCTTCTCTTTCTGCCTTCCTAATTATCATCTCTGCATCTGCAAATTGTCAGGTTTCCATCAAAACCTTGGTGGTTTGTATGTGGAGACATTTCCACTTATGAAAGAAAAATAAATGTCCTATTTGACAAGCTCTGGCTGGGGACCTTTGAGATGTGCTCCACCTTCACCACCTCCCTCCAGACCAGGAAGCTATCTGGGGGTTACATATCCAATGCCTAATGCTTCCCACTGATCTTTTTTATGAGAAATGTAACAAAGTAGCCTGATTAACTGGGATTGAAGGAATTAAGCCGGTGTTTGTGGAGATACTGATCAATGAGATCTCTTTTAACACACTTGTTACTTTGGGCTTCCTTTGATTGGCATATCAGCAGCTACACACCATAAATTACCTTGATGGATTCCCCTGTGCATCTGAATTTAAAAGAGATGAGGCACAGGGTTATTTTAGTTAATATTCTAGTGTGCTGTGCAGATGCTGTGCAGTTTGTCTCGACTCATAACCTCTGTTCTTTCACTTTTAAAGTCCTGTCCATGAAAATAGCACTGCAGCTGTCCTTGAACCTGCCTCTGGGCTTTCTGTAGCTCCCATATTCCTTGACCCAAGAGTCCTTTCTGCCTGGACCATTCCTTAAACAGTATATGCCTTGAGGAGGGAGCAAGTGCTGTGAGACTGAGGCAGATTAATTACTGACACGAGCTCTTGGCAGGCCCTAGCAGGTTCTCCCAGGTGACCAGCTGGGTCTGCTGGCATGGATCCTGGAGAGAATTAGCTAAAGAAGTGTTCCTGGATGCATGTGGGTCCACAGCAGAAATTTTGGTGCTCCCCACTGCAGCCCGTTAGCTCAGTGAAGTGAGAGGCTGCCTTCCTCAGATTAGAAAGCACTTGAGGATGTCATTTACTCAGGCAGATTTCCCAGCTGACTGAGCATTCTTATTCCACTAATTAGAAATCAAGAGGGTGGTGTGTGCATTGGCTCCCACACAGGAGGAGCTCTCCTCCCTAATGGTGGGGCTGGCTGGACTGGGAAAAGCAGAATAGATCCTGATCACTGTTATCCTCTCCCCTCCTATCAGCTGGAGCAAAGTAAAGCTTGCTCTGACAAATTCTATGAAGTTTGGTGTTCAGATGCTGCAGCTGGTGCCCCCTACTTTCTGAAGCCCAAGTCCAGCCCTGCAGATAAAGTATATCAGCACTGGGGCTCACTTGGACCTGGGACCCTGACTCACACTGGCTGCTTCTTTGGAGTCACCAGAATAGTCCAGGACCTGTGGCTTGGGAGGCACATGAAGGAAATAACTAATCTGAATTTTTGGTAGGTGTTTAACCAAGTCATTGTAGGACTGTCTTGCTCTGACTGTTTTGTCTGGTTTGGGAGAAGACTTAGGAAAAATTGTTTTAAATTTCCCAGCATTGAAGGTTGGTAGGCTTTGGGATATGGAGCTCAGTGGAAACATCATAGTTCAAGCAGCTTCAGGGCTTCCCTCTGTGTAGGGCTGTTCTGGATCATGCAGCTTGGCCTGATATGAGTATTGCTGGACTGGGGGCAGTTACAGCATCTCTTTTTTTCATTTTGAATGTCCTTTGATTCCCTGGGTCTATGTTTTCCTATTTGGCTGAGCCTGGCTGCATATCCAGAGGCTCTATGTTCCATTGCCAGGCAGCTGATAGCAGCAGAACATCTGCCTGTCTCTGCGCCCTCTGGCTCTTCCTCTTGTGCAGAACTGCTTTGCTCTGCCATGTGCCTTCCTGTCGTCAAATGCACAACTCCTCTTGCTGTTTGTCTCTGACCTGTTTACACTAAAAAAAACCTCATCCTGAAGCAGACACATGACTACAGCTGGATTCTCCAAACCACTGTGCCAGGAAGGAGTTTCAGCTGCCTGCCCTGGGACCTGTAGGCTCATGTCTGCCTCACTTGCATCAATGTTGGCCCAGCTCTGGCAGGCAACTGGTGCTGTGGTTTCCAATGCATGTGTCTGAATGTATTCCAGAGAGTGGGGGTCACCATCAGTCTTAATGAAGTTAGGGATGGATTGGATCTGGACTGATGGCTAAGCCAGTCCTCCAACATCCTTCCACTCCTGGCACCAGCTGTGCAGATGATGTATGCATGAGAAGTTGTGTGAGCTCTTATTGCCTGGGTCTCTGCTGTTTTGTTTCAGCTAATTAGAGCTGGTAAGATTCACTCAGTGTTAGGCAATTGTCTCAGCTTCCTGTGCTCTTTGTAAACTTTACCAAACGTGACAACATAAGAATCCTTTCAGGGACCATAGCACAGACAATGTGGTGACATTTAGAGCTCTGTTAAAGTAGCAGGTTCAACTGAGGTCTGTAGGAACCTTCTCCTCTCCTGCTAACAGGCTCTGTCTGTAACCATATTGTGTGGCTGACTGTCCTGCTTGATGGACAGGATCCTAAAATTGCTTTCAGTGGAAGTACTATCAGTGTCTACATGTGGTAGGTTTCTGAGTGCACCAGATTTCACTCTTCCCTTGGGATTTTTTTCTTCTAATGGCCTTTGCACCTGAAGCTCAGCAATGCGTTTCTGCCAGGAAGGTCTCTGCTGATTGGTGTGTAGCTGAAAACTGAGCTCAGCTTATCAAACTGTGATGAGACCTGTCGCCAAAGGAAGCTGGGGAATGTATTTGGAGGGGAGGGAAGACCTGGAATAGCATATTGTATGTAATATGAACACGGGGCTTTTTCCAAACACTTCAGCTAGTGCTGTCAACCCTGCAATTTTTGGTGTGAATCTCCTCATATTTGGCCCTGTTTCAAGTCCTAGGTTTTGGCTCCATGCCACTCTCTTCATTCCTTCTGAATAAAAAATGAGTTCACAGTTCTGTGGGTGCAGAGACAAACTCAGAAGGACTCTTAAAGCCAGCCTTCGTAAGCACTTGATTTAGGTGAGTGTTAGGTATCTACATTGTTTAAGAATATTTGGGCTCCACAAGCATGCGCAATGTTAGAAATAGAAATGCTGAGGCATCGGTAACCTTATGACTCCACAGGGGGATTTTTGAACTGATGTTGCTGTTTTAACTGCAGAAGAGAAAAGAAAGAGTATGTGAGCAGGTCTTTCTCTCCAGGTTTATTTTTGCTCTTGCCAAGGGACTGCAGGACAAATACAGTCTCTTTCAGGCCCATTAGCTTTTATGAATTTGTTCCACTGCCAGCATATAGCTTCTGGAATTCGAGACAGCTATCTCTGCTACAAGAGTTCTGGTACTTCTCCATGTAGTTGGACATGTCTTCTGGAGATTTGGATGGACATGTTTTGCCATAGAAACAAGGCTCCAGCTCTTTGCTTTACCAGGATCTGCCAAGACACGGACTTGGAGCTCTGCAGTGTCTTGCAAGAAGGGTTCTTTAGCTCTGTGAGTTGTGTGGGGATGCATGTTGAGCATCTATGTGAAATAAAGATACACAGCTATGCCAGTGCTTATTGCTGGATTTCCTTGGACATGTCAGAGCCATGGGTAAAACCCCAGGTTGGAGCCCTTATCTAAGGCAACAAGATTCATGTGGTCTTGTATAGAAACACTGCAAGCATCCCTTGAGATTGTATATAGAAAGTAGCATGTCTCAGGGAATGTGGGAAAATTATTGTCTTTTCCACTGATGCAGGTTTGACCTGTCTGTTTGGTTGTGGATTGTGTGTGTGTGTGACCTGAGGTGAGCTATGTGATGGCCCTGTTTTAGCCTTCCTCTTCCCACCAGCACAGCTCTGCAGTACTCCAGCAGCCTCTGAATATGACACTTTACTTCTCGCTTACTTTTCCAGGCTTCTGTCGACTAAACTTCTGGTTGTAGGAGCCACTTTTGTATTTGTCTTGCCAAGATTTAGCCCGAACTTTATCAGGTGCTTGAAATTTATGGATGAAGTGACAAACTGCATAACATGTGGGATGCAAAGAAAAAGCTCTCTGTTTCCTAAGATTTAGAGAGGGAGAGTTTCAGCAGCAAGAACAGAGTTTTTGCTGTGTGTTTGAAATGGTGAAAGGACCATGTCCTGCAGTGCCTTCCTGGTGCCGTGAGGAAAAAGTGTGCAGGAAATTCAGTTGCTGTGGGGACCAGCAGATTCTTGTCACCTGCTTTGAACTGTGTGGGGGTAGAGGTTACTGTTGAGCTGTTTCTGGATAGCAGGGAGAGCACAGCCTTTTAGGGGAGTTCTTTGATCCCTTGGGGGAAGGAAATACTGTCTTTCTGCCACAGGCTGGTGCTATTCCTGCTTGCTGGGAGTTGGCCCAGGACTCTGCTCCCTGCCTAAGGGCAGCAGAGCACCAGCTTGTGGCTGGTTTGCATGGGTGGCTCCAAAACAGCTTTTGGATGCTGTCTCCTGGGAAGACTATTAGACCTTGCTTGAGTGGTGCGCATGTGATGCCACAGAGGGCAAATGGCAGCTCTGCTGTGCCTGCTGAAGGTATGGTACAGCCCTGGCAGGGAGCCTGGGACAGTGGCAGAGATATTCTCAGCAGCACCCTGGATGAGCCATGACCCCATCTCCGACTGAGGATGCAGGAAGGTGGCTGATTTATGGCCAGGAGGAGATGGGGGTCTCTCTGAGTGAAGCTGGAGGCGAGTTGCCATGGAGATGGGCTAATAAAGCACCAGCAGCAGCCTGCTCTGAGCTGCTATGGCTGCAAAGAGCAGTTGGGTGGGGAGAAGGGGCAGCTGGCCAGGTGGGGATGGAAAGTGAGAAGACAGCAGGACAGGAGTTTGGTCTGTAAGGCTGTTGATGTGGCCTTGAGTGCTTTGAGAGTGGAAGGGGTGATGGAAGGAAAGAGTGCCTTGTCCCAGCTCTTTGGGAAGCAGGAGTGTCATTGTGGTGCTCCTTGGCAATGAGTGGGGCTAGAAGATTTTTTGGTAAAGAAATTGGACCCTTATAGGGAGACTATCTTTTGTTCTTACCTCCTGACTGCATCAGCCACCTGTCTGTAGGCTGGCTGCTTTTCCTGGCAGCGGAAGAGGGCTCCAAAGACAATGTCAGCTTGCAGGGGCCATCTCACACAGGACTGGTATGAAGGACTCTGCTGTGCTCAGCATTAGGTCCTGTTTTCTCCACACATCAGCTGCTCCATGCAAGGCAGGTGCCTGCACACAGGCAGGAGCTTTCTAACTGCAGCATCCTCCCTGTGCTGATGATCCTTCATCCTTGGAGCAGGTCTGTGCTGCCCAGTGCCCCGTGGAGTGGTGTGTTACCAGGACACATCCCCCTTGGTGTGCTGCCCTTCTGCCTTTCAGCACTGGGGAAGGTTGTAGGGCTTAAGCCTGATATTCCACTCAGTTCAAGGGCATTGTAGCATAGACCTAAACCCAAGCAAACTTTTATTCTGGCTAGTTGAGCAGGGTGATGGGAGGGAGAGGCTTAGCTAATTATTACAAGACATTCCCAGGCTGTTGTACTTCCATTTTGAGAGATTATTCTTCAGTAATGTGGTGACAGTCATATTTTAACAGTGATCACCATAAGAAGGGTTTTGCCTCAAAGCCATGAGCCCTTGGAGTGTGCCAGAGTTCAGGGAGGGGGAGATTATACAGTTTAAGAAAGAAATAAAAAGCCTTGTAATAGAGTGATGCATTAAAATATAATTGCTTACAGGTTTCACAAGATGTTTTTATGTCTCCTAAATTGATGGATGTATCCACAGAGGGTGATGCTCTTAATGGAGGGTTACCTTTACTTCTGAGCAAAGCAGAGATCAAGGCAATTACAGCTAGTAATGCCAGATATTGATAATACTAACCCTACCCCCAAAGATAAGGTTGTTTAAAGTTGGACTTGTTAAGCTAACTAATGTCTGTTTCCCTGGCCAAAGCTGCTTCTCCTGCTCCCAAGGCACTGCCTGTTGTTCAAACCCCTCCTGTGCTATTGCTGGATAGCCCTCATGTGTTAATTCTGTCACATGCACTATCCAGATGGCAGGAATACTCACTTCCCTTATGGGTCAGTTGGTTTTCAGCACTGGCTGGGATGAAGGAGGATTTCCACAGGGTCCATCATAACAGGGCCTCCCTTCATGTCTCCGTAGGGTTAAGATGGTGGGATAAGCCAGCTATCCCTTTATGTGGCAAGCAAACCATACAGGGCATGAAGAGCTTTGGGATCTGCCTGGTGCAGTATCTCTAATTCAGGAGGACTTTGACTGGTGGAGATTTTGATTAATGGTTTGGCACCTGGAAGCAGGCCTTGCTGTGGTGCACAGGTACCTGCTCTGCCAAGGATTTGCATGAGCTGATACATGATGTGGATCAGCACATCTGGAGGGCTGGAAAGGATTGCAAAGCACATGTCCCGAGACCTCTTAATTTAGGGTGGGTTTTAGGTGCTATATCTCTTCCTCTGCTCTTAGCTCACTGTTCATATGGCTACAACTTGTGTTTTCTGTCTGACCCCAATTATGGCCTGTTTCCCCACCTTTGTAAGAAATTGTGTTCTGTGGCTACAAGGGGAGGAATTTAATTTCGTTTTTGCATTCTTGAAAGAGCTTTTCTAATAAAGGGCCTTATGTCCAAGACTATTTCAGGCTGCTGGCAGTATCAGAGGCGATCTCTGAGCAGAGGAGGCAGCCTATGGTGAAGGCATCTCAGGGCAGAGTGAGATATGTTGCTCCCGGGGAAGTCTGTATGGCATTTGCTCATGGATGAACAGGCCTCAGGAGAAGCATGGGTTCCATGGTCTGTGATTATTGTTAGCACTACTTAAATCTGTAAATCTTGGAATGTTCTTCAATATAAGCCATTTAAAATCCTGAGTCATTTGTCTCCGGATATGCCTGTCTCGCTGATTCTGTTTCGTGCCTCTTCTCATACCCAAGGCAGTTCATGCCAGCAGCTGAATCAGTTTGGAAAGGAGGAAGAACAAGTATTAGGACCACTTCTGCTCTCAGCCTCAAGCTTCAGTGTTTTTGAGTAGGCCAGGTCCTGTGTCTGGTCCCATCTCTGGGCATGATCATCTCAGTGATATTCTCCAATGGAGTGTCACCTTCCAGTGGGAAGATGGTGGAACAGATACTTGGGGCTGTTAGCCAAGTGAATGGATGTGCCTTGGGACTCCCTCTGAGCTCTTCCATGTTTCCTTGCCAACACTCTTTCATTCATAAGCATATAAATTAGAAACAGAAGATGTTCCTTGGAGGAAACTTAGATGTAAGCAGAAATTGTGTGAATCAGTACGGCCAAACTGTGTTGTTTACATGGCTCTTCCTTAGCTGACCATGCTCTGAGTAGGAGGTTGAACTAGCTGATGTCCTGAAATCTCTTCCAATATGAATTTTCCTATGATCCTATGATTTGTTCTAGTTTTGGAGCAAAAAAACTCCTCTTTGGCATGCATACACAGCTGTCTTTTTGAGTGATGCTTTATATTATGGCAGGAAGAATTCCATGCAGAAACAGACTTTTAAAAAATGGGAACAGCCCCACACTTGTGGCGTTATCATTCACATACGAGCAGTCTAAGGACAATTAAAATGTTCATTGTCCATGTGAGATCTCAAAAGTAAGGTCCCTGCTGCTCAGTCAAAATATCTTTCAGAGATTTGAAAATAATAACTTGAAGGTCTTGTTGCTGCTGCAAAATTGTCCTGTGAGTGTTTAATCTCCATTGGCTGGGGTTGGGTGTAATGCTGAGGGCTGTAGAAACTTATCTGGATTACATATGGTTTGTGGATGCCACAGAGTACCTGTAAAGGAGCCAAGTGTTGCAGTAACACCAAGGACTCTTCCTCCTCTGGCCTAAAAGGTGGCAGATTTGACTGTGGGGCCACTGCGTTGGACTGTGCTCATTTTTTGCTCAAGATGTTGGTCTTCAGATCTCGGGAGCTCATCAGGTCTTGTCTATGGGCCCTACTCAGCAGAGGAAAGCAGAACTCTACTGGCATTTGAACCTGTGCTAACAGACGTATCTGGATACGTGGATTAGTATAGACTGTGGTCAGGTCATAGGGAGATGAAATTTTCCTTTGAATGAGACGATGTTCTCCTCTTACTATCCAGGAATGTCATATTGAATGCTTCTATCTCACCAAAGTCAGCTTGTCTGTGGTCTGCAGGGATGAGGTAGAATGGTGATTGCCCCCAACTTTCTCCTGGAAGCAAGAACTGGGCCATTTTCTAATATGTAAATGCAGAGAACTGACAGTTAAACTGAATTTAATCACTCATGCCTGGAGGGCCCTTAGCCTAAAGTATGTTTTCATGTTATTTTAAGTATTCAAAAGGAAGATTATTTTAGATGAGGTTTGGGGTGGTCAGTAATGCCTGCAGGTATGATCCTGTATCTCACCCTGCATCCCCAGTGATGTAGGACGAGTTATGTACCTTGGAGTCAGAGCTGCGGCTGAGCCTTGCAGTGAGTGCTCACCAAGGAGAGCTCTGCAGGGACAATATATTTTGAGTGCGCCTTACTGTCAGCTTTCGCCTTCCCAGCTTCACTGTTGTGTGTCTCTGCAAAACCTCCAAAGCCCAGCCAGCTCTGGCCAGTGCATCGTGCATTGCCCTCCTCTGGCATCCCTGCACTTCCACGCAGATTCTGCCCTTGCTTTCACTGCCTACTCCTTGCTGCGTTTTAACCTCTCCTCTTCTCTGCATTTGTTTTCCTCTGCGTATTGTTTTATTGCGATATATAAACCTCGGTAATTCCAACTTGCGGGCCAAACTTCCCTGCCCCGCTGGCAGACCCGGGATTCGGCCAGGCCTTGCGGTGTGGAGGCAGGTTGGCAGGAGCTGGGGCGCAGCGCACCCCTCGGGTACTGTCTCCTCCTTCTAGAGCATCAGCACCTCGGGGAGCTCCCCCCTTCAACAGGTAGACGCTGGGAGCAGCCAGCCTTGCTCTGCTCATCCTCCGGCGCGGAAAGGATGGCGGGGGCTGCCGCGGTCCTGTGAGGCTGGGGCTTGGCGGAGGGGACCCCGTGTCATCGATCGCGGAGGGAGGTGGCCCCGAGCTGGGGCAGGGAGAGCGGCAGCGACCCCATCCCCGCCGCCTACGCGGCGGGGCGGGCAGCTCCGCACAAAGCGGGTGGGTAAACCCTCCTCCGGGGCGCGGGGAGGAGGAGGAGGAGAAAGGCGGGGGGATGCTGCTCCCCTCCCTCCCTCTCCCTCTCTGCCTCGCTCGCCGCGGCCGGAGCAGCGCGCAGGCGGCTGCTGGCAGCCCCGGCACGGCGGGCTGGGGGCGCGCAGCCCCGCGGAGCACTG